>CM047899.1:10357698-10426126 GCA_026229545.1 Pistacia atlantica | reverse complement strand
CATAACACAAGCTGGGACACCAAAATAAGAATCATGAAAATCCAGCAAATTCGAAAAGTCGCCCTGGACAACGGCCACAAAAATAACACTATACATGAACTCATCTTTGTGAAATTCAAGACTCTCTACATCGCTAAACCAATAATGTTAGGTTTAATACGATCTTAAATTTACAAAAATGAGAGTTAAGGCCGTTGTTTTACAGTATTTTTGGTCAACAATTAATGGATATATCTGTTATGCAATGGAAACATAAACTCTAACGCTAGCTTATTGAATATAATAATACAAGTAATAAAGCATAAATAAATTGCCAAAATTAAATGCAAAAATAAAGAATACCAGGAATTAACGAGGTTCGGTATTAAAACCTACGTCCTCGGGCGCTGCAAAAGAAAACTCTATTATCTCCAAAACATTACAAACTTTTGGGCAATACAACAAATACCCAAAACAAAGGGGAGATATAACAAAACTTACAAACTAAAGGGTCCTTAAAGAAAGAACCCTAAACAAAAGAAGTATAATGGAATTACAACTTGGGATGCCTAATAACAATGATATGAGTCCTCACGCTAGCTTATTGAATATAATAATACAAGTAATAAAGCATAAATAAATTGCCAAAATTAAATGCAAAAATAAAGAATACCAGGAATTAACGAGGTTCGGTATTAAAACCTACGTCCCTCAGCGCAAAAGAAAAACTCTATTATCTCCAAAACATTACAAACTTTTGGGCAATACAACAAATACCCAAAACAAAGGGGAGATATAACAAAACTTACAAACTAAAGGGTCCTTAAAGAAAGAACCCTAAACAAAAGAAGTATAATGGAATTACAACTTGGGATGCCTAATAACAATGATATGAGTCCTCATATATAGGCCCCAAAAGTTTCCCACTTTTCAATCCTAATCAATGTGGGACAAACAACCTTTTCTTAGCCTATTACATATAAGTCCCTAAACCTTTCTCCATTATCATTTCTACCCCATGTGATTTTGCTAAAAGCCATTTTTCAACAAATCTCCACCTTGGCGAATTAGCAAACCTTCAAAGTTTTGTATTCTTCTGTCAAATTTTGCAACACCTCCAAATGTGCCAAAAAGCACAATCAAGCTCGCAGGATGTTGATCAAGTTCAAACAGTGATTGAACTTGATCATTGTCACTACTTTTGTTAAGACATCTGCAGGATTCTCAGCAGTCCCAATCTTCTCTAATAAGATTCTTCCTTCAGAAATAATTTCCCGCACAAAGTGGTAACGAACATCTATATGCTTGGTGCGAAAGTGGAATACTGGATTCTTTGCTAAGTGAATAGCACTTCATCTCGAATAGATAGTGATCTTCTTCCGACTAATTTTCAATTCATCCAATAGCCCTTGTAACCAAATAGCTTCCTTCACACCTCTAGAATCGCCATGTATTCGCCTCGTAGTAGACAAAGCAATCGTAGACGCAAAGAAGATTTCCAACTTCTGGAGCTCTAGCAAGAGTAAATACATATCCAGTAGTTGACCGACGCTTGTCCAAATCACCAAGATAATCGAGTCAACATAGCCAACAAAGAAATTGACTAAGATTTTCATCCCGCTCAAAAAACCAAACCAATGTTTACAAGACCTATAATATACCGTAAAATCCACTTCACACTTGCCAATGTCCTTTACCAAGATCATGCATATACCTGCTCACAATTCCAACTGCATATGAAATGTCGGGCCTAGTACACACCATTGAATACATCAAGCTACCAACCGCATTTGAATACGGAACTTTTGACATATACTCTCGTTCTTCATGCGTACTTGGAGATAATGACGCACTAAGCTTTATATGAGGAGCAAGTGGAGTACTTACATGTTTTGTACTTTTAGTTATGCTAAAACGTTGTAAGACCTTCTTTAGATACTGCTTTTGTGTCAAACAAACCTTGCCATTTCCTCTATCTCTAATTATCTCCATACCGAGAATCTTCTTGGCTTCCCCTAAATCCTTCATCTGAAATTCTTGATTTAGTTGAGCCTTTAACTTCTCAATTTCTTTTACATTCTTTGAAGCAATCAACATATCATCAACATATAAGAGTAGATAAATGAGAGTATCACCTTGTAGCCTTTGAAAATACACACAGTTGTCAAATTTGCTTCTTGTGTACTCCCGACCCATCATAAACCTATCAAATCGCTTGTACCTTGCCTCGGAGATTGTTTCAAACCATAAAGCGATCTTTTCAGTTTACAAACCCAATCTTCCTTCCCAATACTCCTAAATCCTTCCTCCTTGAGTCATATAGATTTCCTCTTCCAAATCACCGTGTAGAAACACGGTTTTCACATCAAGCTGAACAAGTTCAAGATTCATCTGAGCAACCAAGGCCAACAAAATTCTAATGGAAGAATGCTTTACAACTAGAGAAAATACCTCATTGAAATCTATTCCTTCCTTCTGAGCGTAGCCTTTCGCCACCAACCTTGCCTTGTATCGAATGTCTTTCAAATTCGGAAATCCTTCTTTCTTTGCATATACCCATTTGCATCCAATTGCCTTCTTATTCTTTGCTAATTGAACAACCTCCCAAGTTTCATTCTTATGGAGAGACTGCATCTCTTCTTTCATGGCTTTCCTCCACTTACCATTTTCGGAACTGCTAGCTACTTCATTATAAGTGGAAGGAACTTCACCATCTTCAATTGGGAGTGCATAGGCCACCGTATCAGCAAAACGAGCAAGCTTGTGAATTTCTCGTCTTGGCCTATTAACAGCAATGGATTCTTATTGAGGTTCTTGGGAAGAATCCTCTTCTTCATCTCCAATGAACTCTTTTATCATAGGAGTCTCATTTCCAGCTGGGCTAACTGATGTTGTTTCAAACTCCACCTGCTGTTGAGTATGCTCCACCTGTTGCTGAGTATGCTCCACCTGTTGCGGAGTACTAAAAACCTTCATCTGGCTTCCTGTTTTCTTTTCTAACATAGAAGACTCATCAAATGTCACATCCCTACTAAACAAGATTTTCTTGAACTTGGACACCAAAGACGGTATCCTTTCACACCTGAGGTAATCCCCATAAATACTGCTTTCTTTGCTCTAGGATCTAACTTAGACTCTTTTACATGATAATAAGCAGTGGAACCAAAAACATGTAAAGAGTCATAATCAGAAACAGGTTTTCCAGACCATACCTCAATCGGCGTCTTGCCTTTAATTGCAGTTGATGGTAGACGATTAATGAGATGACACGCATATATAACTGCCTCAGCCCAAAACTCTTTGCCCAACCCATAATTGGACAACATACACCGAACTTTCTCCAGTATAGTTCGATTCATGCGTTCTGCCACCCCATTCTGCTGTGGTGTATTTCTCACTGTAAAGTGACGTACTATTCCTTCATCTTGGCAAATTTTCAAAAACAGATCACTACGATACTCCCCACCATTATCTGTACGTAGCTGCTTGATCTTTCTGCCAGTCCGAGTCTCAATCATCTTTTTCCATTTAAGGAAAACACCAAGTACGTTATCTTTAGTTTTTATCACATACACCCAAACTCTTCTGGAAAAATCATCTACAAAAGTGACAAAATAGTGCATATCTCCCAAAGATGTTGTTTTGGTAGGTCCCCACACCTCAGAATGAACATAATCCAAAATACTCTTAGTATTATGGATTGCGGTACTGAATTTCACTCTTGTCTGTTTTCCCAGAACACAATGCTCACAAAAATCTAGCTTACAGGCCTTTGCACCTTTCAATAAGCCTTGATTCACCAAACTAAGTAAGGCTTTTTCACCTGCATGCCCCAAACGCATATGCCATAGCTTGAGCATTTCTGAATCTACATCCTTCTACACGACTTCAGTTGTCGTTTCAATAACTGTACTACCATTATAGTAATACAAGTTGTTTCTCCTCGTGCCTTTCATTACCACAAGAGCGCCTAAAGAAACTTTTAGAATTCCATCTCGCATATTCACTGTGAAGCTTTTAGATTCCAAGGCTCCCAAAGAGATGAGATTCTTTTTCAACTTCGGTACATACCGAACATCTGTCAGAGTTCTAGTTGAGCCATCATGATTCTTCAACCGAATTGAACCTATCCCAGTTGTTTTACAAGCATCATCATTGCCCATATAAACAACTCCACCATCAAGTTCTTCAAAATTAAAGAACCACTCCTTGTGGGGACACATATGATAGGTACAACCTGAATCCATAATCCACTCATTTGTTCCAGAGGTGGATGGTAGGCTAACTAGACAGAAATCTGACTCATCCTCTTCACGCTCAACAACGTATGCATCAGAAGCAGCTTTGCCCTCTTTCTTTTGCAACTTCGGACAATCTTTCTTCCAATGCCCTTTCTCACGACAAAAGGCACATTGATCCCTATTGAGTTTTCCCTTAGAACGAGATCTTCCTCTTCTCTCCTTCTTACGACTCTGATTTTGACTCCGCCCTCTTGCAACAAGAGCTTCTGTTGACTCATCTCTATTCTCCTTTTGATCATTCTTTCGAATTTCATGATTGGACAGAGCAAAACAAACTTCTTCAAAGGACAATTTTTCTTTCCCATGAAGAAGTGTAATACTAAGATAGTCCAACTCATCTGGAAGAGATCCAATTAACAACATAGCCTTATGCTCATCTTTGAATGTTTCATCCAAATTTAACAAATCAGCAATTAATCTGTTAAATGTATCAATATGGCTACTGATATTCGTACCTGGTCTCAACTGAAGACGAAACAGTCTTTTCATCAAATAGAGCCGATTCTCATTACTTCTCTTCATGTATTTGTTTTCCAGCGCCTTCCATAACTTATTGGCAGAAGTCTCTTTCATGAATGGATATTTTTGCTCTCTACAAAGACATGAGCGAATCATCCCACACGCTTTTACATTCAACCTCACCCAGTCTTTCTCATAGACATCTTCTGGTTTTTCCTCCTCCAGAACGATATCTAGATCCCTGCTGATACAAGCTATCCATTACCTTACTCTGCCACAAGCCAAAATTATTTTGGCCATCAAATTTTTCAACATCAATTTTTGCATTTGAAACCGTTATCATCTTTACTGGTGCGGATGGTGGTGCCGCGGACGGTGATGCCTCGGACGATGAATCCTCAGACATGATGCCATTTATGCCTTACTCAATTAGCTTGGTAAACAAAGTTCCCAATAACCAAGCTCCACAATTTATTATATTCAATAGCTAACCAACAAATCAACAATAGCCCTAGGTAGTAGTAAGTGTTGAAATGATTAAATACGCACCAGGAAAATTCCCAGGAAACAATGGAGGGGTCACAAATGGTCCCACTTAAAATCCAGTCTCCTTAGACTTTTATCGTCTTTTTGATAGAATTTTCCTAGACATGCATATAACCATACAAATAGCTACTCACTGTCCTAAACCTAGGCTCTGATACCAATTGTTATGCAACGGAAACATAAACTCTAACGCTAGCTTATTGAATATAATAATACAAGTAATAAGGCATAAATAAATTGCCAAAATTAAATGCAAAAATAAAGAATACCAGGAATTAACGAGGTTCGGTATTAAAACCTACATCCTCGGGCGCTGCAAAAGAAAACTCCACTATCTTCAAAACATTACAAACTTTTGGGCAATACAATAAATACCCAAAACAAAGGGGAGATACAACAAAACTTACAAACTAAAGGGTCCTTAAAGAAAGAACCCTAAACAAAAGAAGTATAATGGAATTACAACTTGGGATGCCTAATAACAATGATATGGGTCCTTATATATAGGCCCCAAAAGTTTCCCACTTTTCAATCCTAATCAATGTGCGACAAACAACCTTTTCTTGGCCTATTACATGTAGGTCCCTAAAACTTTCTCCATTATCATTTCTACCCCATGTGATTTTGCTAAAAGCCATTTTTCAACAATATCTTCATTGGTGTAGCAAATACGTGCACATAACAATTTGCTTTAACCTTGTCAATACGATGATGGACTGAGACTGTGTCTCTATGGTAGAAAAGGTTAATCCATGTAGCAGAAACCAAGGCAAACAAACACTACTGGTGCTTATAATGAAGAGAATCAGGCATGGTTCATGGAAATGGACAAACTAATACAATTGAGTTACTACTGTCCACACATTAATTATACTACATCCCACATTTATTTGCTATGTTTTACTTATTGATTAACAACATAAATAGATCACTATGCTTGCAAAATAATAAACGGTCCAGCATGATGATTAAACAAATCTACTAAAACAAAATACAACCTCTCGTGCGTAAAGACAGCCGGAAAAAAAACTTCCAAATAGAAAAAGCAAAGTTCTCCAATGGAAGCCATGCATTCCAAGTAAGCATCCTTAAAAAGAGACAATAAACAAAAAAGAGAACCAGGGACAAGAAAATATACTCACAACAATTCATTCAAGATATGTCACAAACGGCTGCGTCGCTTTTTAAAGGATTCCTGCCAGACAATTTCTCGACCCATCTCTTGTAACAAATCATGCATTACTACCTTATTATTTGTAATAGTTATAAAATGTCTATTCACGAGGGCATTGATTCCCATCTCTGGTGGGAAATTATTCCTGGCCTTCAGAGTTCTTGTTACGAGATCTATGTCCACTCCATTCAATAAGGAAGAAATATCTAAAAATATCATTTTCGCTTCATCATCTAATCCGTCATAACAGATTTTTAGTACTTTCTGAAAATCTGTACTAGGAGTTCTCTCTAGTATATTCAATGTACTTTCCCAATCTTGTACCCTCTTTCCAGAGAGAAAGGAACCCAAAATTATAAGAACAAATGGAGCACCCTTAGCATATACTATTACATTTTTTGACAACTCCAAGCAACGTTCCCCGGGATTATGATCTCCAAAGGCATACGAATTAAAAAGCATAAGAGCTTCAGCATGCAATAATCCCTCAACCTTGTATGTTTTATCCACTCTGCATTCCTTCAGCACTTGTTCATTTCTTGTTATTATAAGGATTCGACTACCTGGACCAAACCAACCAAGACCTCCGATTAAAAATTCTATCTGTCCACCTTGTGTCACATTATCAATAACCATTAGAACCTTCTTGCTGCCAGACTTTCCCTTCATGGACGGGAGTTCATTAGTCGGAGAGTTTCTGTCTACAAGTGTTATTGCTGACAGAATTTCTTGGCGCAGTGAAATTAATCCATCACACCTCTCTGCTCGTTCCCCAACATTGTCAATGAAGCAATACCTGTCAAACTGCCCATAGATTCTGTGGTAAATGACAGTAGCAATGGTAGACTTCCCTACACCAGCGATGCCCCAAATTCCCAGCGTGAAAACGTCTTTCGATCCAATGGATAAGAGAGATTCAATGTTTTCTATATGTCTTTTCACACCAACCAGTTCCTTTTCTTTAACAAGGGATAGATAATTGAGTTTTTCATAAATGTCGCTGACAATCTGTTGTAAAAGTACTGATTCAAACCTGTCAAATACCAAGTATAATTAAGATACCCAAGTGAGGCAAGAGAACATAATTCTGATTCTAGCTAACTTATGTTGATGGAGATATTTCATTTTTGATAGTTCAATGATTTCACATACAATATATATGTCACTCATTTGATCTAAAATACAAAAGTGCGTAATTGTTATCATTGGTCAAAACCTCATGTTTCTCATTATGTTTGGCTAAACCTCGGGGATTAACCCTTGCAAACAATTAGGAAAGACAATTGATAAATATTGAAAATTTATATTGACCGATTGGAATTTCATCCTCAACAACGCACATCCGCGACAATGTTTCTCAGATTAAAATATTTACGACTAAATTCTTCTTTTCCAGTTTGATGAGAAGAGAAAAAGATATATATAATCATTCTAAGAGTTCGGCCAAGATCCTATGCCATGAATACCTATATAATCATTCTAAGAGTTCGACCAAGATCCTATGCCATGAATACCTAAATTCTATGAATCGAAAATGAGAAATTATCCTTCCTTTCAGTGTTAGGCCTGTCCAGGATTTAATGGCAGGGGATTTTTCCCGCTTGATTGTATTCCTTCATTCTTTTTATATATAATTACCCTTTTACCCAAAAAAAAAAAAAAAAATGAAAAATTATCAGTGTAAGAGTACTTTCTCCAATTCCAGATATTGTTTACTTAAAAGAACAGAAACTATGCATCGCAACCTCAAAGCAAAGTTACCTAACTACAGATGAATCCCAGCCAGAGAGGTTGGCTGCTTCTGTCAAAGCAGTCCTCCATGTGTCTGACTTTTCCTTAAAACGCCCTTCAAGCCTCGCAAATTCGGCCCCAAAAGACCCCGATTTCCTCCTTACATCTGTCGGTGCTACATGATAAAACACTGGTATTACAATCTGTCCACGCTCTTTCTTGCATCTAAGAATTTGTTCAAGTTCTTGAAGGCACCATGCCGAAGAGGCATAGCCTTTTGAAAAAAGGATAACTGCAATCTTTGACCTTTCAATTGCGTTCAAAAGAGAAGGCGTAATTTTATCTCCTCTGATAAGTTGGTCATCAAAAAATGCTCTAATATTTTTCCTGATCAAAGCACAGTAGAGATGGCTGGTAAAGTTACTGCGGGTATCCTCGCCTCTAAAACTAAGGAAAACATCATACTCCTCTTCTACGGAAATTCCGGAAGAAGAAGAAGAAGCAGCCATAACACTTTCACTAAAGAATAAGATAGAAGATATGTATGATGCTAAAACTTGAAAATTTTCTAGCTCTTCTTCGGCTATCTATGTAAAAACCCACATTGTTACCATTTATATCACTTCGTCTTTTATTACTCAAATTTTATTTTAAGGTGGTGTACAACAGGAACTGGGGCCAGATAGCTGTGAACACCTGGTAAAGAAAGAGATTTCTAATTTTATATAAATATATAAAAGATTCCACTTACCTACTGATGTTGAACACTTCAAAGTTGTGATAACAAGTCCTTGTTTACAAAAATAAAATATCAATCCATTGTTGACGAAATTCTCGATCTGAATTAACTTCTCTTCAATTCTACTTTAAAAAGGAACCTGGAATTAAATTACATTATCACTCCCGATGTTTACGGTAATTTGGAAGTAAACTCCACTGGTTTCGAACTAATAATTGCGCCTTAGCTGTTTGTCTTTATCAATTGAAATTTCACATTGACTATCTGTCCATAGAAATGTTGATTCAATCAATCTATATATTTATTCCCAGCCAGCCAGCGGCCGGGATTGGCTATACTTACGATGGTGACGGTGACAATTGTTGTGGGTAAACTTTTTTTAGGGTTTGAATAGGTCTTGTTTGTTTAATAATATATGTAATATCTAACAAGAAAATCTAAAAACCACCTCATGAAAGATGTTTAATAAAAAATAAGTTCAACCTTCCTCAATTCTCACCATCCATGGCGGCAGTCACACCACAAATGGAAAAAGCAAAGTTTTTGTAACTTCTCGTTATTTGTTAAGCATCATGTCATGTCAACTTCAAGTTTATCGATCGCAGCCTGAGTGGCTTCCGGTAATTGTCACTACGGCGGTTCAGTAATTGTTATGGAGTTGAGTTCAGAACATTTGAAATTGTTATTGTGTTTTCAAGTTGAAAAAAAAAAAAAATTTATTCTTTATTTAAATTTTATTAACTATAATTTATTGAATATAAATTATACTTTCTCTACGGTGACATTGTTGACAATGGGTTCGGTCAGCACTCAGCACTATGCTTTATTATCTAAAGGTTGTTTTCGATCTGATTAATTCACATATCAATTTGACCTATTCTACTTTCTCTACAGTCACATACTTAAAGGTTTCTTGGAATCAAAGCAAGTTCTAGCAGAATATTGGAGCAACCAAAGGTGAAGTTAGATGTTGTGAAACAGGAAGTGTTTTACATTAATTGTTTACTTGATTTTAACTCTGTAACTGACTTGCTAGTGTTTGCTATGTGGATTTGTTTCGTTTGGACATGTCCTCATGGATGTTGGTTGTTAGCGGAACCATGTAAACTTTGCTTTATGTCCTTGATGATTGGCATTGTGTTGATGATGAATGATCGTACCACCAAGCTCTAATGAACACAATCAATCTATTCCGCAAATGTTTAATGAATTTGGTTCATCATTAAAACATTCATCGCTAAACCAATAGTGTTAGGTTTAATACGATCTCAAATTTACAAAAATGAGAGTTAAGGCCGTTGTTTTACTGTATTTTTGGTCAACAATTAATGGATATATCTTCTTTGGTGTAGCAAATACGTCCACATAACAATTTGCTTTAACCTTATTGGAGATATTATCAGTTCTAGTTGCTCAACACACTTTAGTTGCACACTTCAGTCAGCTCAATACACTTCAGCAGAGTAGTTTTAAGTTGGTTACTGATATAACAGAATTGTAACTATAGTTAGTTAAGTGTTAGTTGAGTGTACTAGAGTTAGAGCTTAAGCTTTTAATACTTAAGCATATTGTATTTTTCCAGAATAGTAGCTTTACCCCAATTAATAAAAGTTCTCATTTTACTCTCTACACAAAATCTAAAATGGTATCAGAGCTTTAGGCTTCGTTTGGTTGGATTTTGGGAATACTACTTTTAGTATTCCCAAAAAAGTTAAACAATAAAATACCAAAAAATTCACAATATTATTCAACTTTATTCAACATTTTTTAAACCCCCTAAATTTGTTAATTCAATTAAATACCCCTAAATATTTTTAATGTTTTTGTTACGGCGACTCCGGCCACCCTCCGGCGTGGTGGCCGGCTGTCCGTATTTGAGGGTGGATTGGGGGTGTTTTTGTTAACTTTTAATGTTTTATTATAAGGGGTGTTTTGTAAAAAAACAAACATAGGGGGTATTTTATGAATTTGTAAATCCTACATCGTAATACCCGCCCAATTCAACTTTTTTTTTAACTTTTTTCTAAAAACTTTTCCCAAAAACACAAAATTGTGAACCAAACGGAGCCTTAGGGTTTTTTATTCTTCAAATCGGTAAGAAGAAGAAAAGCTTAGTACCTTCAATTTGTTCCTTCATTTGTTTGATTCAACCATCAATTTGTTCAGTTCTATTCAAAGCTCAATGCAGTTCAACGTTAGTTCTGCTTGAAGACACAAATCTGTTCGACGGCAAATCAATTTAGTCCGATGACGCGAATTTGCTTCTTCTTTATTTTTTTTCTTCAAGCTTTGTTTTATAAATAACAGAGCAATTACAGAGAATGGCGAACACAAGTCTTGAAACGCAAATGAGTCTTACTGATTCAAACTCACCACTCTACATCCACTCATCAGACACACCAGGATCAGTACTGGTGATAGAACAACTCATAGGCACCAAAAATTATGGTATTTGGAGTAGAGCTATGACAGTCTCACTTCGAGCCAAGAATAAGTTAGGATTTGTGGACGGTACATTTAAGAAGCCATTTGATTCAACTTTAGGTGCACAATGGGAGAGATGTAATTTACTAGTTTTGGCTTGGATTTTTAACACCATCTCAAACGAAATCTTTAATGGAATTGTTTACTCCACTAGTGCACATCAAGTATTGTAGGATTTACATGAGCAATATCACAAGGTGAGTGGAACAAGAATCTATGGAATTCATTGGAAAATTGTGAATCTCACACAAGGTACCATGTCTGTAGCAATTTATTACAACAAGTTGAAAGCGTTATGGGATGAGTTGAGCTCCATGATTAGCTTACCACCACCAGATAGTGAGTTGGCTAAAGCATATCTTGCTCACCTAAATCAACAAAGATTGTTGCAGTTCCTAATGGCCTTAATGATGTTTATTCCATAGTAAGAAGCCAAATACTCTTGATGTCGCCGATGCCTTCAGTCAAGCAAGCTTATTCCATTGTTAATCAAGATGAAAGTCAAAGGATTTTGTTAGGAACTAATGATGGTTCAGATTTCACTACTGCAGTACTATACATGCAAAATACTCAAAAATGGCAAAATCAAAATCCTAAATACAAAGGGAAGAAGCCCTACATAGAATGTGATTTCTGCCATCTACCATGCCACAAGAGAGACACTTGTTATAAAATTCATGGATATCCAGATTATAAAGGGAAGATGACTAGATCCAAGAATAAATCATTAGCAAATCAAGCACGAGCAATGCTCAAGCACTTTCTACAATGACTCTACAAGATATTCATCAAAAAGTTCACTTGAAACGATTCTCTGAGCCCTGAATAATACTCATGCTCTAGTTGCTTGGCAAATAAAATATTTCAGCTTCGGCCAACATGGCAGGTATTGCAACATCACTCTTCTCTTGCTATAATGAAACTCAAAATTGGATTATTAATTCAGGAGCAATAGATCACATGACCAATAAATTGTCTAGCTTAAATTCTCCTATTGACATGGACTCTAACCTAAACACTTATGTTGGTCTGCCCAATGGTACAAAAACTAGGTTAGACACACTGGTTCTGTTAAACTTGATGAAAATCTTAGTCTTGATCATGTGTTACATTTACCAAATTTTAAGTATAATCTATTTTCAGTCTCAAAATTCACTTCATCTAATAATTGTGCCATTACATTTTACCCTGATTTTTGCTTAATCCAGGACCTCTGGAGTGGCAAGTTGAAGGGGATTGGTAGAAACTTCCAATGCTTATACTTCTATGTGCCTATCACACAATCAGCCTCACCCAATCCTGACATTTATACGCTAGCTAAAACACTTTCCACCACTGATGTTTGCAATATTGTAGTAAATAAGTCGAGTCTTAACTCCAAGTTTATTTCTTCTAATTCATGTTATAATTTTCATGTTTGGCATCAAATGTTAGGTCATGTACCAAATTCTGTCTTTAAACAAATGATAAAGACTTTGCCAATTGACAATTTTTCCCATTGTTCCATGTGTCCATTGGCAAAGCAAACTCGAATACCTTTTCCATTAAGTCAATCTACTACAAGTCATGCTTTTGATATTTTGCATTTGGATGTATGAGGACCTTATAAGGTACCTACTTATGGAAATGTTAGATTCTTTTTAACAATTGTGGATGATTGTACAAGAGTTACATGGTTGTTTTTGATGCAATTTAAATCTGATGTTTTTCAAATACTAAAGCATTTCTTGACTATGGTAAATAATCAACATTGTGTGACATCTAAATGCATTAGATCATACAATGGTTTAGAATTTTTCAATAAAAATTGTCAAGAATTATTCCAAAAGTATGGCATTGAACATCAAAGTTCATGCGCTTACTCTCCACAACAAAATGGTGTTGTGGAAAGGAGGCATAGACATATTTTACAAGTGGCCAGGGCTTTAAGGTTTCAATCAAATTTACCACATTCTTTTTGGGATCATTGTGTTCATGCAGCTGTTTACTTGATCAATAGATGTCCCATACCTATGTTAAATGGTCTTTCCCTATTTGAGAAGTTTGCCGGCAAGCCCCTTCACTTGCACACTTGAGAGTTATTGGATGTTTAGCCTATTCTACCATTCTTACTCCTACGGATAAATTTTCTCCTTGCTCTACTCCATGTGTGTTTGTAGGCTATTCTTTGGATAAAAAAGGTTACTTATTACATAATTTACAAACTCATACTATCCAAACTACTAGGATGTTGTATTCTATGAGCACGTATTTCCTTTCAAATTGCATACATCAACTTTGCCTCCTTTTCCATTAGATTCCTTCTTAGACATTGACACATCTAATTTACATACATATTCGAGTCAGTCCCCTCTGTCTCATGATCACCTTACTAATTCCACAACAGAACCAGTTGTGATCTCTAATTCCTCAACTATATCAAGTCCTACTAGTCCACCAATTGTTCCTAATCTTACTTTTGAACCTGAATCCTTAAGAGATCCTCATCTTGAGCCTTCTAGGAAATCCACCTGAATTACCAAACCACCCATTTGGACCACAAATTTTCATTGCCTTGCACTCTCTTCTTCGTCACAAACTCTTCTAGTGAAGTATCCAATTTCAGATTGTATTTCTTATACACATATTTCAGCCAAATACCAAGTTTTCTTAGCAAAATTTCTTCCTTAACTGAACCTGTCAGTTCCTCCCAAGCTTCCAAAGATACTAAATGGGTTGAGGCTATGTCAAAAGAGATAAAAGCTTTAGAAGATAATCATACCTGGTCATTGGTCCCCTTGCCTCCTGGTAAATATCCAATTGGATGTAAATGGGTGTACAAGCCGAAATTTAATGCCGATGGAACCTTGGAGAGATATAAGGCTAGGTTAGTGGCAAAGGGTTACATACAACAAGCAGGAATTGACTATGAGGAAACATTTTCCCCTGTTGTTAAAATGGTAACTGTTAGGACTATCTTGTCATTGGCTTCCATAACAATTGGCCTTTATATCATCTTGATGATGTTGATAATGCTTTCTTGCAATGAGACTTAATGGAGGAAATTTACATGACCTTACCTCAAGGTTTTCCTAAGCCCTCTGGACAACATATTGTGTGCAAGCTTAACAAGTCTTTATATGGTTTAAAACAGGCCTCTAGGGCCTAGAATTTCAAGCTTACTTCTGCCTTGGTTCAAGGTGGTTTCTCTCAATCCAAATCAGATTATTCATTATTTGTAAAGAAGGATGGTAATCAAAAGGTGGATGTTCTAGTTTATGTTGATTACATAGTCCTCACAGGTAGTAGTTCAGCCTTCATAGCTAAAACTAAGCTATTACTTCACTCACATTTCAAACTTAAAGACTTGGGGCTGCTAAGATACTTTCTTGGTTTAGAAGTGGCAAGATCTGATAAGGGCATTTCTATTTGTCAACGCAAATATGCCTTGGAGTTGATATCCACTACTGGTTTAGCTGGCACTTGGCCTTCCCTTATCCCTCTTGATCAGCATGTAAAGTTTACATCATCATATTATGATAACTAATTTGGCATTTCAAGAGATCCCTTGTTACCTGATGTTGTCCCTTATCAACAACTTATAGGTAAACTTCTCTACTTATGTATGACACGTCCCGATTTGAGCTATTTAGTCAATATGTTAAGTCAATTTATGCATGCTCCTAAAGTGTCTCATATGCAAGCAACCTTGAAGATTGTTAAATACATAAAAAAAGGCTCCTGGTTTAGGCTTATTTTTTCCCTTTGAAAATTCAGCCCAGCTTAATGCTTATTGTGATTCAATTTGGGCTTCTTGTTTACTAACAAGGAGTTCAATTACTGGTTTTTGTGTGTTCTTGGAGAAGTCACTTCTATCTTGGAAGTCTAAGAAGCAAGTCACAGTGTCTCGATCTTCTTTAGAGGCTGAATACAGGGCCATGGCCTTTGCTGTCTATGAAATTGTTTGGTTGGTGTAATTGCTTTCAGAACTTGGCTATCCTCTTTCTTCTCCTGTCCCTCTTTTTTGTGATAACCAATCAGCCTTGCATATTGCTTCTAATCCGATGTTTCATGAATGCACCAAGCATATTGACATTGATTGTCATATTGTTCGGGAGAAGATTCAAGTTGGTGTACTTCAAACAAAATATGTTCCTAGTGGTAAGCAAAGGGCTCATATCCTGACTATGTCACTCGGGAGTCAGTTGCATCATCATTTTTTTGTCCAAGTTGGGAGTCATTAACCTTTATTCCTCACCAACTTGAGGGGGGTAGTGAAGATATTATCAGTTATTATCAGTTCTGGTAGCTCAGCACACTTTAGTCACACACTTCAGTCACCTCAATACACTTCAGCAGAGTAGTTTTAAGTTGGTTATTGATATAACATAATTGTAACTATAGTTAGTTAAGTGTTAGTTGAGTGTACTGGAGTTAGAGCTTGAGTTAAGCTTTTAATACTTAAGCATATTGAATTCTTCAGAAGGGCAGCTTTACCCCAATTAATAAGAGTTCTCATTTTACTCTCTGCACAAAATCTAAAAAACCTGATCAATACAGTGATGACTGAGACTTTGTCTACATGGTAGAAAAGGTTAATCCATGCAGCAGAAACCAAGGCAAAGAAAAGCTACTGACGTGAGTAATCAGGCATGGTTCATAGCTAATACAATTGAGTTACCACTGTCCACACATTAATTATATCCATTATAGAAATGGACAAACTAATACAATTGAGTTACCACTGTCCACACATTAATTATTGTACATCCCACATTTATTTGCAATATTTTACTTACTGATTAACAATATAAATAGATCACTATGCTTGCAAAATAATAAACAATCCAGCATGATGATTAAACGAATCTACTAAAACAAAATACAGCCTCTCATGTGTAAAGACAGCCGATAGAAAACTTCCAAATAGAGAAGGCAAAGGTCTCCAATGGAAGCCATGCATTCCAAGTAAGCATCCTTAAAAAGAGACAATAAACAAAGAAGAGAACCAAGGACAAGAAAATATACTCACAACAATTCATTCAAGATATGTCACAAACGGCTGCGTCGCTTTTTAAAGGATTTCTGCCAGACAATTTCTCGACCCATGATCTTGTAACAAATCATGCATTACTACCTTATTATTTGTAATAGTTATAAAATGTTTATTCACGAGGGCATTGATTCCCATCTCTGGTGGGAAATTATTCGTGGCCTTCAGAGTTCTTGTTTCGAGATCTATGTCCACTCCATTCAATAAGGATGAAATATCTAAAAGTATCTTTTTCACTTCATCTTCTAATCCATCATAACAGATTTTTGATACTTTTCTGAAAATCTATACTAGGAGTTCTCTCTAGTATATTTAATGTACTTTCCCAATCTTGTGGCCTCTTTCCAGATAGAAAGAAACCCAAAATTTGAAGAACAAGTGGAGCACCCTTAGTATATACGATTATCATTTTTGACAGCTCCGAAAAATGTTCCCTGGGATTATGATATCCAAAGGCATCTGAATTAAAAAGCATGATAGCTTGAGCATGCAATAATACTTCAACCTTATATGTTCTATCCACTATACAGTCGTTCAGCACTTCTTCATCTCTTGTTATTATAACGATTCGACTTCCTTCACCAAAACAACCAAGAGCCTTCGATGACCAATGTTCATCCAAATCACTAAATCGGTAGCCGTCGTCCGATGACTTTGATTGACAACAACCAGTTTTGAAGTTTATAAATTTTTTAAATAAAATAATATTTTTTTATTTTTTAAATTTATCTCTTAACAAAGTGAAAATTTATATAGATGGAATGGAATTTTGTCCATTCAGGATATTATTTAGTTATATATGCTAGAATAACTTATTTTCCAATTAAAAAAAAAAAATATTTACTATTGTTGATTTGCTAAAAACTCTATCATAGAATAATATAATTTAACATATGGAGTTAAAAAGAGTTACCTAACGTTAGATGAATCCCAGCCAAATCATTACAAGAAAACTGACATTTTGCAACCAATTTTTTAGCAACTAACCAGAATTAGTTGCAAAAAGGCTACATTTACCAACAAAATTCACATTAGTCGGGCAAGGAGGATTAAAATTTTGGGGCCCACATGTTCCAACATTTGGCATCTAAAGTTAATTTTTTGCGACTATTTTGTTAGTCACAGAACCGGTTGCTTTAGTGACTAATAAATTTAGTTGCAATTTTTTCCGGGTGATTTTTCCCTCCAAAATTTGATAATTTGCATCTAAAATATTATATTTTGCATCAACATTTTTTGTTACAAAAAACAATTTTTTGCAACTACCCCTTAGTAGCTAAATTAGTTGCAAATAACTAGGGATTTATTAGTAACTATTATGATTAGTAATAGAAAAACGAAATTACCAAAATATCCCATATTTGGACAATAATTACAAGAGCCCCAAAGTATATACTGCAACTAAATTTGATTTAGTTGCCAATTTAAGTTAAAAAATTCATATTCCCCCCAAATTATTTGTTCCCGCTAGACCTAAATTATAGGCAACTAACACTAATTCTTTACTGACTAAATTTTTAGTTACAAATGGACTTATTTGCAAAATAGAATTATATTTCAAAATTAAATAACTAATTAGAACCCTTACTTTTTTAAGTTATTTACAGAATTCCCTAACCTATATAAAGCAAGCATTTTTGTCAATTTCATATCTCTTATCCACGCATCTTTGCCCTAGCTTTTCCCCCAAATTTCATATCTTTTCCCCACACATCTTCATCTCTTCTGACGCGTCTTCATCTTAATCGTTGTTGCCCGAATTTCGAAGTGCAGAACCTGACTTCATCTCTTCTCCACACATCTTCATCTTTCAATTGATCTTCTTGGCTTCCTTCGTTCATCCAATATGAGGTAGTCCCTAATCTCCCGTAAGTACAACCATTCAGGCTTGAACCATTATTCAGACGGCGAGTTTCAAAGCTTTATTATGCTTTAGAGCATGCATGAACCTCCTTTTTTTAAGCAGATTTTGAAGAGAAACGGAAGAGGAAAATGTTGAAAAGACTCACTTCTTCTGCTCTGTTCTATGGAATATCATGTACTGTGTTTTGAGGTAGGTAATGCTCATGCTGATTTAATACAGAAAAAAATTTAGATATGAGGAAATCTCTGCAAACTATATGATGCAAAGCACTGTTTGAGTTATTGCCCTGATGCATAATAATGAAAATTAGAACCCCATGTTGTGTCATAAAGAAGTTTTATCTAGCAGATTACATTACTGTCATCTTTGCTCGGCAGTTGATTTTTTGTATTAAGATTACTCAGCTTGTTTTGTTGCAAAAATTTTCTATTGGCATTCTAAAATACTATTTAGGTCTTTGGTCAGCTGCTGCTTTATTAGGTAAGATGCATTGCCTACCAATAATCTGGTTATTGTGTTTGAGGTTAGGTTATTTTTTATTTATTTTTTCAAAAAAGAAATTTCCCATGAGTTTCAACATGTTCTACAAATTGCACGATGAGTGCAGTTCTGTATTGAGAAGGTACTATTTCATGAAAACATTAAGAATAGAGAAAGCTAGGATGACTTTCTATGAAAATCTCCTAATCAATATTTCATTTTGATGTAGCTCATCTTTTGAAATGTATTGTGATATTTGCTTTTGATCTACAATGGTGCACTCTTATTAAGCCAGAGGATAATTGAAAAGTATGTGACAACAAATAATACTCCTATTTATAAGGGGTTTCATAGCTGGGTTCAAACTATTTTACACTTCTGAAGGTTCTCTATTATATGATGCCGTAGCAAGAAAAAACTGAATAAATAACTGGCCTATCAAATGAACCATGTTAAAGTAATTAGTGAGGTGTGAAAAGAATGTCTTTTAATTCTTCTAGGTGGCTTTTTTGATTGTTAGCCTTTGCATATCAATTTATAGAAATATGCTGCTACGCTCTTCTGTTTTCATTTCTATTTTCTGTTTCTAAATTTTGGTAGGGAAAAGGCCATTAAATTTTGAGTATATGGAACCACTACTTCAAAATCTGTGAAGGTACAAACACCATATTGCTTCATTTTTAACGCTTAGAGAAATATAGTTTAGCTCTTTGAGAAAAATGCCTTCTTAAAGAAGGGGTAAGGCTGGATCACCTATTCTTAAAATAGTATTTGTTTTGTACGAGGCTCTGTCAGGAGAATCAATTCCATTAGTAAACAGAGTAATTATTTTGTGTCTTGATATTTTTGATAAAAGTATGATCCTGAATGCAGAGTATGCTTTCTTGCTCTGCTTCCAGCTTCATATATGAGCTTCCCAAATCAATCTCAAATTCTCAGTTCAAACTGTTTGCTATATTGTTTTATCTATCTTACCTCTTTATATATTCTGGAGAACCATTTATCTCCTCTGTGATTGAGTCTAGGGCACATGCTTCTTTGTGTAGCCAAATGCTAAAAATCACTTGATTCCTTATCTTTAGAAATGGTTGCTAATATATATTCTCATGGTTGGTCACCTCTGGTCTGCATATGTTTTTATTTTATATCTTTGTTACCATTTTTAGATAAATCTCATATTTGATTACGTTGCAGCAACAAATTCCTGGTTGTGACATTTGCTTATTTGTTTTGCAGGTTTAATTTCTTGGTACTTAACTTTAGGTGCAGATTTCAGCTTCAGTAATGTACTTTTTGATACAAAAAAGAGAACAATTTTAGTTCTATATTTGTATTCTATAATTTGTTCCAAGACAAAAGATTAAACATTTTTTTTTCACACATAGTAGGAGACAAGATGAAGTAGCAGGAATTTCTCTTTTTTTGTTAGTTTCTGCCTTCACCGCCATTTTTCCTGTATTACAGTTAGTAGAATATTTGTATTTGTAATTCATTTTTAGAGATTACAATAATGTATTGTTTGCTTGCCTTATGGATTTTGTAGTTTTAAGTATCTAGTTAGAGATTCTTCTCATGTAATCTGAACTTTGGACGTTAGATTTCGATCAATAGACCTTGGTTTTACATATTTTGAAATTGATGTTTGCAGATTCTGAGGATGGCTCCTGGTACAAGAAGGACCCTAGTTAGACGTGCAAATGTTGTTTGACAGAATCATAGTCCTGTACCGAACTCCTGAAATTGCCGCAATCACTAGTAAAGTTATGATATTGGTCCATATAAGCATACTGAAATATATATTTGGGTTTTAGATATTGTCTACAATGTTTGTTTAAAATTTAAGAATACATTTTACTTTACCAACATGTAAACCGTCATTGTGATAACATATTATTTACTAATGATGCATTATTTTGATTTTGTAGACAATATTATGGCAAAGAATGTGAGAGCGAAGAGTAGAGGAGTTGGATGTGAAAGACTCATGCAAACAACGCAGTCGAAGTTGCATGTAGACTTTCAAAAAGAAGATGGAGTACCTACTGGAGTACCTACTGGAGTAAATGCATCAAAGTTGAGTACTGAGGTAGGAATAGTTGCGAGGAACTATGCCCCCGTTAGGGTGCTTACTTGGAAGAAAGTTCCCTACGATGTCGAAAAACAAATGATTGCTCATATCACGGTAATGTATTTGAATATCATTATCCATATTGTCATACTTCCTTATGAAAATAATATATAATACCCATATAAGTTTAATGCATGTACATTGTTGATGAATTTAGACCAAGTTAGACATTGATGTCACGGAGCCCCATGTACTGAAATGGCTGAAGCACAAATTGTGTAAGAGATTCAACAGCTTTGGAGTGCCCTACACAAGAAATTCAAAGCATATGCTACTAAGGAGGAAGCATTACAGAATAGACCAGAAGAAATTAAAGATCCTGATGATTGGATATATCTTTGTGACCTTTTTTCGAGTGAAAAGTTTCAGGTAAGGTCAACATGGCTTTTAATGCTGTTATATATGTATTCTATTTTAATTTCTTGATTTTGTGGTGTTAGGCACGGTCAAAAACTTACACTGAGAACCGGTCGAAGATGAGGTGTAACCACCGCGGTGGTTCCAAGAACTTTATCCAGCACAAAAAGGAAAAGGTATTTAATATGATTCACCTATACAAATATACAACATTGTTGTCCTGTTTACTAAATTTATTTCAATTTATGGTCAATGACGATATGAACTGTTAAGGCGCAACAAGTTGGGGAATCTGTCGGTCCTATACAATTATTTCATGACACTCGTTGGAGCGCGGAGAAAGGGTGGATTAATGAACAAGCAAGAGAGCTATATGTAAGTTGATCATTTTTCATAACTGTTCCATATTGCCATGTTGGATTTGTTTTTATTTGAGTCTCATTGCATTTCTCTGTCATATTTTGATCACCTGTAATTATGTTGCTGCTTATGCATTTGTTTGATATTGGCATTTAGTTTTCCTGAGTGTTACCAAACTTTTATAACTTTGCTGTGGTTGGCTAGTAGGAAAAACCTGTTTCATGGTTTATAATCTGTTTGGATTGAACTTAACAATCTAGATTTAATGATGTAGATAAATTAGAGCAAAAAATAAATTAAATAAGGTTCAGAGTAGATTGGTTTTATCTAATAAATCATTTGGGTGGAATTTTGAATTTTCTAGACTTGAAAGATGATGAAGATAGTTAACATCCCTTCTGCCTCAAATAGAGAACATCATCTAGATGATATGAAAGAGGAACATAAAGCATGAAATCTAGAACCATCAGGGTATTTTACTTTGAACATACTTTATTTGGTCAATCAATGATGCTTCTTGCTATAATTTCCACTTTTAGAGCTTAGAAGGAAGACAAAAGTTTCATCTAAAGTTCAACTTCTGTCGTGGCTATTAACTCATGAGGAAGCTCAATACAATAGATGTGATTCAATCAAGATGGCTTCTGATTTAGATATCTTTCTCCAAACTGAAGTGTTTAAGTGTAGGAAGGAAGTAGGAAACTATAATCTTTTGTTTCTTCAATATTCTGTACAAATTGAAACTCCTATCCTATGTGGTTATAAAAATCATTTCTTGGCATCTTTATGTGCATATGTACAGATTTATAATTATGTACAAATTTATACAATTGATGAGTAGTACAGATTTAAAACACTTTGAAAATGGGAAATGCATATGTACAAATTTATACATATGGCTTTGTTTTGCCTCTTGCAGAATTAAAACACAGATTTATAAATATGCCTCTTGCAGAATTATGTGTTAGAGAAAATGCAACAGCCCTTATCTTTCCAATTACTTAGCATGTTTATGCATGGATATGTGAATGTAAATCTATTGCTTATATGTGTATAAGAAAAACTTTATGTCAGAAATTTCCTTTTAGTATTAGATTGATAATGTTTGAGATACTTGCTTCTCTACTCCATCGACTTATTTTTTGTTTGTCTGTAGTATTCTTTTATGTTGCTATTTAGTTTGTTGGTTGACTTATTGATTATGCACTCAATTGATGGTAGGAAAAATGATAGAGCTGCAAGAGGAAACACAAGCGGGGAGGGAAAGTGAAAAACAAGTGAGATATGTGAGGAAGTTCTGGGTAAAGCTTCCAGATTTAACAAGAATTTTGCATTTTCACAGATTGAGCATCAATCCACTGCAGTAGAAGCTGAGTTAAGGTGCATTGTGCAACAACAAGAAAATAAGATTAAACAGTTGGAGGACCACTAATCTTATTTGATCAACAAAAAGAGAAAATAAAAAGCCTTGAACACCAACAATTCGTCCTTGTTAGAGATGATGAAGCAGCTAACTATAGCCCTTGAACTAGAGAAATCTGATAAAGCTCCAACTCGACAGCACTTGCCTTCTCGAACTGATGAAGACTCGTCCTCATCAGCTACAGCTATTTCAAATACCGGAACTGGTGACACTTGACATGCTAACGGTATTGATGGTTATTTTTGTTTTGTATGGACAAAAGATATTTTGACATGGGGGTAGAACCATCTTTTTAGGATTGTTTGCATATATGTGTTAGATGGTGTACATGGGTGGGCATTTTTTTGTTAGTTATGCACTGATAGATAGGTAGAGAAAGGAAAATGTAGGGTGCATGCTGTTCTTTTGGGTTATGCACATGTGATAGTGCATTTTGGATTTTTATTGCTCATCATGCATAAAAATCCATGTATGGACTATATATGTATGTATGAAAATATGATTTTTGATTTAGTGATCAGATTTTTATATTGTGTTCATTATTTTGTTCATGTTGAATGTATAATGTAGGTCAATACGAAATGCTCTAAAAAAAACACATTCTGCAACTAATTTTTAGTAGCAAAAAGTCATTTAGCATAATTGCATTCCGTTGGACGTCAATATGAAATGATCTAAAAAAACACATTTTGCAACTAATGTTTTAGTAGCAAAAAGTAATTTAGTATAATTGATTCCATATTCAGCATCTAAAAAATAGTCGCGATAACATTTTGGATTTCACATTCAGTGTCTAAAATGATAACAATTAACCACTAAATTTTTGTCACTAAAAGATACATTCGGCCACTAATAAAATAGTCACAAAAACTTATTGGATTCCACATTCAGCGTCTAAAATGACTATAATTAACTACTAAATTTTAGTCACCAAAAGATATATTCGGCCACTAATAAAATAGTCGCGAAAACCTATTGGATTCCACATTCAGCATCTAAAATTACTATAATTAACTACTAAATTTTAGTCACCAAAAGATACATTCAGCCACTAATATAATAGTCGCGAAAACCGTTTGGATTCTACATTCAGCATCTAAAAGAGTTACAATTAGCCACTAAAGTTTGGTCACAAAAAGATACATTCGTCGACTAATAAAATAGTTGCGAAAGCCTTTGACGAAATTACCCTTACACCTTTGGCGTCTAATTTGTGTGGGATTCGCGACAAATTATTAGACACTAAAACTGACATTTTGCAACTAATTGATTAGTCGCTATACAATTTTATCAAATTACCCTTCAACTTTTAGCGTCTAAGTTGGGGGACTATTTTGAACAACATTTGCCTACTATTTTGGTAGTCGCAAAAAAAAAACCTTTTGCGTCTAAACCACAATATAGATGCACTATGAATCTGCGACCAGCCTACTGCAACTAAGGGGGCGACAACCGAATTTAGACGCTAAAAATGGCTTAGCGTCTAAATGTGACTTTCTGCGTCTAATTTTGCTAGACGCAGAATGCCAGTTTTCTTGTAGTGAATAGATTTGCCGCTTCTGACAAAGTTGTCCTCCATTTGTCTACCAACTTTGAGCTCTCCTTAAAATGATTTTCAAACTTTGTGTTATGCTTAAAAAGTCAGGGCTGACATAAGCTTACGTTAGTAAGCACCAATCAGAGTTCAAGAAGGCTTTGTACTGTCCAAGAGCTGTCATGTCGCTCTATGACAGAAAGTGTCTGGTTGTCACCAACTTAGCAGATTCAAGTCTTGCCTATGAGTGAATAAGGGTTGCACACATGTCCAAGCCCTAGGTAATTTGAGGATATTTCCCAAGTTATCGGCCAATGGGATGCAAGGAAGGATTTGCACAGCACCTACCCACTTGCAGATTTGTAATCACTATCTTGAATTCCTCTACTAAAAATAGAGGACTTCCCTTTTCATTTTCGGAATTCTGATACTAAACCCTCATTCTAATTGTAATCTTTATTTTCAGAGCAAAGATAACCTAAGAGAAAGAGACTGACTTAATATTCAATATGAATATTTAGTTATTGTATCTCCGTTTGTTGTTCACTATATGCGATCTCCTATAATCTCCCATATATAAAATAACAGAGGATGTAGGATTCGTTTTAAGCATCCGAACCACTTTAAAAATCATCTTTCATTTATTATTCAGTCTTTGCATTAGATTATCATATTTATTCACATGTAATTTCTAAGAGCTACTTAGCACTTTGCACGTGCGAGTTGTTAGTGTTAAAATCAAGCATAAATAGTTTGGCGCTAGAAGGAAGGCCTGATTTAGTATTTGCTCTTCATCAGGAATCTCTAATCAACCAGTTATATTCGCGAACAAATGGCTTGTGGTCTTGAAGCTGAGCGAGCTAGCACCATCAACAAGGAGATCCCTCAAGTACAAGATGATACTTCTCTAGAAGTACCTCCGATTTCGCAGGGTATCGTGACGAATATTCCCTCGAGCTCCCAACTCGACCTAGTTGTGATGGATCGAAGATGCCTGTAGGTCACCTTAAAGCGCGAAAACGGGCAAAAGCTCATGCCATGCACATTACAGCACATAAAGATGAGGGGAAGCAAGTGGCTGATAATGGGCCAAAGGGCTCCAAGGGATCAGCGTATACCAGTCGTGAAGTAGGTAGAATACCTGTGGCTTTGCAACTTGGCGGTATGTCGCATCATGAGCCGTCCTACGCCACATCGCATGGGCACCCCCACAAGAGTGCAAGGTAGGGAGATTCCTATTATCACCGGCATGATGGTTCCGACCATCACTGCAAACAAAATGCCTACCATCCGTGGATCGATTTTGACCACTTCGGAGGTCAAGATAGCTCCCCTGGCCATTCCGTACCTTCACATGGCTCCAGCCAGCGTGTGTCAAAGTATGCCAAAGGATCCGATTGAGGTGAGGAAAAGTCTCACCTGCGGTCTTTCCTCAACTGCAATCATGAGGGGCGAACCTATGTTGCGGAAAGTGATCCCTAGATAGCTTCACTTCTTTAGATTAAGGAGTTATAAGGAGCCCTGGACCAAATTAGAGCTCAGCAAAATGAGCGAGGGTAGGTCTTTGAGGCGTCTCTTTTTTCTCCAGTAGTATTGACTACTCCTCTCTCCTCAAAATTTAGAATGCCCGATATGCGAGCATTCGATGGGAATTCTAATCCGCATAATCATCTCTATGAGTTTAACGACCTCATGAAGCTTCACCAAGTTTCCAATTTGGCTAAATGTCACTACTTGGTAGTGACTCTAACTGCCCACACCAAGCGCTAGTTTATATCGCTTCCGCCAGGATATATTAATTCGTGGCAGCAGATGAGTTTGTTATTTCTGAGACATTTCTAGACTAACAAGAAGTTCTTAATGTCGTTGAGCTATTTGAGCAACATACGACAGAAAAGGAATGAGTCCCTCCAATCCACAAGTTCCACAAGGACCTGCATAAGGTGGCTAATACGTCTAAAGAGTCAGTTCCAACTCTTATTATTGTGGGAGTTCACCCGCAAACATACCTGCGGAAAAAGCTACAATCTAAGGATGATATTTTCGTTACCCGTTTCTACAACCTCACTGAAAAGTATCTTAGGATTGAAAATTCAATGGTCGCATTAAACCGCCACGACCTCGATCCTTCGACTAGCGATCCTAGTCGAAGGGATGAAAACCAGGGAGAGGGTAGTAGGAAGCCCAATCGCAAATAGGCTAATGATGATCAAAGAAAAGGAAAGAAGCAGTGATTTGACCCCAAGAAGTTTTATGCCCAGGTCCCTTGTCACGATCGCGACAAGAATCAATATACTCCGCTAAATCAATTGGTATCAACTATTCTGGATAAATCAAAAGAAGCTAATCTGCTCGGAGAGCCGGTGCCCATAAATAATCCCCCTTCAGCTAGAAACAACAATAAGTATTGCTATTATCATCGGGACAATGGGCACTATACCGATGAGTATCGAGCTCTTAAGCAGACAATTGAAGACCTCATTAAAAAAAGGACACTTTGAAGAGTATGTTGATGGTCCAACTCCCACTCGGGAGAAGGATCAAGGGGACCAGGGGATGAAGTGTCGTGGTCGCAAAGGCCTCTATCAAGACAGTATAGATCCTCGAGTTCAGGATGAGTGTTCCCACAGTGGGCCTTTTGAGACTCTATCTGAGGTACCAGTCGACCAGAGTGAGTTGACCCATGTGTTAATAATCAAAAGTAATCTTAACTCTCAACTCGTTGCAGATTTGACGAGTTTCCTCAGATAGAATATTGATGTTTTTGCATGGACTCCTGCTAACATGGTCGGGATCAGCCCGAATGTAATATGTCATGCACTCAACATTGACAGTGAGATCAAGCCAGGTCGCCAAAAAAGGAGAACCGTGGACCCAGAGCATTATGCTGCTTTTAAGGTTGAGGTGGATAAGCTCCTCTCAATCGAGTTCATTCAAGAAGCTCATTACCTGAGTTGGGTTACCAATCCTGTTTTGGTGAGGAAACCCAACGACAATTGGGGAACTTGCGTTGACTTCATTAATCTCAACAAAGCTTGTTTGAAGGACAATTTCCCTTTGCCTAGAATGGATCAGCTTGTTAATGTCACTTCCGAGCACGAGTTGTTAAGCTTTATGGATGTCTACTCAGGGTATAGTCAAATCCTGATGTACACGCTCAATGGGGAGTATACCTCGTTTGTCACAAATCGAGGGTTGTACTGTTATAAATTCATGCCCTTTGGTCTGAAAAACGCTAGGCTAACCTATTAGCGTTTGGTTAACTGTATATTTTCCAAGCAAATCAGAAAATCAATGGAAGTCTATGTCGATGACATGTTGGTCATGTTGCATGTCGCTTTAGATCACATAGCCAATCTCGCAAAGATGTTTGACATACTCTGGAGATATAAAATGAAACTCAATCATCTTAAGTGTTCATTCGGAGTATCCTCAGGAAAGTTCCTGGGGTATATGGTTAACCATCGAGGAATTGAAGTCAACCCTGAAAAGATCCAAGCTCTCTTAGATATGAAGTGTCTTGCCAACCGAAAGCAAGTTTAGAGATTAAATGGGAGGATAGCGGCTCTCAATCGCTTCATATCAAGAGCGAAAGATCATTGTTTGTCATTCTTTAATATACTTGGGGCCAACAAGAGGTTTAAATGGACTTCAAAATGTGAACAAGCCTTTTAGAGTATAAAAGAGCATCTCAGAAAGCCACCTCTTCTGTCCAAGCCACTTCCCAAGGAAATCTTATTTTTCTATTCGTCCTCTCTTAGTATGCAGACAACGCAGTTCTCATCCGGGAAGAAGGCAGAATTCACTGGCTAGCATATTATACAAGCGACTATTGGAAGCCGAGACACAATGTCCAGAGATGGAACGATTAGCTTTTGCCCTACTGATCGCTTCCAGGAAGCTGCGACCTTATTTCCATGCTTACACTATCCATGTATTAACCAGATACCCACTCAGACATGTTCTGCAGTAGCCGGAGGCTTCGGGTAAGTTGCTCAAGTGGGCTATGGAACTAAGTCAATTCGATCTACATTATATACTGAAAATAGTAATCAAAAGGCAAGTTGTTGCTAATTTTATTTTAGAGTTCTCTCATCAGCCAGATCAAGAATCTAAACAGCCAGCCAACGAAGTTATCCAGGAAACTGTTCAAAACTTGTCAACTTGGAGCCTTTATGTTGATGGGTCTTCGAACAGGAGAAGAGCCGGAGTTGGCCTTCTACTCATCAGTCCCGAAGGGACTTGCATTTATGGAGTCTTCAGGTTTGGGTTCAAAGCTACGAATAATGAGGCTGAATATGAGGTGCTATTTGTTGGTTTGCGACTAGCAAGAGAAATGGGGTCAGATATAATCGAAGTTAATAGCGACTCCCAACTGGTTGTCAATCAAATTTTAGGTGAGTATCAAGCCAAAAAAGAGAATATGATCAGTTATTTGAAGAAACCTAAGGTTGTGCTCAAGCCTTTCAAACATTATACGATCAAGCAAATCCCAAGAAACAATAACTATATCGTGGATGCTTTGACAAAGATAGCCTCATCGTTGGATTCTGATGCTCTGGATAGTATTCCAGTTCGTTAAATCGAGGTTCCCAGCATAAGCTCGCCTAAGCAGTTGTAGCTATAATCGAATCTGTTTCCTGGATGACTTTGATTATTCAGTATCTCTGAGATGAGATTTTGCCCGACAACAAGACTGAGGCAAGACTCCCCTCCTCCGATGTGTGACAGATGTATAAGCGAGGGTTTAGCACCCCCACTCCTCCAATGTGTGACAGATGATGAAGCAGATTACATCATGAGAGAGATACATGAAGGGATTTGTGGTAATCACACTGCTGCACGATCTCTCGCCAATAAAATTATCCACCAAGGATATTGTTGGCTCTTACTTCATGAAAATGCCTTCAACTTTGTAAAGAAGTGTGATAAGTGCTAGAGATTTGCGAACATCCCACGAGTTCTTTCTCACTAGTTAACAACGGTGACCGATCCTTGGCCATTCTCTATGTGGGGAATTGATTTCATCAGGCCCATTCCAACCGATAAAGGGGGCGTCAAGTATGCAATGGTCATAGTGGATTATTTCACTAAGTGGCTCGAGGCAAAGCCTTTGACCACGATCACTACAAAAAAGCTCAAAGACTTCTTCTTCAAAAATATAGTGTGCCGCGATAGGATTCCTCATACACTCGTGATGAGAATCCAAGCCTATCATGTTCTTTAAACTTACAAGAGTGTTCATTGAAGATTCAAGGACCCCAAGAAGGACAAGATTTGGCCCAAGCACTCAAGGAGGCTCACAAGCTTGTCCAAGAGGTGTTAAGGGTCCTAGACATGGCACAAGCCCTTTTTTGTAGCCCAGGCCATGGAGATCAAGTGGGAAGAAGCTTCATTGGTCCAAGCCCAAGTTGTGGATGCTATTTGGTTCAAATGTTGAAGGAAAATCAAGAAAATTGTGATTAGGGACATAGATCCTTAATTTAAGAAAAGGTTGTCCATAGCATTAAATGGGTATGGCTTGCACTTTTGATATTGTATGGTGGAGAATTATCCCTTAATATTTTGTGTAATATTTTGCTTTGTAAAGCCTATTTAAAGGCCACTCTATCATAATATGAAGTTAGACATTGAATATTGCATGAATAGTGTTTGCCATGGAGAATCGATTTCTCTTTGAGTTCCTTTACCCAAGTTTAGCCAAACTTGGTGGTGGATTGATCTTTCAAGCTGGTGGAGTTCCTTTAAGCTTGATTGAGCCTTGGTCATCTATCTTGTAAGTTAGTCTCACTTGGTTACAATTCATCTCACTTTTTGGGTTGGTTTATTTTGTTTTATTCCAAGTTTGTGTTGTACATTTCAAAGGGAATGAGTTTGTGTTGATTGAGGCTAGATAAAAGGTGTTGTTCTAAAGTGTTATATTGGTTGTGTGTGATTGTAGAGTGTTAGCCAAATTGTGTTAAGGTGTTGCAAGTGAAGTCTAGCTTAGGTTGAGTTGAAATTGGTTGAAGTAGGGTGATATATGAATTGAGGTTCCATGAATTCATATCAAATTGGTAGCAGAGCTATGGTTGTGGATTGAATTTTTGATGATTAGAATTGTGATTGATCAAAAAAAAATTTAAGTGTTGAGTGTGTGTAGTTCGGCCAAGCCATCCATTGCCATTTCTTGTGCAAAATTTTTTTTTCTCTTTCATTGAACACTATTCCAAGTAACAACCCTAACCACCAACTTGACACCTCATCCGAACCTAACCAATTCCATCCAAATTCAACTAAAACCAAACCCATTTCAACCAAAAAAACCTTAAACACTAACCATCTACATAAACACCATTCATTAACCTAATTACATATTACTATTTCCCAAAATCAAATTACCCAAACTTTATCCTCTCACCCTTCACACCTCAAATAACATTATTCCACTATTCTAAAGTGACACTGTTCACCCAAAGTTACTATTCATAGTACCTAAAACTCGCCCAATTTTCATGGCAAATAAGACCACTTCCTCCCCAACTTCACTCCCACTACCATGGGAGTGTGCCAACCTAAAAATCCAAGAGGAACTTGATGATGTAAAAAAGAACATGTCCAGCATCATGGAATTGATGGTTAACATGTCTAAGGACATTGCTAATCTATCCTAATCCAAATCCACCTTTGAAGAAACCCCATAACCGCCCCAACGAGAAGGTCGACCACACTACCGCCAAAGAACCATCATTAGGATACCACTATATATGGAAAACTTAAGAGGTAGTAGTGCTTTCTCTAGTGAATCCAAGGCATCTAGGAGGAGAAGAATTGATGATGATAAGGGTATCAAAATATATTTGCCCGAATTTGAAGGTAGTCTAAACCCTAATGCTTTCCTTGATTGGTTAAGTGATATTGAGAGAGTATTTGAGTTCAAGGGGTATTCGGATGAGAATAAATGTAAGGTAGCTATTCTAAAGTTCAATGAATATGCTTTCTTACGGTGAAAAAACACTAGAAAGAAAAGAGAAAGAGAGGGGAAGACTAGAGTAAGGTCATGGGATAAATTGAAGAGGATGTTAAAAAAGATATTCTTGCCCGATAATTAAAAGCAAGATCTCTACTTGAGTTTGTACAATCTTAAGCAAGGGGATAGGAAAGTAGAGGAGTATATAAGAGAGTTGAGGGCCTTATGATGAGAAGTGATATTCTAGAGGAAAAAGAGCAAATCATCACTAGATTCTTGGGAGGTTTACAAAGAGAGATAACTCACAAGGTGAAATTGCAACTTTACCATTCCTTGGTAGATGTGTGCAAGTTAGCCAACAAGGTTGAGAAGCAACTCCAAAGTTTGAAACTTCCAGCCCCAAAGCATATTTCAAGGGCAGCAACACCTACAAAAGATCCCCATCCTACTCTAAACCATATGTCAACTCTAACAAAGACAAAAGCAATGATTGAGTGAATGAAGCACCTAAGGAGAAGTCACGGTTTGTGACTCAAGGAGGCACCCGAGGGGATTTGAAGGATAAGAAATGTTTTAAATGTCATGGTTATGGATACTTCCAAGCCAACTGTCCCAACAAGAGAATAATGCCAATCAAAGAGGTCTAAGAGATTGAAGAAGCCATCCAAGAAGAAGAGAGTGAGGAGGAAGAATCAGAGAGTGGTAAGGAGATTGTTGAAGAAGCTGATGTTGGTGATGCATTGATTTTGAAGAGGGTTTTGCATGAACAAGTTGACTCTACCAAAGCACAAAGGAGAAACTTGTCCAAACCCATTGCATCGTCAAAGGAAATGTATGTTTGGTTATTGTTGATAGTGGAAGTTGTACTAATGTAACCTCCGCCACCCTTGTTGAGAAATTGAAGCTTCCCATAAAAAACCATAGCCACCTATACAAATTACAATGGTTGAGCAATGGAAGCACTATTAGTGTTACCAACCAAGTTGTAGTTCCCTTTTCCATAGGGAACAGATATGTGGATGAAGTGTTTTGTGATATAATATCAATGGATGCTTTTAATTTATTGCCAAGGAGGCCTTGGCAATATGATAGGGAAGTTGTCCATGATGGAAGGAATATCACTTACACCTTTAGGTTCAACAAGAAAACCATCACCTTAAACCCTTTACCACCCCATCGAACACTTCCCACACCTACACCACCCAAAACCGAAACCTCACAAAAGAACTTATTCCTTAATGGTAACCAAATAGAAAAGGCTATCACCAGACACAAACTCATCCTAGCTTTGCTTATTGCCAAGAGAAAAGAAAGTGATGAGAGTGTACCATATCCTCTAGTCCAACCATTACTCCAAGAGTTTGGGAAATTTTTTTCCCAATGAGTTACCACCCAAGCTACCACCTTTGAGGGGAATAAAATAGAACATCACATTGATTTGCTACCTGGGGCACCCTTACAAAACAAACCAGCCTATAGTTGCAATCTGGAGGAGTCCAAGGAGTTGCAAAAGCAAGTGGATGAGCTGATTAGTCAAGGGTATGTGAGGGAGAGCATGAGTCCTTGTTCGATTCCAGCCTTATTGGTGTCTAAAAAGGATGGGAGTTTTCAGATGTGTGTGGATAGTAGGGTCATCAACAATATTACAATCAAGTATAGGTACCCCATACCTAGGCTTGATGACATGCTTGATGAATTGCATGGTTCTTGCATCTTCTCCAAGATCGATTTACGGAGCGGGTACCATCAAATTCGAATGAGAGAAGGGGATGAGTGGAAGACAACCTTCAAGACCAAATGAGGGCTTTTTGAGTGGATAGTTATGCCCTTTGGCCTTTCCAATGCACCAAATACCTTTATGAGATTGATGAATAAGGTACTTAAACTTTTTTTGGGCAGATTTGTTGTTGCTTATTTTGATGATATATTGGTGTATGGCCATAGTGAGGATGAACATAGAAACCATCTTAGGCAAGTGTTTGAAGTGTTGAGAAAACAAAAATTGTATGCTAAGATGGAGAAGAGTGAGTTTTTCATGGAGGGGGTAATCTTCCTAGGCTATGTAGTTTCGAAGAGGGTATCATGGTTGATCAATCAAATATATATGCAATTAGGAGTTGGCCCGAACCTAAAACCATTGGTGAAGTAAGGAGTTTTTATGGTTTAGCCTCATTTTATAAGAGATTTGCACCCAACTTTAGTACCCTTATGTCATCCATCACCAAATGTTTAAAGAAGGGGAATTTTGAGTCGAGAAGGGAGGCAAAAGATGTTTTTGAGGTGATTAAAAAGAAGCTTTGTGGAGCACCCAATCTAGCCCTACCCGATTTTTCTAAGGTGTTTAAAGTGGAGTGTGATGCTAGTGGAGTTGGAATTGGGGCAGTCCTTACTCAAAATAAAAGGCCAATAGCATATTTTAGTGAAAAGCTCAATGATTCTAAGAGGAGATATAATACTTATGATAAGGAGTTCTATGCAATTATTAGTGCCTTAGATCATTGGAGTCATTATTTGAGGCCTAAACAATTTGTGCTATATTTGGATCACCAAGTTCTCAAGTTTATTAATGGGCAGGATAAGTTCAATTCAAGGCATGCCAAATGGGTTGAATTCCTTCAATCCTTTTTATTTGTGTCCAAGTACAAATAAGGGAGCACTAATGTAGTGGCAGATGCATTGTTAAGAAAGTACTCTATCCTTTCCATTTTGGATGCAAGAGTACTTGGGTTTAGCATGATGAAGGAGCATGGGGCAATTTTGAAGATTATGTGGTTCAAGATGGATTTTTGTTCAAGGGAACTAGGTTATGTGTGCCTCAAGGAAGTTTTAGAGAATTGCTTGTGAGAGAGGTGCATAGAGGAGGGCTTGCAGGTCATTTTGGGGTTACTAAGACCTTGGAGATTCTTAAGGATCATTTCTTTTGGCCTAAGATGATTAGGGATGTCCAATCCATAGTGGCGAGATATGGGGTTTGTCATAGAGCTAAAAGTCATTTCAAGTCGATGATGTACACTCCATTGCCTATTCCTAGCTAACCATGGGAAGACTTGAGCATGGACTTTATTGTGGCATTGTCAATAACCCAAATAGGTAAAGATTTCATAGTGGTTGTTGTTGATAGATTCTCTAAGATGGCACATTTTATTTCATGTAACAAAACCAATGATGCATCACATGTGACTGAATTATTCTTCAAATAAATTGTGAGGTTGCATGGTGTGCCAAGGAGTATAGTGTCGATTTGGGATACCAAATTTCTTAGCCATTTTTTAAGATCTTTACGGAGTAGATTAGGTACCAAACTTTTGTTTAGCACTTCACATCACCCCCAAGCTGATGATCAAACCAAAGTCACCAATAGAACCCTCGAAACCATCCTTAGGACCTTGGTGAGTAAGAGTTTGAAAGATTGGGGCAACAAATTTGCCCATGCCGAATTTGCCTATAATCGTTCCCCTAGTGCTACCACTAACCATTCTCCATTTGAAGTTCTTTATGGCCTTCATCTTATCACTCCCATAGAACTTAGTGCCCTACTGTAATGCCCACATCGCGGTACGTAGCTTTATGTATTCCCTAATACCCTTAGTTGAATTTTGTTAAAGGTATCTTGAACAAGTGTGAAGAAAATACCTTAAAATTTCATTAGGGGTAAAATGGTCTTTTCACTCATAATTAGTTGAAAAAGTGGGGAGTGAAAAGAGATAGAATTTCATGGAGAAGTTAATAAAAATGAGGGCATTATTGTAATTGACTAAGGGACATAGATGGAATCTCATAGAAAGTGCAAGGGCATCTAGGAATCTGATTCAGTTACATTCACAGCCTGTTCGATCGGGCTAATACTGGGGGTCTCGATGAATCGAACATGAATGCTTTCTGGTGCATCTAAGTCCAATGACGAGGCTATCCTTGCCAAGGCATCTGCCACAGAGTTGCTATCTCTAGGAATTTGTGTGATCGTGAAGTGCTTGAACGGCTCGAGTACGGCCTTAGCTTTCTTCAGATAGCTGATCATATTTTCTTCCTTGGCTTGGAACTCTCCCAAAATCAGGTTAATAACCAGCATGGAGTCGCTGTGGATACTGATCACGGTTGCACCCATTTCTCTGGCCAACCGTAGTTCAGCGAGCAGAGCTTCATACTCGGCCTCATTATTAGTTGCCTTAAAACCGAACCGGAGAATGCCATGAATGCGAGCCCCTTAGAAGACCTGTCCCAGCCCTCTTTTTGTTCGATGATCCATCGATGTAGAGGCTCTAGGTCGATAGATTTTGAGCAGTTTCCTGAATGACTTTGGCTGTTGCTCCGACTCATCCGTCAGATGATATGAGAATTCTGATGTGAAGTCGGCAACAACCTGCCCTTTAATAGTTGATTTCGATCTGTACTTCAAATCGAACTGACTTAATTCCATAGCCCATTTAAGCAATTTACCCGATGCCTCCGGCTTCTAGAGGACCTGCCTGAACAGATAATTAGTCATTACATGGATCGTATGGGCATGGAAGTAAGGTCACAACTTTCTGGAAGCGATCAGCAAGGCATAGGCTAACCGTTCCATTTTCGGATACCGTATCTCGGCATCCAACTGACGCTTGCTCGCATAATACACTGGCCATTAGACCCTGTCCTCTTCCCAAACTAAGGCTACACTGACCGTGAACTAAGAGACAGAGAGATACAAGAGAAGGGTCTCTTATGGGAGAGGCTTGGACAGAAGAGGTGGCTTCTCGAGGTGCTCTTTACTACTCTGGAATGTCTGCTAGCACTTGGAAGTCCACTCAAACTTTTTATTGGCCCTTAGAACATTGAAGAATGGCTAGCAACGATCTGTTGCCCTCGATATGAAGCGATTGAGTGCCGCTATTCGCCCATTGAGGCTCATAACCTGCTTTTTGTTGGTCGGGCTCTTCATATCGAGGAGAGCTTGTATTTTCTCAAGGTTGATCTCTATTCCCCGTTGGTTAACCATGTATCCTAGGAATTTTCCCGAGGATACTCCGAATGAGCACTTGAGGGGGTTTAGCTTCATTCTATATTGCCAGAGGATGTCGAACATCTCACCAAGATGCGCTATGTGATCTAAAGCGACATGCGATTTGACCAGCATGTCATCTACATAGACCTCCATCGATTTTCTAATTTGTTCGGAGAATATTCAGTTAACCAGCCGCTAGTACGTTGCACGGCGTTCTTGAGGCCAAAAGGCATAACTTTGTAGCAGTACAACCCCCAATCTGTAACAAAGGATGTATGCTCTTCATCCGGCCGTACTTCAGAATTTGATTGTATCCCGAGTATGCATCCATAAAACTCAATAGCTCGTGCCCGGAGGTGGCATCCACGAGCTGGTCGATTCTAGTCAAGGGAAAGCTATCTTTTGGGCATGCCTTGTTGAGGTCGGTGAAGTCGACGCTGGTCCGCCATTTGCCGTTGGGCTTCTTTACTAGAACCAGGTTGGCAACCCAGGTCAGATAGAGTGCTTCTCGAATAGATTCATTTCAAAGAAGATTATCTACCTTAAGTTTCAAGGCGGTGTATCATTCCGGATCCATTGTTCTTCTCTTTTGGCGAACCAGCTTAGCTTCACTATCGATGTTCAATGCATGGAAAATAATATCCGAGCTGATCCCGACCATATCTGCATGTGACCATGCGAACACATCGATATTCTCTCTGAGGAAGCTAGTTAGTTCGGTGGCGAGCTGGGGGTTGAGATTGCTCCCAATCCTTAACATTCTGCTCGGCTCGCTCTAGCCGACCAATGCTTCGACAAATCCTCAACTTGGCCACTGGAGGGGCATTCCTGAATACGAGGATCCATATTATCCTCGGTTAGGCCAACTTATGGCTCAATCCAGCTGATCGCCATCGCCTGTTGGGGAATACCGCGTGAGATACCTTCCCTTTGCATGCCATCTGCATTGCTTTTATATAACAGTTGTGAGATACGCGCTGAGATCCGCTAACTTCCCCTATCCCCATCGGGGTGGGGAACTTCATCTTTAGATGGTATATGGAAGTGACTGCCTTGAAGTTTCTCAGTAGAGGTTGCCCCAGGATACCATTAAAAGCGGATGGGCAATCCACTACCAAGAATTTAGTTACCTTAGTCACTTCATCAAAGTCACCCAGCATGACTAGAAGCGAGATCGTTCCTTTGGGGATTAGGTGGTCCCCTGTAAAACCATATAGGGGAATCGAGGCGAGCTTTAGGTCGGCCTCGTCCAAGTTCATTCTTTCGAAAGCTGTTTGGAACAGAATGTTCACAGCACTTCTATTGTCCACCAACATTCTATGGACGTTATGGCGCCTTATCAGGGGCGTGATCAAAAGAGCGTCATCGTGGGGATGATGCAATCAAACTGCATCCTTTTCGAAGAAGGTAATTTCCTCCTCCCTGCGAACCTTTTGTGGTCTCCGCATCATGCTCATTACACTGATGAGATCATGATGGGCTGCATGAGCATATCTTTTCTGGGCATCTCGTGAGTTCCCCGTGAGGTGCGGTCCCCCAAAGATCAAATTAACGCTGCATATACCTTTGCAATCACGATGCTTCTTTCCTGGTTCTGCTTGATTTTTCTCTTGTGCGGGAGTGGAGTCATCAATATATTCCTTGAAATGCCCCTGCTTGATGAGATCTTCAATTGCCTGTTTGAGAGCTCGGCACTCATCAGTCTGATGCCCATTATCCTAATGAAAGCGATAGTATTTTTTACTATTTCTGGCTGATGGGGGATTTTTCATGGGCTCAGGCTCTTCGAGCAAGCTAGCCTCTTCCGACTTGTCAAGAATAGCTGATACATATGCATTCAAAGGTGTATACTGATTTCTATCGCGATCACGATGAGGAACTGGAGCTTAAGACTTTTTGGGCTCGTAGCGCGGTTTCTTTCCTTTTTGTTGATCGTCAGTAGCCCATCTGCGATCAACTCTCCTACTTTCCTCCCAACCAGGCGCACTACCTAAAGCGCCGGGGTCACGACGGTGGAGCGTCGCCACAGAATTTTCAATACGAAGGTACTTCTCCGCAAGGTTATAGAAGCGGGTGAGGAAAACATCATCCTCAGCCTGTAACTCTTTTCACAGGTCGGTCTATGGGCGAACTTTCGCTATGATGAGAGTCTGAATAGACTCTTTGGGAGTGTGAGTTATTTATTAAGTTCTCTGTGGAATCGGTCGATGTAAGACTGGAGGGATTCGTCCTTCTCTTGCTTTATATTGTTGAGGTAGCTCAAAAGCATTAAGAACTTTCGGTTTGTTTGGAAATGCCTCAGGAACGTCGCGCTCATCTAAGGCCACGAGCTGATCGATCCTGCTGGGAGCGACCTGAACCATCGTTTGGCATGAGAGGTTAAAGTTACTGCCAAATAACGACACTTTGCCAAATATGAAACCTGGTGAAGCTCCATCAGGTCGTTGAATTCATATAAGTGATCCTGCGAATCAGAATTGCCATCCAACGCTCACATGTCGAGCATTCTAAATCTTGATGGGAGAGGGGCAACTAATACTGTTGGAGAGAAGGGAGACGCTGCTGCGACCTGCCCTTGCTCGTTTTGTTGAGCTTTCAGCCGATCTAGAGCTCACTACAGCTCCTCAATCTGAGGCAGCGGAGCTATCTAGGGATTGCTTTCACCCATGCGAGTTCAACCCTCACGGTTGCGATTGAGGGAAGTTCGGAGATCGAATCCCACTTCGCCTCGACCGATAGTTCTGGCCGTTCTCAACACACGCTGGCTAGAGCCGTGTGATGGCAATGAATGGTGTGGGGAATTTTCACGACCTCCACGGTGGTACGAACCGCCCCGCGGAGTATGGGAACCTCCCGCACGACTATGATCAGGATTATTTTTTTGGCGATGATAAGAATCGGCCCACCCAACACTTTTATGGGGTGTGCATGCGATGTGGCATGGGACGGCTCGGGCTGTGACCTTTCACCGAGTCTTAATGCCACGGGTATTCTACTCGGGACGTGGTCAGTGTTCGCTAGCCCTTTGGAGCACTTAGGCCCGTTTTTCGCCACTTGCTTACCCTTCCTTCGGCGCCCTACAGTGCTCGCGACAAGAGCTATCGCCTTTTGCTGCGCTTTTGCGTGACCTACAGGCATTTTTGGCGGTCGCACCACCCCTGCTGATTCGGGTGGCATGCCCTAGTCCAAACGGTCCAACCTTTGTTTGACCGTTTGGAGAGTGTTGTTGAACCTCTCCAAGTAGCTCATGATGGCAAGGTCAAGTTGTGAACTTGACGGGATATCCCCCGCAACATTTTGCGGAACTGAAGGTACCTCGGGAGAGGTGTCCTCCTGTACTTGGGGGATCTCCTCAGCATCCTGATTGGTTCGCTCAGGTTTAAGTCGGCGAGCCATTTGCTTTTGTAGGACCAGTTAGTCAGAGATTCTCCTGATGAAGGACGAATACTAAATCAGACCCTCTTTCTAGCACCAAACTATTGATGCGTGATTTTGACACCAACCAAACGCACGTGTGAAATGCTGAACTGGCCTAAAAGACACACGTGGATGAGAAAGTGAGAGTAAAAGCAATGGAGAATAGTGTTTAAAGTGGTTCGGATGCTCAAGGAAGCAAATCCTACGTCCACTAATTTTGTATTAATAATAATGGCTAGGTCACGTTCAGCAAGCTGACTTACAAATGATTACAAGAGAGAGAGAGAGAATGTTATTTTTCTTTAGAGAGATTAGCTAATCCTCCAAATGAGAGAGGAGCTCTGAATTTATAGTGGGATGGATTAAGGTTATGATTACTAAATCTGTGAGTTGGTGGTATTATCCGTGCAAATCTTTCTTTATGTCCCATTGCCCACCTTCTAGAGCGATTTACGCGATTTGGTGTAGGGATTAGACACATGGAATCACTCTAGCTCATGGCTAGTCTGACGCACACCCACTGCCCTGACAGGAGCGTGTCGTCCATGCCATTGTGTGATGTGGCTGCCTCTGACTAGCTACGGACCTACCTAAGCTCTGACTTTTTATACTGACTAGGTCTTGCGTCAGCTTTACTTTTTCAAGCATAACAATTATCGATAAAGCAATACCTGTCCGAATGTTGATAGTAGGGTTTTCAGTGAAAATTATTGCATCGAGAAGGAGTTTATTTTAGAGTATTAAATCTTATTAATCTTGAGAAATAAATAAATATTTATTTATAGTGATTAAAATATTCTTCATCACCTTTATATATATATATATACAACTAGATAGGTTTGTTACTTCTATCAAAGTAGTCCTCCATATGTCTGACTTCTCCTGATAACGTTCTTCAAGAAGCTGAAGCCATAGCCATCACACATTCACTCATACAAATACAAGATATAATGATAAAACTAAATTACAAAACACCATTGCGCGCCTTTAATAGACAACGTATCAGGAACCCCACTATGAAATTTCTAAATCAACTTGTCTTCACCTTGTGTTTCCGTTTCTGTTTCCTTAAACCTAACCCGGATTAGTGTCTAAAGGGGGCTCACTATGAAATTTCAATATCGACTGGGCTAGAATTAATCTATAACTGGTAATTGCTTTGTTTTTTATTACTTTTACTTCAACAACCACATGGAAGATGTTTAATATATGTATATTTAATTAATTAAATGAAAATTTTATCATACTTCCTATCAAGGATGATAACTTCGCTTTGCCCACCATTCACGGCAGATACTTATCATATGGCGGCTCAGTACAGTACAGTAGGTGATTGCGTTCCAAGTTGGAAAAACCATTATTTTCTTTAATAAAAAACAAAGAATATGATAACTTGTACCATTATTCTTTTTAATCCAATCAGTATTTCTACTTCTCTCACATTGTTGACAATCTGTTCATTTAGCACAATGCTTTAAGAACCAACCCGACACATGATTCGATCTGGTGATCAGGTGTCAGGTTGACTTGTTCAACCGATCTGACCGACGGGTTGGACCGATGACATTAACGTCAGCATGATGACATCATCATTAGAACAAAACTCTTATTTTGTTTAAAACTTAAATATTCAAATATCATTGGTATAAAACTATTTATTGTATAACAGTTGCACAATTGTTAATTTTTTTATCTTTATGAATCAAATATTACTCACTACCAGTGTTTTAAAACCCGACCCAATCGATTGAATCGGTTAAACCGGGACCTGGGGCCTTCACCGGGTCAGGTTTCAAATTTTTCTATTCATTGAAAACCCTAGAAATTAGGACATCAATCCGTGAACAATTGAAGGCTAGAATGTTAGGGCTTTTGAAAAGGAATGGCCGGTGAGTGAAATAATGGCGATAGTGGTGCTTTTGGTGAGTGAATCGACCAGAAATCGCAAAACTAGGTCACCAGAAAAAGCCAATTGTTGTTAGTGATTGGGGCGACGAACGGGTGAGGGGTGCGATGGGTTTTGGTTAGGAGAATGAGAGGAATGTTTTCGTGGTGATGGGGAGTGTTGTCGTTGCTAGAAACAGACTCTATTTGGGGTGTTTTGTAAGATTTCAAACCTATAGGGACTTATAGTAATTTTTAGGGGTATTTTTGTTAGATTCTAAACCTTTGGACACCAGTTTGACCTACTAGTTAAACTGGTCAACCTGGGACCCGACCCCTTTTTCGGGTTTCACCCCAGGTTGGGTTTTAAAACACTGCTCACCACTCAGTAAATATTGTAAGATTCTGAACAAGAGATGGCAAAAGAGGCAATTGTATTGCTGAAGAATGCCAAGAAGAATAAAAGGTCAGCAATAAAAGCAACTATGTTGCTAAAGAATGCCAAGAAAAAGAAGAAAGAAATATAGATGAATGTGTGTATTTATATTGTAATGCGTGCAAATGCCTATTTATATAAAGGCTATGCAAATAATAAAGGAAATACAATCAATCTAAATAATTACACAATATTACAGCAAATAAATCAGTAGTATAAAATCTACAGTAATTTTGTCAATGCTTGATTCTAGCAGCATAATCTGGTTGCATTTCATATTGCATCACTCACCCTTAAGCTGATGGTTCGTAGATGTGGAAAACTCCCAACTTGTGTAGTAAATATGAATGTTGACGACTGCATGGAGGCTTTGTGAAAATGTCCGCTGGTTGTTCTACAATTCTAATGTGCATGGTCTTGATATTCCATTCTTGAATCTTCTTTCTAACAAAATGAAGTCAATCTCTATATGGTTATTCCTTTCATGGAATACTAGATTTGATGTGATGTCATTAGCAGCTTTATTGTCACAGTACAAAGTGACAGGTTTTCCTGTTTGCACCTCTAAATATCTCAATAATCCAAGGATCCAGACAATCTCACTAATTGTCTTTGCCATGACTCTGTATTCTGCTTCTGCTAAAGAAAGTGATATTGTTGATTGCTTCTTTGTTTTCCACAAGATAAGTGATCCTCCAATTTTAATACAGAACCCAGTGAATGACTTTTTCGTCATAGGACATGTACCCCAATCTGAATCGCAATATGTTGTGATATCTAGATTTCCATCTCTTGGTAAAAAGAAGTCCTAGGCCAGAGCATCCTTTCAAGTATTTTAGCACTTTAATTGCTACGTCCATATGAGACTCTTTTGGGCTATGGATAAACTAACTCAAAATGTGAACAACATTGCTTATATCAAGACGTGTCATGGTGAGATAAATTAGTCTTCCCGCAAGCCTCTGATAGTGAGATGCATCTTCCAATGGAAGATCATCTTTTGAAGATGACGTTGCATGATCATATTGCCAGGTTGTAAGCTTAGTGTCTTGTTCAACAAGAATGGCACTCGGTTTGTATGCAAATAAACTAGAGTCGGACATAGGCTCAAGGACATTCATTGACTAAGAGATATCCCTACTGAAGATCGTGCGATCTCTATCCCCATGAAATATTTAAGCTCCCTCAGATCTTTTATATGAAAGTGTATATTGAGATGCTCTTTTAGGGTACGGATGTTGTCCTCATTATTTCCCGTTATTAGAATGTCATCCATGTAAATAATGAGAGCAATGAATGACGTACCTTTGCACCATGAAAAAATAGAGTAGTCATGCTTGGATTAAACAAATCCAATGCTTGTAAAGGCCTCTATGAACTTTGCATTCCACTGGTGTGATGCTTGCTTTGAACCATATAAGGACTTTTATAGACAACTACTAGATTCTCCCCCTGTTTGCGAAGTCCTAGTGGGAGATCCATGTAAATCTCCTCATGAAGATCCCCATGGAGGAAGGCATTATGAACATCTATTTGTTGAAGGGACCAATTGCAGATAACAGATATGGACAAGACAAATTAACGGTAACATGTTTGACCATCGAGGAAAATGTTTCTTGGTAGTCAAAGCATTTCGCTGTGTGAAGCCTTTTGCCACGAGACGGGCTTTGTACCGTTCAATCGAGCCATTAGCACAATGCTTGATTTTGTAGACCCATTTGCAGCCTATAGGTTTCCTGTGAGGAGGTCGAGGAACAAGATCCCAAGTGTGATTTTGAGAGAGAGCATCCAATTCATCAACCATGGCCTTGATGCCAATGGTTATGGGAAACAACATCAAAATAGTAGGAAGGTTTTTGGACACATACCCTTGTGCAAGAGAAAACCGATCATAACTAACATAATTAGAAGTGGGATAAAGGGTACCTATGTTAGTCTGAATAATGGGGCAGACATAGTCTGCTATCCAAATAGGAGGTCGGGTGAACCTTGTAAATCATCGTGGAGTCGATTAAGGAACCATAGGAGGATTGTCCAAAGGAATGGGGGACTATCTAGTTGAGTCTCTGTAGGATGATGAACAAAAGGAGCAGATTCTGAAGCTGATCTAGTGGGTCCCACTTTAGTAAGGGGATGCATGGTGAAGTAAGGACCAAAGAGATCGAAGGGATCTCCCAAAAAAGGAGACAACTATTAAGGTTCATGGTGAGATGTGGGATTTTCCAAAAAAGGAAAATTGTCGTCATGAAAAATCACATCTCTAGAGACCAAGAATCTAGCGATAGCTGAATCATATAGTCGATATCCTTTCTGATCATTGGATATCCCATAAATACACACCATGTGGCCCGAGGATCAAAATTTTCATGGTCCCAAGATTAGTAGAATAACATAAACAGCCGAAGACTCAAAGATGATCAACTGTCGACGATTTGCCAAAGAGAAGCTCATAGGGGGTCTTACCATGAAAAACCCGACTTGGCATCTGATTGATTAGATAGGCAACTGTGACCACACATTCGCCCTAATTGGTATGTTGGCTTGGTGTTCTAGGGCACGGGCTACTTCTAACAGATGTCTATGTTTGCGCTCAACTATATCATTTTGCTTGGAGGGTATAGACAAAAGAGCTCTCATGGATAATACCAAGAGAAGAAAATAATTCATAACAATGAGAGTTAAAAAAATCTTGGGCATTATAAGTTCAAATACGTTGACACTACAACATTATGCATTTCTAGGCATGACGTTTATTATATCTAAAAATATGAATTTGAGTAGCTAAATGGTTTAGCTACAAATGCAATTTTTTATAGCTTATCGTAGTTAAAAGTGCCGTAGCTAAAAGTTAGCCATGTAACTTTTTGCAACAATTTATATTTTTTCCTATGAATAAGATTAATATGTAACTAAAAACTTAAATGCGTTTGTCATAACAATAATAAGCTTATAGCAAAACTTTGCCTTTATAGCCATGAAGAATAGTTTGTATGACTATGTTTGAATTTTAGCTACACAAATATAAATTTATAACTAAAATTTGAAAATCCCTACTACAAAAAAAATAAAAAAATATCCATATTAACATTTTAGCTATGTGACCACTAAATTCGTAACTAAATAAAAAATCATTTGTCACATATATAGTGAATTCGTAACTAAATATTAAATTATTTGCAACCTTTCGTCTAAATTATTTGTTGAAGATTGTTGACCTTGAGTTGTAAGCATTATCATGAACTTCTCTTCCCATTGTCTATTCATCTCCTCCATTTGCCTTTCTACTTCTTCTAATTTCTCATTTGCTTCCCTCTAAAGCATATCTAGTAGGAAAAACATTGTTATTAAACAATGTGAATACTTTAAATGGAACACAAAAAACTTGTACTGACTTGTGATCCAGAATTGGGTCAGCTAGCAAGACTATGTAACCAAAATTAGATGGTAGACAGACACTCAACAAGTTATTCCCCTCCCAAGCAAACACAAACATTTGATTCACAAAACTTGAGAACCAATCTACAATTAAGCATCAGTTTGAGAGCATGCATTGTCACAGCTTTAACAAGGGAATGAGTTGGTCTTTCACCGTAAACCAATAAAGAATGTTCATACCTCCAATGCAATTGAAAAGAAAGCATCCTTAAACCTAACCATCCACGTCCAAAGTTCTTCTAGCCACCGCTCTACTTTACGATTCCAATGAAACTATATTTCCAAAATAAGCATTAAAATTATACATTTTCTATGAGTAAATTATTCACATTTAAAAGATAAATTACATAAATTCTGAGTAAAAGAGTGATAGATGGCATCCTATCCTATGTAAGTGATAAAGCAGTTGATTGCACAATGCAATTGCTTAAAAAGGAACTTGCTTGAATAAGAAAGCAAAGTTCAAGCAAATAAATGTAAGTTTCGCTCTCACAGTCATAAAATCAAACAGGTGGCGGGCACATTTCATAAATCCATACCTCATAAGACTATAATGATCCCGCGCAAAATTAAGGCATGCAGTACGAATACAGTTTCCAGCTCATCACTTTTACTGTTAAAAGGGTTTCCATCTCGATCAAAGTACCTTTTTTTCAACAAACATTCCATCAAGTCCACCCACTCTGGCCATGGATGTGAAATCTGAACCGTTGATTCCAATTCTTCATTTATTTCACTAAAACTAGACAACTGTTGGCTCTTTGATGATGATTTGGCATTTGGGTTTGAGGATTGTAGCTCTTCAAGTTCATCGAAAATAAAGCCTACCCTTGAATCTAATTCATAAAAGACTTGTCAGATATTTTGAAAATTAATTCATAAAATCAACCAAAATGAAAAAGATGAAATTGCACGGACCTGGTGGTATCGGAGGAGCGAGTAGACAGGGGCGGAGTAGATGGAGAGGAGGACAGGACCGGGTGGAGGAACGATGTGGGGTTAAAGATACCATGTTAGATCGGGTTGTTGGAGGTGGAAAGGTAAGGGAAAGTAGGAGCTAGAAGCTGCCGTTGATGATGATGATGGTGTTGCGTTGTATGTGAATTGTGCAGAGGAAGAAGCCGATGGAACAGAAGAACAAGGTGGAATCGACATTCAGGTGAAACGTCGTCGGATTCAGAAGAATGATTCGTTAATTAGGGTTTGGGAATCAGAAAGATGAAGAAGACCCTAGCGCTTTGTTTTGGCCAACGGAGTAAACAGCCTTGGAGGGTGGACGGATATATCGCTTGTGTAAAATTACTACGAACTCCCTTCCATTATGTAAAATTTTAGAGAAAATTAATATTGTATTATTACTATTTGTTAAATAATGTAATAAGTACGTTTTCTTATGACTAATGTTTTTCAAATAATTTTCTTATATATCATCAAATTAATAATACAAATATTTAGGGTCTGTTTAGTTAGGGTTTTGGAAAGATAACTCGGTAATCTATTTTTAATTTCGGACATTCCCTTGTTTGGTTGTCAAGTAATAAAATATTTTGGTAATCTTTCAATACTAATAGTGATTAATGTGGGTTAAATAGGGGATAATCAGATTACCTCCTTAGGGGTGGTATTTAAAGATTATCGGGGTAATCTTAATTTTATACCCATTTTGCACCTAATTAAATACCATAATGGACACAATTGTCCTCAAATATCTATCAAATAACAATAACCCATACCCCTTATAATTTAGAATTTAGCTAAAACACCCAAGCTACAAAAAGTTTAAAAGTTAACAAAATAACCCTAGCCACCAAAGACCTCCGCCGGCAGCTAGCCACCACTATCAGCCATCGGCAATAGTTGCCAGATTGATTCACGACCAGTAAGATCTAGCCAGCCGTGCACCGATCTAACAAGATTTCGAGCCGATCGAAGGTCAAAGGGGCAAAGCCAAATCATCGTGGATCTCGCCAGAAATGGCCAGAATATATCAACCATTTGTAGCCGTTTTCGACCAAATCCACATGGATCTAGCTGGAAACAGCTAGATTGTTGTGGATCAGGGTGAAAAATAGCTAGATAGCCATGGATTTGGCCATTTTTTAACAGATCCATAGTGATCTAGCTATTTTCGGACTTCAATCTGGCCGAAAACAGCCAAAACGGTGCACGGCTAGCTTGATCTCGTTGGTCGTGCACCGTTTTAGTGACTGAAACCAATGCCTGGTGGTCGATGTTGGTCTTGCGTGGTTAGGGGTATTTTGTTAAAATTTAAACTTTGTTGTTGGGGGTGTTTTAGCTAAATTCTCAAATATAGGGGGTTAAAGGAATTTATAATAATAATAATAATAATAATAATAATTATTATTATTATTATTATTATTATTATTATTATTATTATTATTATATTAAAAAGGAAGGGAATTCAGTAAAAGCCCTGTCGATAATATTTTATTCTTCCTAACCAAACATCTTAATTATTTATACCCACTAATCTAACCAAACATATTGGTATAACATTCCTTTGTAATCATCAAAGTAATCTATCTCAAAGGTAATCCTACATTTTCAGCAATAAAACATTTTCCGAACCAAATACACCCTTATACTATTTAAATATTTAGAATGATTTTATGATTATTTAAAAAAAAATCTTGATATTTTGATTTCAAAATATTGAAATTGGGCACGCAAGCGCTCTCTAATGATAACTTTCATATATTCTATAGTTGTAAGGAATAAAGCATGTTTTGGAGAAATTAAAACTACAAATAAATAACATAGATAATAATAAGATATAACAATTTTTTTTTTTTTTTTTTTGTGACTAGGGTGTCCGGGCCAGCTTGTATGCACCTCGACTAATCCTCGCGGCCTTGAAGTTAACGACCAGATAAACCCTCCAATGGCCACCCCTCATTAGCAACTAAGGGAAATCGAACTCAAAACCTAACACTATGTTTGATGGTTTTAATAGAAATAATTAACAATAAACAAATGCTGTCATTCTCAAATATTAATAGTATTATTAACGCTATCATCATCATCATCATCTAAAACATACACAATTCCATATATACAAATATGTAACATTACCAATTTTTATAATATCTCATATCTCATACCTAAAATCATATATATTTCATAAAGTGTTAGTTTTAAATCATCATAGAAAAGACAAAAACCTTACAGATCCTTTAAAATAAAATTTTATATTACAAAAGTCCACGCTCTTAGCTCTTTGAAGAGTTCTTTTAAGTTAGCTGTTGGTTGAAGATTCGATTTACTATTGACCTTAGCGGTGTGATTAACACTATGCTCATGAACTGAAATGACGAATTGAGTTTTGACCATGGACAAAAAGTTTCCTAATGTATGTAAGGGTTTGGGTTTTAGAATTCATAAGGAAGACCCATGTTCTCCGAGAGAAATCATCAACAATAGTTAGGGAAAATCAAGATCCATCGTGGTTTGGTGTGTGATAGGGTCCCCAGATGTCCATATGAACTAAAGAAAAAAGTTGTGTGGTGGAGGGTGTGTGGGTTAGAAATGTAATCTAGTATTGTTTAGCAATTAGACAAATAGGACAATTAGGTTGAGGTACAGACGCAATATGACCCCATCGTTGATGCAAAATAAGAGAATTTTTATTAAGGTTTGTATTACAATGAGAAAGTTTATTTTGTGTAATACAAGACGTAGAATTTTGTAAATTTGCATCAGAATCACCTATCCAATAATAGTGACCATTGTGAATTTTACCCGAGCCCATTAGTTTCCCAGTCAAACGGTACTGAAACTCACATTTGTTAGGAAAGAATGTTAAAACACAACTATTATCTTGGCAAAGCTTGGAAACAGATATAAGATTAAAACGAAAAATCGGAACAAACAAGACATTGTAAAAGACTAAGTGTTTGGTAATGTTAACCGTTCTTCTTTGTGTGGCTGGGGCAATTGTACCATTGGGCATACGAACAAATGTGGATGATTGTGTGAATATGTGGGAGAAATGTTTGGGATTACAAACAATGTGGTCACTGGCCCCTAAATCAATTATCCATAGATCATCTTTAATAAAATGAAAACAAAAAGATGTGCCTTCATAGGATGTTGTGTTGGCCTGGGGAATTTAACTGAGCATCTGAAGCAAATGTTGGTATTGGTCTTGACTGATCACAGAAGCTATAATCCCATTTCCGGAAGTGGCATTCGGATCAATTTGTTTTGTTGTAGTGAGCCCGAATCTCTTATTAAGGGGGCGTCCATGTAACTTCCAACAGGTTTCATGATTGCGGTTTTTCCACTTACAGTAATCACAGTATCTCCCTTTATTGGATTTAGAGGATCCAACATGATTGGGCCCATTTTTAGAATTTGGCCCATGTGATGTATTTGAGCTATTGGAAGTTTGGGTCATGAGAAGCATTTGGGCCATTAGTGCCATTAAACAAGGAAAATTTTCTTTGGCTGTTGGATTTGGGAAATGAATCTGGGCCATTGATAGCCCTATATAAAACTGACTTTTCTCCTGCATTTGACCCTCGCCACTCAAAGACTTGCCCTTTATCATTTCCATTTGTGCCTAATAGATCAAAAACACCATTTTGTGGCCATCGTTGCTGAGATACATTTAAGGTGGTGGATCCAGGACGATGAGTGTCTTGTGAGTTCAATCGTTGGCTTTCCTCTTGGACAACTGGTAAGTGTGTCAAAGTGATGGCGCCAGAGAAGTGGCCAATGTTTGGGTGCGCAAAGGAAGAAAGATGTCGTTCAAACCCATGAGGAATGGATCAACCAGTCTTGGTCCTTGATACGCTTGATCTATTGAAGAATCGTTGATGGCCCTTTAAATGGTTCTTCAACTGCATCAAATTCATTCCAAATTGTCGAAAGGCGATTAAAATAAGAGGTTAAAAAGAGGTTTTGCTGTTTAATCTCAGCAAGAGTCTAGTGTAAACTAAACAGTTTTGCGAGGTCTAATTGGCCATGCTATTTATGTTTGAGGGAGTCCAGTAGCAATCTCTTAGGTCAAGGAGTTGCTAATCCATGCTCGGACAAGGGTATTGCTCTTGTTCCAATGCTTGATGAGGTGTGGTTCCATTGGCTTTAGAAGGGTTCCATCGATGAACCCTTCCTTGTCTTTGGTAATCAAGGCTCGCTAGAAATCTCTGGCCCAAGTTGCATAATTGGTTGATCCAACTAGGGGTTTTTTAACGAGCACGAGCTCGAAGCCACTAGAAACCAACGAGTAAAGAGGATCCTCAGGTTTTGGCTGATTGTTGGTGGTTCGAATGATCTAAAACATCAGGTAAGGATTATGACCTATCATGTTGGAATTCTGACCCATGAACCCGAATGGTATTGGGTTGGTTTGGTAAGTTGGGTCAATTTGGTGTTGTGGGCCGGTGTTTGTGGTTGATCCAAAATTTGGATTGGAATGGGCTTGATGTACTGGTTCAGTTGTGGTTGTGGATTTTGTTTGTTTTGGTGCTGGTACTGGTACTGGTACTGGTGGAGTTTTCATTGGATCCATGATGGATTTGTTGGCTGTATCTTGTGTTTTTTTTTTTAATTTGTGGTTTGGAAAATCCAAGTGCCTTGGTTTTGCAAGTTGTTGGAAAACTGGCTAAAAAGGATTGTGTTGGCGGAAGCAAGAAATAGTGGATTGCTCTGATACAATGTAAGATTCTGAGCAAGAGATGGCAAAAGAGGCAATTGTAATGCTAAAGAATGCCAAGAAGAATAAAAGACTGGCAGTAGAAGCAACTGTGTTGCTGAAGAATGCCAAGAAGAAGAAGAAAGAAATATAAATGAATGTGTGTATTTCGTATATATTGTAATCTGTACAGATGCCTATTTATATAAAGGCTATGTAAATAATAAAGGAAATACAATCCGTCTAAATAATTAAACAATATTACAGCAAATAAATCAATAGCATAAAATCTATAGTAATTCTGTCAATGCTTGATTCCAACAACATAATTTGGTTGCATTCCATATTACATCAAATATATACTTCAAAATATAATAAGATCTATTGGCATATAATTCTTAGAGTGTGTTCCAAGTTCCAACTTCAAACATGCAATTGTTTGATAAGAATACGAAATGAGCAACAAAAACATTTATCAAATGATTAAAGCAATAGATGCCAAACAGTGCAAGTTGCGACAATTATTGGATCCCACCAAGAGTAATTGATAAGTGTTCAATAATTGCCATTTTCAATTCCTTTATATCAATCTTTGTAATATATTTTGTGATTAATTGAGCTAATTAATATATTTTCTAAATTAAGAATGGAATGGAGGCATGCGAATGAAAGTGGAGCAAAACGTGAAGTTTTCAGACATTGACAAATTCGACCTCTGAAGGTTCAATGGAGACTTTGACAATATTAGAGTTCCAAAATGAGAAAGAGATCTTCTTGAGGTTTGAATTAGACATCTTGAGCTTTTTAAATTGGGCTTACGTGTTTTAATCCTTGTAGATTTGGGTTTAAGAGTTTACATTGAAGTTAGAAGATCCATTCCCATCACAGCTTGGGCACCGGTCAATAAATGGGCTACAACATGAGTTCTAGATGTCCAATTGAGGTGTTTGAAGATGCGGTGGAAAGCTTATAACCAGGGCTACAACTTTCATGAAGATATGTTCCTGAATTCAGTTGTTTTCTAACTCGAAATCAGCTCACAAGTTCCAGCAAAAAATTAGTCAGCGTGTTTTGGAAAAAGTAGGACTCAATCCCTACAATTTAGGAATTTGAACTGTAAACCGCTTGGGAGGCTGTACACAAATTTTTTTAGGGTTATTTGAAGGGCTATAAATAGAACATTAGGTTTTTAAGGAAAAGTAACACACACACAAGGGGATTTATTCAAAAACATTTGTTATTCTGAATTTACGATGTTTGGCTAGACTCTTTCTATTCAGTTCGAGAGGATTTCAATTCCTAACACTTATTGATGGTATAATTGATAAATTAATGTAATTTCTAACCTTTCTATGGATTTGATTTATGTTATTCTGCTTTAATGGAATATGATATTTGTTCGGTTAATTTACTTCAAGCCCGGTAGATTGATTGAATTGATATCGATTGCTAGAACTAGGGATTGTATTACATAATCGATCTTTTCCTAATCACACAGTAGCAATTAGTAATAAAAGATTGTGGATAAACTTTCTATTTTATTACTTGAATAACAAAACCTAAGTTTAATAATCCGAGCTTGTGAGATTGTTGCTTAGATTAACCTATTTCATTGGAACTTAAAGCAACCGTTACTTTAAATCTAGAGAGCTTGTTCTAGGTTGTCTAATGGTTAGAGACTGTTGAAGAACATGTTTCATTACTCAGAATTAAGGGGAATTTCGGGTAGTAGAGCTTGTTACTTCCTAGGGTTAATACTTTCACGAAAGGGTAGGATTGCATTGCAATTGAGAATATACATTGATTGTGTGAGGATGAGATTGAACCAAGAACTGAAGTTGTTTTTATATTGATTTTCATTCATAATTTTGTTTTTGTAATTAATTAGTTTCCTTGATTTTACAAACCCCTTAGTTTATATTTTGGTTATCTAGGATTTAATTTTAAACTGTTGGAATTTAGATGCAACTATTTCCCTGTGGGATCAACCCTTACTCATGCTATCTACTGGCTAATAATTAGGAGTAAGGTTTATTAATTTTGTATGTTGATGACACGCTGTCAAAATTTTGGCGACGTTGCCGAGGAAGTGGTTTTGTGTGAATTTTTATTCCAGTTGTCTTCATAGTTATAGTCAATTATTAGTAGTGTTGGTCTGTTTGTTTTTAAATTCGTTTGTGGAGAACTGTGATTTTCAGGATTTCGGAAAATTTCAATAGTACTATTCACTTTAGAATTTTCGATGGAATTAGGAATGCTGCGAGTACTTGTTTCAAAGAAAACAAGATTCTGCATAGGAAGGATTCACTAGCCCCACCCTTTTTGAGGACAAAAAACAATGTTTGATAGGGTTTTCTGCCATTTTTGTGTTTCTGGCCATATAAAAAAAAAAAAATAGATTTTCTAGTTGGTTTTCATTCTGTTTTTTTTTTTTTTTTACTTGAGTTTTTAGTTTATGACCAGGTCCTCTCATTTTGGTGACTTAACATTCAATCTCGAGATTGAACGAACTGCATGTAGGTTGAGGAAAGAGGCTCAACAGAATTGAGAGCAAGCTATTATTTCATCGCCTGGCATCAACATAGCCCTTGATTTAGCATCGAACAATTCCTTTAGCAATTTAGAAGAAGAGGAAATCATGGCTACAAATAACAGAACCTTGAAGGAGCTTGCTGCTCTTGCTTTTAATTTATAGCCGTATGCATAGAATATCTTGCTTTAGATGTAGCTTTTGAGCTTAAATCTGGACTAATTCACTTACAGCCTAAATTTAGAGGTCTTGCAAGTGAGGGTCTGAACAAGTACCTGAAGGAATTTCATGTTGTATGCTCGAGTATGAAACCAACTGGAGTACCGAAAGAGCAAATTAACTTGAGAGCTTTTCCAATTTCTTTGGTGGATGATGCAAAGGATTGGCTCTACTATTTACCATCAGGGTCAATCACAACATGGAATGAGATGAAAAGGATGTTATTAGAGAGGTACTTCCCAACTTCTAGGGCCACGAATATAAGGAAAGAGATCTATGGCATTCGTCAATATACTAGAGAGACCCTCTACGAATTTTGGAAAAGATTCAAGAAACTGCGTGCAAGTTGTCCTCATCATCAGATAAGTGAACAACTACTGAATCATAACTTTTATGAAGGTCTACTTCCCATAGACAAAAGCATGATAGACGCTGCCAGTGGAGGAGCATTGGTTGATAAGACATTGGAAGTTGCCAAAAATTTAATTTCCAATATGGCAGCAAACACTCAGCAATTTGGAAATAGACAAGCTACTCCCACCAGAGAAGTAAATGAGGTAAGTACATCTTCTCTTGAACAATAGATATTTGACCTTACTTCTTTGGTTCGACAGACGGCTATGGGAAATGTGCAACAAGCTAAGGCATGCAGTATATGTGCAACATTGGCGCATCCAACTGACATGTATCTTGTTTCACAAGAAGAGTAAGTAAATTCTATAGAAGGATTTTATGGGCAACCAAGGAAATATGATCCCTACTCTAACGCTTACAATTCAGGGTGGAGAGATCACCCCAATCTGAGTTATGGGGGACATAGGCAACATGCACAAAATGCATATTAGAATAAGCCACCTGGATTTCGACATCCTTAACAGCCATATTAGTATACATAAGCAGCACCACAAAGTTCAAATTCAAGTACATCCCTTGAAGATATGTTTAAAACTTTTTTGACTCACACTCAACAATTTCAACAAGAGACAAGGGCGAGTATACAAAATTTGGAGAAGTAGGTGAGTCAATTGGCTATTACAGTAAACAAATTGGAGGCTCAAGGCTCAGGTAAACTACCTTTTCAAACAATAGTAAATCCGAGGGAGCATGCGAATTCCATATCTTTGAGAAGTGGAAAACAGTTAGAGGCACCATCTAGGAAGAAAGCGTCTGATGCAATCATTAAGGAGGAAATAAAGAAAGAGGCAGAAATTTCTTCACCTAAGGTAACTTCTGATCCTTCTATTGTAATTAAAGCTAACCCTTTTCCTTTTCCATCTAAGTGTGCAAAGTCCAAGAAGAAGGAGCAAGAGAAGGAAATTCTAGAGACATTTTGCAAGGTAGAGGTAAATATACCTTTACTAGATGCAATCAAGCAAGTGCCAAGGTATGCGAAGTTTCGTAAAGAATTGTGCAAAAATAAGCAGAAGTTTAGGGATGATGAGAAGGTAAGTGTGGGGGAGAATGTGTCAGCGGTTCTTCAAAGGAAGCTACCCTCTAAGTGCAAAGATCCAGGTATGTTCACCATTCCATGCAGGATAGGTAATACCACATTTGAAAGGGTCATGCTAGATTTAGGAGCATCTATTAATGTCAAGCCAAAATCTATATATGCTTCCTTAAATTTAGGACCATTGAAAAATACTGGTGTTATTATACAATTGGCTAATCCTACTAATGCTTACCCTAAATGGGTGATTGAGGATGTGTTAGTGCAAGTAAATGAGTTAGTATTTCCTGCAGATTTTTAGATTGTAGATATGGATGATGATAATTCCCCTAACCCTTCACCTATATTATTGGGGAGACCATTTTAAAAAAAAACAAGAATTATGATTAATGTGCACAGGGGTACCTTAACAATAGAATTCGATGGTGAAAAGATCTGATTCAATATTTATGAGGCTATGAGGTACCCTAGTAATTTACATTCTGTTTATGCGATTGATGTTATTGATTCTTTGGCACATAAAGTTTTTGAGTTGACAAGCAGGGAGAATTTGGAGGACCTAGTCTACTCAGATTGAGAGGCATGTCATTGGGCTAATGACGTTAAACAAAGGCGTTGCTTGGGAGGCAACCCAAAGGGAGTATTTATTTGCTTTCTCTCTTTTATGCATTTGAATAATATCTCTTCTTTGCAATTGGGAATTACATTGGGTGCAATGTAAGTTTTAAGTGTGGGGGAAAGGCTTAGGTAGGATTTGATTCGTTTAAAAAAAAAAAAAAAAAATCTTTTTGCGTTCAATAAAGAGTGTGTTCTGAGTGTGCTTTAAATAACTGAGCTTCTTTTTATGTTCTGAATCATGTCCTTGAATACCCAATGATGCATGAGATCTTTACTGGAATTGTAAATGAGTATACTCCTTATCTTAGGATGTTAGCAATATTCTATAAACTGGAGTCAAGCACATTTAAGTCTTGAGGGTCGATTGAAATGATATGTCTTGAAAAGCTGTGTGGACCTAGTGATGAGGAATGATTGAGGAGTGTATAGCGAGTCTTGAAACCGTTTTTCTTAAGCTAGTCCTAAACTCAGGTTTAAGTAAATAGGGTAAAAGAAAACAAACAAAAAAAAAAGTGTGTATATATATATATATATATTGGCTGCATTTTAGTTCTACTTCAATGTTCTGGTTGCTGAGTAACTAGGGGTAGGCATGCCCACTGTGTTGCTTTTATGCGAAAAAGTGACCAAGGATAAGAGTATGGAAAGCACCTTCTGTTTGTTCCCTGTTGATTAAGTTTCAGGCTACGACCAAAGGAATAATTATTTGTATAAATAAATAAAACCCTAGTTTGCTACCCGGTTTGTAGTAGTAAAGAGAAATAGTTGAGGGATGAGTTGTGCATGAGTCATTTGTGTTAAGTTGTCTGGTTTGCATTAACTGAATGAGAGTAATCATATATAAAGATGAAGAGAGAAATGAATGTATTTGATTCTAGTTTATTCTACTATTGCTACAATTCTAAGTTAGGTATGAGTATAATTAAGGATTAAACATAATTACTTGTGCATCATGATGAGGTACTGAGTGTGAGTTGTTTTGCCTGAGGACGTGCAAAAACTAAGTGTGGGGAAATTTGATAAGTGTTCAATAATTGCTATTTTCAATTCCTTTATATCAATCTTTGTGATTAATTAAGCTGATTATTATATTTTCTAAATTAGGAAAGGAATGGAAGCATGCGAATGAAAGTGGAGCATAATGTGTAGTTTTTAGACATTGACAAATTCGACCTCTAAAGGTTCAATGGAGACTTTGACAATCTTAGAGTTCCAAAATGAGAAAGAGATCTTCTTGAGGTTTGAATTAGACGTTTGACCTTTTTAAATTGGGCTTACGCATTTTAATCCTAGTAGATTTGGGTTTCAAAGTTTACATCAAAGTCAGATGATCCAATCTCATTAGAGCTTGGGCACGGGTCAGTAATAGGGCTATAACTTGAGTTCTAGAAGTCCAATTGAGATTATTAGAGATGCGTTGGAAAGCTTATAACTAGGGCTACAACTTTTATGAGGAGTTCATTCTTGAATTCAGTTTTTTTTTTACCCAAAATCAGCTCACAAGTTCCAGCATAAAATCAGTCAGCATGTTTTTGGAAAGAGTAGGACTCAATCCCTACAATTTAGGAATTTGAGTTGTAAACCACTTGAGAGGTTGTACACGCATTTTTTAGGGTTATTTGAAGGGGTTATAAATAGAACATTAGGTTTTTAAGGAAAAGAAACACACACACGAGGGGATTTATTCAAAAACACTTGTTATTTTGAATTTACGATGTTTAACTAAACTCTTTCTATTCAGTTCGAGGGGATTTCAATTCCTAACACATATCGATGGTATAATTGATGAAGTAATGGAATTTCTTACCTTTCCATGGATTTGATTTATGTTATTCTGCTTTAATGGAATATGATATTTGATTCATTTAATTTACTTCAGGCCTGGTAGATTGATTGAATTGATATCGATTGCTAGAATTAGGGATTGTATTACATAATCAATCTTTTCCTAATCACGCATAGCAATCAGTAAAAGAAGATTGTGGATAAACTTTCTATTTTATTACTTGAATAACAAAACTTAAGTTTAATAATCCGAGCTTTAACCTATTTCATTGGAACTTAAAGAAACCATTACATTAAATCTAGAGAGCTTGTTCTAGGTTGTCTAATGGTTAGAGACTGTTGAAGAGCATGGTTCATTAGTCAGAATCCTAGTTAGTAAATACACGTACAACGTATTTACGTACTTTTTAAATGACTGCCGAATTATTCGCGAATTATTGGAATATCCGTATAATTCGTGAATTATTGCGAAAAAAAAAAAAAAACTAATTGAAATGATGTCATTTTAGTGGGGGAAGAAGAAATCAGTGGGTAAGGGAAGAGATTATTAGCTGTGTGGTGTGAGACAGTGAGAGTGAGTTGGTGGGTGCTGGTGAAGAATAAGTAGTGGCATTTTATCCAAAAAAAGATTAACGAATCCTTTTATGAAATTATTTTATTTATTGATTAATCTTATATTTCAGGTTGCATTGTAACACTAATCTTTTATATAGATTTGTGAGACAAAATTTTAGTTCTTGATTTAATATAATTTAATGGATTAATGGGAAGTTAAAATTGGTTGCATTTAATATCAAACTTATCAAGTTTTAAATTAGTAAAGAATCATGGCTAAATATTGTGTTTGAGTCTGGAGACTATAATTTGAATATCAGTTATATATTGTATATTTGTGTTATTAGTTAATTGAATACTTTGCATTTGAAATGTTAAATTGATTTTAACTAGGTAATCCATAAAAGTGTTAAAACTAAGATTGATATTGCCATATTTTTTAAAACGTATTATAGACAATATTAAACCCGTATATACCAGTACCGTATTTTTTCCGTATCCGAATTTTATGGCCGAATTTTTATAAACGTACTTTTCACCGTTTGCCGTATCATACCCGTAAAATTCCTGTACAGTTTTTTTGTTGTATCTGTATTTACTAACTAGGGTCAGAATTAAGGGGAATTTCAGGTAGTAGAGATTGTTACTGCCTAGGGTTGATACTTCCATGAAAGGGTAGGATTGCATTGCAATTGAGAATATACATTGATTGTGTGAGGATGAGATTGAACCATGACTAAAGTCGTTTTTATATTGATTTTCATTCATAATTTTGTTTTGGTAATTAATTAGTTTCTTTGATTTTACAAACCCCTCAATTTATATTTTGGTTACTTAGGTCAATTTGATTATCTAGGATTTAATTTTATACTGTTGGAATTTAGATGCAACTATTTCCCTGTGGGATCAACCCTTACTCACGCTATCTACTGGTTAATAATTAGGAGCAAGGTTTATTAATTTTGTACTATTGACGATATGCTATCTGTAATCTATCAGTTTAACAATTTAAATGATAATGTAAGTACTTCATTCTGATTCCATGCACCAAATGACTTTCTTTTGGTAACTTATTTCCCATCCACGACAATTACCCTTTAAATTTCTCAATCTCTATGTTGTGCCTAATTCCTTGGTGGTCAGATTTGTGCCACGTGTCCCCTGGAGGTGTCAAAGGCTAATGGCCTAGATCCTCCCACGTGTTGTCTCATTGGTGCTTATCTTCTCTCAAGACATTTATTGCCAAAAGCATGGGTTAAGCTGTCATTAGCATGGCCTGGCCTATCACAAGTATGGGGATTACTAACTTAGATCCTAATTAAGGGGGTTATGCATGCAAGCAACTCTGTAACATCTACTCTCAACCACTCTTAGACGGGCCAAGTATAAAAAGAGCCTAGGACCTCAGTTTCAAGGGAATATTTCGGTATTAGTAAAGTTCAAGAGAAAAATACATTGATCTTTTTAGAGAGAGCTTAGAGAGAGCTTAGAGAGAATAAGTTGTGAGAGCCAAATATCTTCCATTTATCTTACGATCTTCCCTTTGTAACGTCATTCGACCCTGTAACACCCCACAATAATAACATGACAGTAGATGTAGATTTGGTTTCTATACAGCTGAACCACTATAAAATCTCTCTTGCTCGGTCCCTTCCGAGGCCGACTGGGTATCTCTGGTTGGTATGAATTAACGCATCAACACTCTGTTTTCATCAATTACCACAAAATAAATACACCCAACAATTTCAATTACCGCAAAATAAACACATTAACAACAAGAAAATGCATAATACAAAACAACATTCAGCCCAATCTAATATTAGTTGATCTTTAATTTATGAATGCTCTTATTCTGAGTGGAGAATTCTCTTAATTTATGAATTTCAATTCAAATTGTCTTTCATGAACTCATCTTTGTGAATTTAGGATTCTTGATATCTCCAAACCAATAATGTCTTAATACAATATCAAATATACAAATACAAAAGTTAATAATCTTGAATAAACAAAGAAAGAGAGAACGGAAGGGAAATCTCAAAACAGAAAGTATATCCACTACAATCAATTGCATCGATTTTAAATTGATTTCTGCCAAACAATTTCTCAACCCATTCCTAGCAATAAACCATACATTTTTACTTAATTTTTTGTTTAATTAAATGTTCACTAAGGAGAGTATTGATCCCTCATCTCTGCGGAGAAGCTGTTGATGCTTGATTTTGAAAACAACAACTCACACGTGCAAAGTGTTAAGCGGACTTAGAAATTACACGTGATATAAAAACATGAAATGAGATAATGAGTGGAAAGCGATTTTTAAAGTGGTTCGGATCCTCAAAAGTGAATCCTACGTCCACTGCTATTGTATTAATAGATGGATACAATCAGGTTGCGAGTGGCGAGCTGAGTTATAATCTAGAGTGTATATATATATATAAAGAGAGAGAGAGAGAGAGAGAGAGAGAGAGAGAGAGAGAGAGAGTGTGTGTGTGTGTGTGTGTGTTGTTTTAGACTATGATAACTCAATCCCGTAAATGAGAGGGGTGTCCTCTATTTATAGTGAGAGAATTCAAGGTCATGATTACGAATTTGCAAGTGGGTAGGTGTCATGCAAGTCCTTCCTTGCATCCCATCGGTTATCTGCATGAGAAATATGCTCAAATTACGCAGGGCTTGGGCAGGTGGATGATCCCTGGCCACTCGCAAGCTTGGCGTTCATCTGCTGCACTGACAAGAACCATACCTCTTCCGTCACTGCATGACGTGGCAGCATCTGGACGGCACAAAACCTTTTTGAATCCTGATTAGCTCTTGCTGCGAGAGTCCACGCCAGCCCTAACTTTGTAGACATAAAAGAAGCTATTCCTTGATTTTAGAGTTCTTTCTACAACATATATGTCCACTCCATCCAATAAGGATGCAATCGATATCTAAAAATATTTTATTGGCTTCATCATCCAATCCATCTTAATAGATTTTTAGCACATATTCGATGTAAATTCTAATCTCCTGGTCTCTTTCCAAATAGAAAATGGAAAAGAACCCAAAATTTTAAGAACAACGGAGAACTTTTAGGATAAATTATTACCTCTTTTGAGAGCTGCAGATAACGTTCCCGGATTGTGATCTTCAAAGCCATACGAATTAAAAAGCATAAGATCTTCAACAGGCAATACTCCCTCAACATTGCATCCACTTCACATTCCTTCAACACTTGTTCATCTCTCGAGAAGAACCTGTTACAGCAAGTTTTCAAGAATTGTTGTTCGTAAAATCAAATTTAGAAATTCTTTATCGTAAATATCACTTAAATAATATTTAGAAACATAATGGAATCTAAATCATATTAACAACATGTCGTTTATTACATAGAAAACCGACATCATTTAGTAGTTAGAAAGACACCGCTTGCCAAAGAGAACATGTGTTTTTCTTGTAGAACGACATCTCGTTACAACAAACAAAACACCGTTGTTCAATAGAAAATATAACCACAACAATTCATGATCATAAACCGCTGCGTAGTCTATTTTAATTTATTCCTAGCAAACAATTTCTAAACCCATTTCCAATAGAAAAATGCTATCCTTACAAAGACCCATACAAAGAGGACTACAAAGTGACATCATCCAGAAGAAAAAAACAAAGAAAAAATGGAAAAAGAGAAAGAGAGAGAGAGAGAAATCATGAAAATCAAGGGTGGAGATTGTCTTTATATACCCCCTTTGTATGTGTCTTTGTAAAACTAGCATTGCTCTTTCCAATATTATCACTTTTGGTCTTGAAGAATTGTTTTTCATAACTTAAATTTAAATTTTGTTTTATACAGTAAAATCTCTCTATAGTAATACTCTATATAGGAATAACCTCCATGTAGTCATAAAAAATTCTGGTCCCAACTTGAACCAGTTATAAATAAGAATAAATTTCACATTGTAATAAGTTATAATTTTTCTAGGTCCCGTCTTAAGGAACTTAGTAATAATTATATGTATATTGCAAAAAAAAAAAATAAGCTATGTTGCATTAAAATTTAAGATGAAATAAAATATTTATCTAAAGTTGTTTGAAACAGTGATTTATGTTTTAGAGTTGTTACCACATCATTTATCTTGCAAGTATGTAATAAGTCGCCAACATAGACACCTTCTTGTTAAAGTCAAAATATTTCTAGCTTTTCAAGTATGTTTATAGTTTCTTGACACGAAACTTTTGGTATTTTCGTACTATAATCCTCAAGATTATCTCTTTCCTCTTCTTGTCTAATTCCAATAATGATTTATTCTTCAATTAAAACATACACGGCTTGTTACTCATTTGGATGATTAAAGAAGAAATTAATATCAATTTCATTAGTGTAGTAAAGTTGTCGAATATGTTCACTCAATTTATTTGTACTACTGAAACATGAATTATAAAATCAAAAATCAAAAAAATAATTTTTTTAATCAAAACAATAATTCTTATAATTACACTTCTATTAAGGTATAACTTTTCATAATAATACATTTAGTTGGTCCTAACATTATGATTATAAAGAAGTTCTACTATATATATATATATATATATATATATATATATATATATGAACTTTGATCATTTATAGAATATATATATATATATATATATATATATATATATGAACTTTGATCATTTATAGAAATAACAAATGGTATGACACATCATTTCACTTGTCAAGGACATGTCGTTTCTTGCATTCTCAAGATACACGACAGTAAGTTTACCGTAAAACACCTTGTTTTAATCATATAAACATGTCATGTGAAACCAAAGTGACGTTGCTTATTTAACGACATGTCTTACTTATTAACTACTAGCAGATAACCTCATTATGTTTCTCTTAATATTATAAAGCCTTTGTTTTATGATTCTTGGTGGATTTAAGTGATATTTGCCATCAAGAACTTTTAAAATTAAAAATCATGCATGTACGACATAGGTTTGTTCTAAGAAAAATGCTAAAGGTACAAACGCTTTTACAAAGAGTCTTTGTATAAAGTGATGTGATAATTATCACATCACATGCCCTCTATCTTGTCTCTTTCTTTTCATTCTCTTCTTCCTCTCCCTCAATCTTCTCTCCGTTTTGCAGATCTAAGAAAAAAAACTAATTGTTTTTCCTTTTCCTTTATCATTGATTTTTTAAATTTTTTTCTCACCACTCTTATCTCCTGTATCTTCTTTCTCTCCCGTCTCTTCTTCCTCTTCTTCTATTTCTTTTTCCTTTTTTTATTTCCCTTATATTTTCTCATGGAAAATTCCCTCACTAATTTTTTCTACATTCTCCTTCACATTTTCTTGGGAAATTACATCTCTATACAAACATTATAATACTAGTAAGCAAGTTTGTTCATAACCAAATTCAAACTCTTTAATCTTGGAAATATGTCTCCCCATCCTCCCCCCAAAGAAACCCAGGAGTAGTCCCTGAAACATTAGCAAAGTTTGTTGAAAACTTCTGCAAAGTCATTGCATTTGTTAAACTCATAGGAATCTTCCAAGACTCAAAGGAATTATAATCAAGGCTTATACTTTGCAAAGAAGTTAACCCACAAAAGAAATCCGGGGAAAATATGAAAAATTGTTGTTATTAAAAAGCACTTCTAGAAGAGAAATCAACCCGGCAAGAGTTGGGATAGGCCCACTCAGTTTGTTCTTCATTACCTCAAGTACAGTCACTGAAGTTAAGTTCCTGAGGTTCAGTGGGAGAGTTCCTTTCAGGCCTAGTGAACCAATTTGGATCTTGGTGATCCGATTCTCTCTTCCATCTCTACATTGTTTGTTTAGAGATGGAATTTTCTGAGAACATGTGAACCAGAATGTAAAAAAAATTTAGAGAGGGAATTTTCCTTTGTAGGATGGAATTTTCTGAGAACATGTTAACCAGAATGTAGAAAAAATTTAGAGAGGAAATTTTCCATGAGAAAATATAAGGGAAAATGAAAAAAATTTAAAAGAAATAGAAGAAGAGATAGGAGAGAAAGACGATAAAGGATAAAAAAGAGTGGAGAGAAAAAGATTTAGAAAATCAATGATAAAGAAAAAAAAAAAACAATAGGTTTTTATTTTCTTATATCTGCAAAAGGGAGAGAAGATTGACGAAGAGGAATAAGAAAAGGAAAAGAAAGAGAAAAAAGAGAGGGCAGGTGATGTGGAAAGTGATGACGTGATAGTTGATGTGGCAGATGCACATCACTTTGTACAAGACTCTTTACAAGAGTCTTTGTACCTCTAATATTTCTCTTATTCTAATTCTATACAAAAATAATATATTGTATATTTTGATGAATGTTAGTTTATCCCCTGATCTCTCTCTATTTATCATAAAAAGCCCAATTTTTGTATTCTTGTGGACCTAACTCCTAAGTGATATTTTTGAAATTTCAGGTTGTATAAAATTTACCTTAATTATTGTGGGAAAATGTAAAGTTATTTTTAGAATATGAGTAGATACATAATTTTGTTCAATAAAATTTTATTCACAAAGGATCCAAAATAATTTTAATAAGCTTAAATAACAACACTAACATCGGGACGTCGCGAGAAACCCTAATCTTGACGAGGTTGAAAACCCTACTATGAATGCCAATTGTGATGAAGTTAGAATAACCCCACTGTGGCAAGAATAGCCAAAAAGGTCACCTTGGTTGACTAAGCTAAGGATAATTATAACTTCAAAGAGAAAAAGAAAACAAATGCTTTAACTCTAAATATATTTAATAATATTCAAGGATGATTACGAAAGATAAAGTAAGGCTTTATTTATAGTCTTCTAAGTGAAAAAGTAAAGCATGTCTCTCTTATGTGGGACAAAACAAAAATTAACATAAATATAATTAATTTAATTTAATTTCTTTTCCTTTTTCTTTTATGCTCCGACATCAAACAATCAAATTCAATATGAACTAATTAAACTCATATATATAATATAATTGAGCAAACAGTACTCTAGCATGATCATTAAATAAATCTTACTCAAACAAAATACAACCTTAAATCTCAGAGACAACCATTTATTAAAAAAAAATTCCAAATGGAGAGGGAGCGAAGGTCTCCAATGGTGGTCATGCAACATCGATCCAAAAAAGAGACGATAAAACAAAGAGGAGTACAAAAGCCAACTCCTAAACAATAAATAAACACACAATATAACTCACGATGCCACAAACGGTTGCATCGACAAAAGGCTGCGTTGACATGATTCGCTCCAAACAATTTCTCGACCCATTTTTTGTAATAAGTCATGCATTTTAACTTTGTTGTTTGCTATAGATATAAAATGTTTACTAAGGAGCATATTGAGCCCCGTCTTCGTAGAGAAGTTATTCTTGGCCTCCAGAGTACTTTTTATGCGATCTATGTCCATTCCATTAAAAAACGATGCAATATCTTCAAATATTTTCTTTGCTTCATCACTTAATCCATTATAACATATTTTTACCACTTCTAAGAAATTCACACCACCATTTCTCTCCAGCATATTCAGCGTACTTTCCCATTCTTGGGGTCTCTTGCCATATAGAAAGGACCCCAAAATTTTGAGAAGAAATGGAGCGCCTCTAGCATATATTATCACCTTGTTTGACAACTCCAAATAACGTTCCCCTGGATCATGATCTTCGAAGGCATACGAATTAAAAAGTATAAGAGCTTCGGCATGCAATAATCCTCAACCTTGTGCGTTTTATCCACTCTACATTCTTTCAACACTTGTTCATCTCTTGTTATTATAATGATTCGACTACCTGGACCAAACCAACCAAGACTTCCGATTTAAAATTCTATCTGTCCACCTTGTGTCACATTATCGAAAACCATGAGAACCTTTTTGCTGCCTGCAGCTTTTTGTTTTGCATCAGAGGGGTCATCGTTTTTATCTTCAAGTGTTACTGCCGAAAGAATTTCTTGCTTTAGGGTACTTAGTCCATCACTTCTCTCAGCTTGTTCCTTAACATTATCGATAAAGCAATACCTGTCAAATTGCTCATAGATTCTGTGGTACACAACACTAGCAACAGTAGACTTTCCTACACCGACGAGGCCCCAAATTCCCACCGTGAAAACGTCTTTGGATCCCATGGATAACAAAGATTCAATTTTCTCGATATGTTTTTTTATACCAACCAGTTCCTTTTCTTTAACGAGCGACAGATAATTCAGTTTTTCATAAATGTCACTCACAATTTGTTGTACAAGTACTGCTTCATGCCTGCAGTAAAATATATATAACACTTCATAACCAGTAGAAATTATTTTTTCATACAAATTGATGTGTTTTATGATAATTAAATTAAAGGAAATAACATGTCAAACATTTTTAAGGAATAATTTCTATCAATAATTTGCATACGACATCATTACTATGCATACCATTTCTTTTATAAATATAATGATTAAAAAGAGTAAATGTTTAATAGTTTTCCGAAAAAGAAATATAAATAATAATTAATCTTAAATATGAAACTTTTTTTCTTTGGTCAGCTTCAAGGACAGAGGCAGAAATTTTTTTTTTTTTTTTGGGGGTGGCCAAAATGTTATGTTCAATGAATGAAGGGATCAGTGAGAATTAGGAAGATAAATTATGGGGGCCGTGAGTTTCATAAACTGGGTGGTGAAAGTGTAAAAAACTTATTACAAAGAGACGAAAAAATGATACTTTTTTATATAAAATAAATAAAAAAATTTGTGAGGTTTGGGTGACCACTCAGGCCTGCATGTAACTCCGCCCCTGGTCAGCTTATACATACATACACACACGTCCTCATATAATTTTGTTATGGCTATATATATATATTAAAGGCTAGAAAATTTTGGCGAGAATTACCTTACGATAGATGAATCCCAATCAGATAGGTTGGCTACTTCTGTCAAAGTAGTCCTCCATATGTCTAACTTCTCCTTATAACGTTCTTCAAGCTTGGAAAAAGCAGCCCCAAAAGATCCAGATTGCCTCCTTACATGTGTAGGTTCTACATGGTAGAAAACTGGTATTACAATCTGTTGACGCTCTTTCTTGCGTTTAAGAATCACTTCAAGTTCTTCAAGGCACCATTTGGAAAAGGCATAGTCTTCTGACAAAAGGATAACTGAAATTGTTGAACGTTCAATGGCACTCAAAAGAGCCGGCGTCAGTTCATCTCCTATTATGAGTTGATCATCAAGAAAAGTTTATTTCTCCGAATCAAAGCTGCGTAGAGATGGCTAGTAAAGCCAAGGCGAGTATCCGCACCTCTAAAACTGAGGAAAACATCATACTTCTCCTCTAAGGCAATTCCAGTACAAGAAGCAGCCATAGCCATCACACAATATTCACTCGTACAAAATTACAAATACAAGATAAAATGATAAAAACTTAATTACAAAACACCATTGCGCGCCTTTAATAGGCAACGTATCAGGAACCCACTATGAAATTTCTAAATCGACTTGACGTCACCTTGTGTTTCCGTTTCTGTTTCCTTAAACCTAACCCGGATTAGTGTCTAAAGGGGACCAATCTATGAAATTTCAATGTCGACTTGGCCGGAACTAATCTATAATTGGTAATTGCTTTGTTTTTTATTACTTTTATTTCAACAACCACATGGAAGATGTTTAATATATGTATATTTAATTAAGTAAATGAAAATTTTATCATACATCGAATCAAGGACGACAACCTCGCTTTGCCCGCCATACACGGCACGGCAGACACATATCATATGGCGGGCGGCTAAGCATAGTACAGTTGGTGATTGCGTTTCAAGTTTGGAAACCTTTATTTTATTCTTAAATGAATTTGATTAAAATTTAATTAAAAAACAAAGAATATGATAACTTGTACCATTATTCTTTTTAATCCAATTGCTGTTGATCAGTATTTCTACTTTCTCTTACGTTGTTGACAGTCTGTTCATTTAGCATG
>CM047899.1:10127720-10357598 GCA_026229545.1 Pistacia atlantica | reverse complement strand
TTCATTTAGCATGTTATCTCTAGGTTTTCATTAATTTACAGCAAGCTCTTTTATGCCAAGAAGATCAAACCGATGACATGTTACCAAAACAAGGATGAATATTTCCAGTTTGCAACTTGCAATATACATGCTGCATATTGTAGCCAATGCTCTGAAACCCTGACCCTGTGCATGACCCCGACCTGGTGACCGGGTCTTGGGTCGGCTGGTTTAACTAGGTCAACCGATAGGTCAGTTTGATGACATCATCATTTTGACATCAACATACCAAGAAAAGCTAAAAATTCCTAAATACTTATAAATTCAATACCAAACATCAATAACAAGTTCCCACAATCAAAGTTTACATCCAGCTACAAATTCAATATCAAAATTCATAAAGAAAAGATAACAAACTTCATTAACAATTCCCAATTAATTCTCATTGCATCTAGCCATCAACTCCAATTTCACTTTGATGTCAGCTTCATTTCTCACATTCATTCAACCTGAAAAAATATATCAGTTTGTTAGCTGATTGTAAACAGTAAACAATAACCTCAATTCATTTGTAAAATTTTATTGATATTATTTGTATTAAAACCAGGATACCTAAGAATCTTTTGAATTATATTTTTCTTCAACTAAGTATCCTAATTCCTAACACACATTTTTGCAACATTTTAACTTGTTACAAACAATTGTATATAACAAAATATACCAGAGAAAATATAATGCTACATGATTAATTGCAAATACCAGAGAAGTCAACAAGATCAAATGTTCATGACTCTCTTTAAATAATTAAATCTGTCAAATGAAAAATTCTTTGTTCATAATCATTAAAAACAAAACCATATTCAATAGTTTTATAAGTTAACGAGATCAAGTGTTCATGACTCAGATAAAGTATATGATTTAACAGATCAGGCAAAAAATCAAAATGGAAACAATCAAAAATTGGCTAAATCAATCTGTAAGTAAAAAATTATTAAGCAGTTTAATATTAATGAAAGTAATTGATTTAACCAAACAGATCCTAAAACGATAATTAATAATTTAATAGTAAATTTTAGACATCCATAACTCTCAATAAACTAAATTTCCAACCAAGAACGAAGGAAAAATTTAATAATTAGAGAAAGGTTAAAATAAAGGTGAACCAGCACTTCAAAAATTTCCAAATAAATACATGAATAAACATTGAAAAACAAGAAAACCACAAACTGATAAAAGACAGCAAACGCAACTTAGATATCATTACTTCCGATTCCTCTTTTAACCAACTAATCTAATCTCAAGTTTGCAAAAAGAGAGAGAGAAGAAACCTTCGACTTTGCATAGTGAAGACTTGGAGAGAACAAAGGCTGCAGAAGATAGCACAAGATGGCAGGAGAGAACGACGGCTGCAGAATAAAGAATAATATTATGTTTACAACTGAGTTATACAACCAGGTAAAAAACATAAGACATAGTAGTCATTTTACATAAATTTTGTGTAATTTTTGTCTAGTTGTATAACTCAGTTATAAGCATAACATTATTTGCAAAATAAAACCAATGAAGTGATTTGATCAATTTTGTGCCGTCGACGGCAACAGAGAGCAAAGGTTGCAAAGAAGATTGAAGATTGTGGCAAAAGAAGACCGAATTTTGGGCTTAGGAATTAAAAAAAAAAAAAAAAACATAAATCTTGTTTTAATATAAGTGACTGCAACTAGGGCCTCGGGCCAGTTAGACTGGCGATTCATCATTGTTTTACCGGTCTGAAGCCAGGTTATTACAAGTTAACTGCATAGATTGGGTTTTTCCTCAGCTCGGACTAGTGGAAGCCCCGAATCCCGATCCAACCAGTTGAACCAGCCAGTCCAAACCGGGTTTCAGAACAATGATTGTAGCACAAGAAACCTGTATGGCAATAAAAGGACTAGAGATTTCCTATAGATGCCACTATAGCATCAAGATCAATTTCTAACTATCTCAAAAAGTTAATAAGTGTGAATAGTATTAGAGAAGGGGGAGCCTGAATTCTCCAAGAGGAACAACTTGGGGAATTACAAATTATACCACATGAAAAATAAAAATAAATGAACATAAACGACAAAAGTATTGTGTCATGGCTCTGACCACGTGAAGAACCAGTTGAAATAACCTTGTTAGAAGAACCACCATCTCCTTTGCCGAGTCCTACGTAACAAGATATAAGCAAGCCTCAGTTAAGCATATATACACATAAGGAAAAATAATTAAAAAAACCACCTAGATCATGCTTAGAAATGCTGATTGACCACAAGGGTTATCAAGAGAGTAATAGTATAGAAGGTCCTTTTGGCATGGCAATCTCAATTCATTAGATGCTTCCTAGTACAGATTGTTCTAAGCACCAACTATGCCTTCCATGAGATCATGGCATACTCCCTAGCATGTCCCTGGGTATATAAAAACGATGAAATTTTGCAAAAAACCTCTGATTCTTATTTCGTGATTGCATTAGAATAAGCTGAGAATGAACAATTGTCAATGTTCTGAATGAAGGTGGCACCTTCTCCTCCAACATCTCGTTCAACTGATCATCAAAACAAATCATAAGCTCATTAGACACAAAATTATGATAGATGGCGATTGTAGCCCTATTTCAGAATACATCTAATAAGAACCAACCGTTCTGAAAATTGGTGTACAAGAAACTACGAGAAAATATTTGGGAGATAGTAGTCACTTACAAGAGAAATATGCTCATGCATTTTTCTCCCTGATTTAATAATGATCTATATATTAAATTCTCATATATAGAGAGATTCTACTTAAGCCTCACAAGCAAGTTTGAAAACTATAACACAGAATAAATATTGTGATGCCAGAAAAACTGATATGTCGAAAATAACATATATTTCACTTAGGCCAATAAATATTAACGGGTACCAACCCTATCTTGTCGCCATTTTTGTTTTTCCACCGAGCATCCAAAATTTTATCAGCAATTTCACTTTGGGCATTAAGAAGAATATTCTTCTCATACAATTTTTTTAGGTCTTTGAGATCCTCCTCAATGCAAGGAGAAGCATTGAGGGGAAGGTCGATTCCTGTCAATGCTCAGCAGTTAGTTAATGTACATTTCCTAAAATTAACAACAAAGTAAAATACATGAATATTGGACAACAAAAAATAGTATATAAAGAGTGACAGAGGATACGCACACCCCAAGTTTGAGGTCATGGCCGAGGATCAAGCTTCATGACTTCTGTTTCTAGAGCCTTAAGGGATAGTTTTCTTTATAATAGGGACTTCCCTGGCACGGATGGGATCTATGCAAATTAAAGCCTGAAAAATGATAAATGATTTCAAATCAAGAACTTTCGGCAAATTATGAAGTACAATCTTTACAACTTTTCATGGAATCCAAGTACCACTCAATACATTGCCTTTTGGTATCCATCCAATAAAATATCAACTTGACCAAAGCCATGCTATCACAATTTTATTGCATTAAGCTCACAAAGCATATTCTCCACATAGACAATCTTTAATTCCCATAAAGATTAGTACCTCTTATATAGGAAAATCATATTATTGAACCCAAAGTGTCAATAAGATTCATAAGTAGAAAGAATTACTTTTAGGAGGCTATCTTAGTTCCTGCAAGTATTCTCAGCCAGGATTTTGCTTGGCCACCACCTCTGAAGTTGATCATACTGCATAGATTCCTACACCACAAATATCAAATTTCACGATTTACATCCTGATTTCTACCTGCAGTTGCAGTCTGCGGAATGAACTATGGGGCAATCAAATCAGCAATTCCTCAAAGTCTAGGGGACCCATGTCTAAGGCCGTATTGTTTCATGGATTGTCTAACAAAAATATATTGTATATGTTCATGTAAGCATGCATACCGTGCTCACTATATGATAAACCAAAATGCCAATAATAACAAAATCATAATTGTTTATAAATTAAACAGCTGAAAAACCATATCAATGCATGGAGTAGAAGTCTTAAAAATGCATGTCAATTGATTCACTTCCTCTTCTTTGTGGCTAAGTCTTAGCATGCATATTTCCGAACAACAACTAATACTGATAGGTAGCATGAAATCAAGTGAAATTAGAATCTCATTCTCTAACTTCATCAATAATACAAGATACAATTTGCCAATTCTAACTGTAGGACGAAAGCCTCTGTTGTTGTCAAATATACCTTGAAAGAAAATGCATAATACAACACAACAATAAGCCCAATCTAATGTCAGTTGATCTATTTATGAATTCTCTTATTCTTTATGGTAAATATCACTTAGATCCAAAAGAATCTTAAATGTCGGTTTGAATGATGTTTAGAAAAATAATGGAATCTAAATGATATTAACTAGTACAACATGTCGTTTATTACATAGTAAACCAACGTCGTTTGAGTAGTTAAAACGACACCGCTTGGTAAAGAAAACGACATTTGTTTTTCTTTTGTAGAACGACATGTCAGTTACAATGAACAAAACGACATCATTCAATATAAAATGCCAAAACAATAGCGTTTTGGTAGTGATGACATGTCGTTTTTAGCATGCAATAGTCTTAGAAACCGAAACAAGGCCGTTTTGATTAATGTGAGATGTGATTTGAATCCCCATTCCCCAATGTATATCTTTATACCAAAAAGGCCCTACTTACATGATTCTTAATTTCTTGTGGACCTAAGGGATATTTACCATCAAACTTATGAAAGTTTACAAACGAGAGTCCTTTATCTTGGCCTTCGAAAATGACACATCATTTCCTTGCCTTATTTGGTTGTCAACACCGGCATTTTTACTAGACGAAACGATAGCGTTTTCTTTTGATGTATAATATGTTTGCTCGTTGAACGACATGTCATACATTTGATGAATATTATTTAACCTACCAATATTTATCTTTATATCGGAAAAGTAAATCCCACTTTCATGATTCTTATTGGACCTAAGTGATATTTGCCATCTGAACTTATGAAGTTTATAAACGAGTTGTCGTTGATTAGGGGCCTGTGACAACGTTTGTCTGTAGTCTGTACTACTGTATGTGAGAAGAGCCGGACTTTTATGATTCATGTGTACTAAGTGATATTTACCATTCTCAATAATGTGAATCTAAATTAAGAAAAATATCCAGTATAATGTCTCTCCAAATCAGACTGAATCGGCGTTGTTGGCCGGCCAGCCACTTTGATTTACATTGTAAATATATGCAAATAAATAATACAAGAAATTATTCGTCCACAATCCACATTACCAAGAAGACAAGAACCATAAGAGCTTCTTGCCGGCAGACTTCTCAGGTGGAGGGGATTTCATTAGTCGGAGAGTTTCTATTGCCGCAGGGAAGGTTTGGTTCATACTTCTCTCTGCTTGGTCCACCACATTATCACGCCTGCTGCAATTTAGAACAAAAAATTGCGGCAATTTTTCCGTTGCAATCTAGCTTGCGACTGTTGACTGACCAACCGGCAGAGATTTTTTCAATTGTTTTTTTTATAATATAACATTGTGTGTTATTTTGGTAATTAATTCGTGTTTTTCAATTTGAATGTTTTTACTTCAAAAGATTAGTATTTACCCTTTTTTAATAACAAAAATAGATTAAATGAGCGATTGTTTGTTTTGGTTGGATTACATATGAAAACTGTTCACCTCTCACTTTCAGTGGCCAAAAAAACATTTCTTCTCCGAATTTATTTGTTTATTCACATAGCAACATTTCAGTACTAGCTGGGGCAGGTCACATGTCAGTACTAGCTGGGGAAGGTCACATTTCAGTATTAGCAGGCAATGTTTTAATAACCATCTCAGGGTGAACCTGAAAAAGTTGTTGGATCTAGGTTGATCGGTTTAACCGAATGTTCAAAAGTTTAAAATTCAACAAACACACCCCTAAAATCACCATTAAGTCCCTACAAGTTTGAAATATAGCAAACACACCTCAATTATAAATCGATAGTCGACCGGTTGGCAACAACGACACACCAAATGCAATCCCAACCATCCCTTTAGCCCATTCCCCATAAAATATACCCAAAATCTAGCCAAAATCGAACCATCAGGGTCGATAATCGTCGCCATCACCCCGAAAGTACTCCCCTTAGTCTCCTGACCAAAACCCATCTCACCCCAACCATGTTCGCCTCGCCAATCGCCAAAGCAAAAGCCAACTGCTACTGCCGTCGCTTTTTTTTTATTTCCGATCTATTCACTCACCGAAAATCACCTTCATCACCATCATTGCACTAACCAGCCCTACCTAGGGCTGGTTAACGAACCGAAGCCAGAGCCGGCCGCGGCGGCGGCACGGCCGGCTCGGCCAATCCGGCTAACGGCTGCTGCGAGTAACGAGCCGACTCACGGCTCGTGAGAAGTAACGAGCCGAGTTTGAGCCATGCTTGGCTCGGCTCGTTAGGCTCGCGAGCCGAGTCTGGCTCAAAATATCGGGGGGTTTTTTGAGGTTTTCTGAACTACTGGGATTTAATTGAAAATTATGCAATACAAGTTTTAAAAAAATAACAAAATGCCCCCCATTGTTAAAATCCCCAAATCGTCGAATTCCTTCACCAGATGAACCCTTGCCGTAACAGTTCAAACTTGAAACTCCTCCCAAACCCACAATTTTCTTCTCCATCATCAAGACAAAATTTCCGTCGGGTTTTCATGGGATCTTCGTCATCTTCGCGGGATCTTCGTCATCTTCGTCATCTTCGTCGAAGCTTCATCATCTTCGTCCGATCTTCATCATCTTCGCCCGAGCTTCATCTTCTGGATCTTCATCATTCTTTTGACATCAAAAAGAAAAACAAATTTGAGAAGCTACGAAAGTGATAGTAACCGTTTGTTTCCAGTGAAAAGAACAAGGAAAAACAATGGTTGTTGCTGATACACCGATTCTCTCTCGCTTAGATTGTTTAGAGAACACGGCTTGAGACAGTAGAAGAAATTAGATGTTGAGGTCTGAGAGTCACCAAAGAGTTCATGTGCATCTACTCCATCAAGTGGGACCCTAAATAGTGGTGGCCTTCCCTCATCCGTTGATTTCTCCCCCAAAGAGTCTAAGAACTGAAATAAATCAGTTTGACAATAAATGCGCACTGCTATCCAGCAAATTTAAAAAGAAAAAAATTTGAATTTTTTATTAAAAAATTTGAATTTTTTATTAAAAAATTTGAATTTTTTATTAAAAAATTTGACAATAAATGCGCACTGCTGCCCAGCAAATTTTAAAAAAAATTTTGAATTTTTATTAAAAAATTAAATTATTTGGAGTTGGCTCGCGAGCCAGCTCGAACTCGACTCGATAAGCCGGCTCGCGAACCGACTCGAAATATATTAAAATCATTAACGAGCCGAGCCGAGTCATATAATATATGACTCTGCTCGCACTCGCCAAATTTTTTCTTTTTTCTTTACGAGCCGAGCTCGCCAAGCCTGGGCTCGGCTCGGCTCGATAACACCCCTAGCCCTACCGGTCATTTCTCTTCAAAAGCCCCAACATCCCAACCTTCAATTGTTCGTTGATCATCATCCCAATGTCTAGGGTTTTCGATGAACAAAGAAATTGGTAACTCAACCCGATGAAAGCCCCCAGTCCCGATTAAACCGGTTCAACCGGTCAAGCCGAGCCGGGTTTTAAAACACTATTAGCGAGTACAGGTCAACCCTGCTAATGCTATTAGACTAATAATCACCATTAGACACAAATCTTCAATCATTCCAACGCTTGCTTTGGATCTGATTAACTCACATATCAATTTAACCTAATTTCTACTTTCACCATTGTTCATTAGCAGCGACTAATAAACTGAATAATTCAAAAGAATAAAAATTCCATCAAGAAGTTGACTGCACTAGAATAATCAAGAAATAAAAGATCTTACTTGCTGTTAGAATATGGTATTACTTTTGTTGTTAAGGCCTGTAGTTCACTATCTCAGACAAAAAGTAAGTTATACTCAACGATATTGAGTCAATGCATGTGTGGTGAAATGCCAAGATGTGTCTCTGCTTTTCTCAGAAATTTTGATGCCGTTGAACTCTAACCATGTTGAGCCGATTCGGAATTGCATAAGACAATCTGAGTTCTCTTTTACACCCAGAAATTTTTATACCAATCAAATACCAAGGAATTCCAGAAGGCCTAGAAAGAAAACGGAAAAATTCCAGGTTTCAATTTATATCTTGTCTATTACAGTACAGTAAAACTGTATGGCAGCTAAGAAGTAAAATCCAATGGTCCGTAAAAAGACTTGAGATTTTCTACAGATGCCAGCTTAGTGCATCAAAATAAATTTTCCACCCATCTCAAAAAGTTGATAAGCGTGAATAGTATTAGAGAACAGGGAGTGCCAGTGGGGGAGCCTGAATTCTCCGGGAGGAATTACAAATTATACAACATGAAAATTAAAAATAAAAAAACAAATGAACAAAACAACAGAAGTATTGTCATGGCACTGACCAGATGAAGAACCAGTTGAAATAATCTTGTTAAAAGAACCACCATCTCTTTTGCCGAGTCCTCTGTAACAAGATATAAGCAAGCCTCAGTTACATGTATACACATAAAAACCAGCTAGATATATTGTTCTAAGTACCAACAAAAGCCTTTAATCAGTTACTAGAATATATTATTTAATTAAGAAAAAAGGTCACAAAGGTAGAACCAAAAAACCTTCTGATTCTTATTCTGTTGTTTCATTAGAATAGGCTGAGAAAGAACAGTGTTGTCAATGTTCTGAATGTATGGCTGCACCTTCTCCTCCAACATCTCATTCAACTGATCAACAAAACAGATAAAAAGCTCATTGGACACAAAATTATGATTGTTGGCAATTGTAGCCCTATTTCAGAGACTAAGATTTCTGAAAATCAGTGAACAAGAAACTGTGAGAAAGTATCCGGGAAATAGTGGTCATTTACAAGGGAAATATGCTCATGAGCTTTTCTCCCTGATTTATTAAAGGTTTAAATATTAAATTCCAAGATATATGGAGTTTCTACTTCAGCCGATACTTTTATAAGCAAGTTTTGAAAACTATAACACAGAATATACAAATTATTATAGGGCATAATAAATACTGTGATGACAGAAAAACTGATAAGCTGAACATAACATATATTTTACTCGGGCCAATAAACATTAACTGGTACTAACCTTATCTTGTCGCCATTTAGTTTCCCACTGAGTATCCAAAATTTTATCAGCCATTTCTCTTTGGGCATTAAGAAGAATAGTCTTCTCATACAACTTTTTCGGGTCTTTGAGATCCTCCTCGCTCCAAGAAGAGGCATTGAGTGGAAGGTCAAGTTCCTGACAATGCTCAGCAGTTAGTTCAATGTACATTCCCTAACATTATCAACAGAGTAAAAAACACATGAATAATGGAAAACAAGAAATATTGTCTGAAGAGTAACAGAGGATACGCACACCCCAATTTTGAGGCCGTGGCGGAGGATCAAGCTTCATGACTTCTGCTTCTAGAGCCTTCTTGGCCTTGTAGTAAGGGATATTTTTCACTATAACAGGGTCTTCCCTGGCACGGACAGGATCTATGGAGATTAAAGCCTGAAAATGATAAATGATTTCAAATCAAGAACTTTCAGCAAATTATAAAATACAATATTTACAACTTTGCATGGAATCCCAAGTATCACTCAATACAATGCCTTATGGCGTCCATCAAAAAAAAAAAAAAAAACAACTAGACCAAAGCCATGTCATCACAATTTTAATGCATTAAGCTCATAAAGCATATTCTCCACATAGACAGATCTTTAACTCCCATAAAGACTAGTACTTCTCATATAGGGAAATCATATTATTGAACCAAAAGTGTAAATGAGATTCATAAGAGGAAAGATTACTGTTCGGAGATTATCTTACTTCCTGCAAGTGTTCCCAGCCAGGATTTCGCTTGGCCACCACCTCTCGAAGTTGATCATACCGCATAGATTCCTACTCCACAAATATCGAATATCAAATTTAACAATTTACACCCAAATTTCTACCTGCAGTTGCAGTCTGGGATATTAACTATGGGGCAATCAAATCAGCAACTCCTCGAAGTCTAGAGGACTCATGTCTGTAATTGTTTATACGAAAAACAAAATGCCAATAATGACAAAATCTTAGTAGGTTGTAAATAAAACAGCCTAAAAACCATATCAATCTGCTATTCTACAAAGTTTTAATCTTGAAGACCACAGAAAATGTTAGAAGGTCAACTGGGAATGACTTTATCCAATTAATGCCAGGAGTAAAAGTCTTAAAATTGAAGTCAATTGATTCACTTCCCCTTCTCTATGGCTAAGGCTTAGCACGCATATTTCCGGACAACAACTAACACTGGTAGGTAGCATGAAAGTGAGTGGAATTAGAATGTCACTCTCTAACTTCCTGAAGTATACAAGTATAATTTCCCAATTTTGACTGTCGGGCAAAAACCTCTGTTGTAAACTACACCTTAAAAGAAAATGCATAATTTAATGAAACTTTTACATGCATCTACTTCTTCATTTCTTACTGTTGAGAGATGCAGAATTTTAACTTAAACACAGGAAAAAAAAAATCCTTGTAAGCAATAGTATGCCAGCAAAAATAAACAAGAAAACACGGTCACAACAAAATAAATAAAGTCCAACACTAGGGTGAGGAAACAAAATGAATCTGGAACCTTGTATTGCCACCAAATTTTCTGCTTGATATCATCATCATAGTCAAATCCACCCACAACCTGAGGCAAGGTCATAAGCCAAAATGCCGCAATACTGGGGTCCTTCATGCTGTGAACAATATGCTGCAACAGTAAATATTATGAAGTCATTATCACTCAGTAGGCTTTAACTGTCCAACAGCTATAGAAAACTTGAAAATACACTCACTAATAAAATTAATAGTAAAGAACTATAGAATAAGACATGATACTAACCTCGTATGGATAATCCATCTTTCTCAAGACATTGTAGGCTTTCCACGGAGGCTCCATGATCTGCAGAAAGGAGACAGCAGTATAATCCATAAGGATAAAAATTGCATGAGTTAAAAAATATCCAAGTAGAACCCATTTAGCAATGTAAGATAGAATCTTTTATTTGTAAGAAACTTCTCCCACAGAAAATTTGGTGTCAGACAAAAGAGGTTACAAAAATCATTTCTACACTCTCCAGCACTATTGTGCATGGTTAAAGGAGAAGCACCTTCCTACACCGAAATTATGGATAATGTTTTTGAGGTCACCATATAAACATTTTTATGAAACATTACATGCTTGATAATAGTGTTACTCTATATGATTCTTATAGAAAATGAATCATGAATTTTACAAAATGCAGACACACAGAAGTAAAGCCATTGTCTTTTCTAGATATTCAAGTGTTGCCATGTTTGAAAGTCCATGTCAGTTTATAAACACAACAGTTGTGTCTGTATCTACACATCCTAGCATAATATCAAAGTATTAGCAAGTTCACAAAACAACTCACATCATCTGCAGAGATAGTGACTTGTAATTTGTGTTTGCATTCAGGACAGCCCATGACACCCTGCAATAATTTAAAAAAAAAAAAATTCATTTAAAGATCAAAATCCATATAAATACAGATTACATGTATGCCCAGCTCCTGGGTCACCACAATTTATTGCCACAGATAAGGTCATAACAAGGTTGAAATATATCTCCCTAAACTGAATAAAAAAGGTGGAAATAACTAGATGGGCATCTAAAGCAATAGATTATCTGGGATACTAGAACTTTCAGAATATGAGACAGCACAAAATTACATTCACATGAAGCCCAAGAAAACACAGTGTAAGGGGAAGCAACCCCATGGATTGAATGGATTGGGTTAGGCATTTGGTTTCAACCAAAAGATAAGGCGTTGAATTCCTCTTGGACCCACCAACTTAGGATATCATATACCATTAGTGTCTGGGCTTTGTAGATATGCTCATTGTCACCTACTATAGAACTCAATGAATCCATAGAAATGTTGGGGGATTATTGAGTATCAAGAAAAAAAAATATATTTACAGTCACATAAGCTATGAAATAAAGCTCTCACTGTTCCATCACAAGTCAGGCAGTCTTTCGATGGCAATGGTGAGTTAAGATCAATTGTAGATGGAAGGTGCACCAACTCAGCCCGATTATCAACAATGGCATCCGCAACACGTTCAGCAGTTGCCTTCTCTCCACTACAAGAAAATCCAAAACATAATAATAACTAATAATAAAAAGTAATATAAGCATCAAATTACTTTGGTTGGATTTATGCTTCTATACATAAACTGAATGATGATAATAATTTATAGTATTCATATTCAATTCCTTGTCCTCTCAAATCTAAATTTAAGACTAGCAAAAAGAAAATGTGCATCCCCCTAACAAACCAAAGAAAAGCTTGTAATGTATTATGAGAAAACTTCAGAACTCAAAACTGACTGCAAATCAACATACCTTCTCAAGGTGTAATCTTTTACTTGGTACTGCACTTGCCCTGATCCTCGGCACATAGTACACCGCAATGCCTGCCATCCATTGCATGTACGACAATGCCTGCATTTCATAGACCAATCTCACATAAGACAGCATGTTAAAGCCCAAAAAGAGTACTTGCGTTCTTCAATTGAAACCAAGCTGATATGAACAATTAAACATATAAGTTGGTATCACTTCCAATTCATCAGCACAAAATACCTGGTAAAATATCATCATTCAACTCAGTTTAATAGATGAAATTCCAGTACATGGTTTTTAAAAACTATAACTTGCTATGTTCTAATATCAAATGATTACACAACTAAAGCAAAAAACGATAAAATGACACTCAGAATATCACAATATCAAGAATTCCATTACGACCAGAATAAAACAAATAACGACGAAAAGCAAGGACCAAAATAAAAATTCCAAAGATATCGAAAAGCACCTCTGGCATACCACCTTCTTGCCCAGCTCTAGTGCAATATCATAAGTCCCAAGTGTGGCGATTGCCTGCAGTTAATCCATGGGATCAACTAAACGAATAAATTTAAGGCATTTGAACGAGGGTTATATATATATATATATATGAAACAACTTATAAATTAAGAAATTAGAACTTGCAACACACAAAGGTATATATGCTAAATCGCAAACACAAATCAAACGGTCAACAAATTAAGCAATACCAATTCAAAAATGACCATAATCCTTCCAAAAACCATAAAACACCAGGTGACCAAACACAAGAAGCATAAACTACGCAAAATTGCAAAACACAACATAAGCCTATCCATCTATTCTTCAACCAATAAGATCATTTTCCAAAGAAAAAAAAAAAGAACCAGCCAAAAGCGCATTAATTCACTTAGAAATGACAAGTATCGCTAAAAAAACCTACTAAAATCGTAGCAAAATTACTTTAAACACATACCAATTCAACCCACAACCGTTTTGAATTTTTAAAATTTTTGACAATCCAACATACACTGAATTTTCAATTTTAACTTATAATTGCCCAACCATTACATAATTTAGCACAACAATTTACAATCCCATCTAAGCCAATAACAAATACCAACCAAAACAACAACAAAAACAAGTCGAATTATGGATAAAACTTGTAAAATACACGCACTTACAAAAACAGAAGCGTAAGAAAGCTTGGTAATGAACTCGGGAATGCCGAACCCACGAGGTGCGGAGCCAGCAATGTCAAAAGCAAGAGTGAAGGGAGACAAGACCAGCTTAATCGGGAACTCCAAAATGTCACTGACTTGCTGTCCATAACGAGCATTGAAGAACTTGTATTGGTTACCTGCGAACTGTTTGAAGTTCCTTATCATACGGTCCGGGCCTCTCGACATTGTGGAGACTGGAGAGTGAGATTTAAGTGAAAGAGAGAAGAATGGATAGAGTTTTGTTCCTGAGTCAAGCGGATTTTGTTGGTGATTTTGCAGGATGGGTTTATCCTGGGTTTTGGATTTAACTAAAGTTCAGTTTAGCCGAGTTCGTGTGACCAAACAGACACGCTTTAAGCCTATAAACTATTAAACTTGGGTTGAAAAGATTTTGTGTCATGTACCTAATTTTATTACAATATAATTAAGATTTTTTTTATTTTTTATTAATAATTAATTAAATCTATGTAATTATATTTGTTATTTTGTTGTAACATGCTTATAAATTTAATTAAAATAAGGATGCTATTTGTTTTTTATAAATTGTTGTTGCGCAAAAATGCAATAACCGTAGACCCAATCAACCACAGTAGGATTTTATAAGATGTGTACGTGATTTAGAATAACCAGCTAAGAATAAATTAGAAAACGATAATGGAATGACAAAAAACAGTTTTAAAGTGGTTTGACGAATTAGAATCAAGTCTACGTCCATTAATATATTATTATTTTATATTTGTTTTATACTCAGACTAATTACAAAAGAGAATATGATGAACAAAGATGAACTCTCTTCTCTCAATGAGATATGTGTAAAAAAAAAAAAAAAAGAGGTCTCTCTACTCGGGTGGCTTACATGGATGAGAAAAAGAAAGAGATGTACCCCTATTCAGGTAAAATATCAGTTTATATAAACTGTCACAATAACAAACTTGTAAGTGAAGTCTAATTTGTTGTCGGCTTTTAACTTGTCGATAGTGTCCAACTTGAAAACAACGCTTAACTTGTAAACAAGATTAGTTTAAGGTAGGCTAACACATGACCTAAATCTATCCATCGAATAATAGGAGATCCTTGGGACCGTGGTGGGAATACATGCTTATTGAATTTATCGCGCAACATAAATAATATTAATAATTCTAAAGGTATGTTTTTTTTATCTTAAGTCTAAATGTAACTAATTTTAATAGATTAAATTTTTTTTAGGTCCCTTTTTTTTTTTTTTTTGAGTTTATGTTTGTTTATCATATTTAAGTTAAAACTTAAAATATTTTGCTTTTATTTGAATACAAAACCATCTAATCAATAAAAAGTTTTATTTTGTCAACAATACCCCTATTAATTTTATATAATTCAAATTTTGAAAAAACCCCTTATGCATTATGTATTTTTAGTATTATTTTAGCTTTTTAATAATAAATTTTTAAATATTACATCAAAAAAAAATATTGTAAATAACATAGTTATCTTAAGTTTATATACATTTTTTTTTTTTTCATAAATTTGATCAATTAAAATTTTGTTTAAAATATGGAAAATAGTATATAACTAAATTATACTTAATAAGAATATATACGTCGAAACACTAGTTTTAAGATGTTTACACCGTATAGAAACAAACAATTTAATATTTATAATCAAACATTGAAATATAAAAAATAAATATATCGATCAGACTTATATATTCATACATATTTAGATAATAGATGCATTCAACTTTCAGACAACAAAACAAATACCACATAAGTCTACTAATGAGATTATTATTAATATAATAGTATTGTATGTAACTAAAATTTGTAGATTGAAATAAATATTATGCACTCCCTAGTTAAACATGGAAGCTTCAAAGGGTAGTTGCAATATGAAAATGAGGTAAATTAATGGGGGACATTCCATTTGATGATTTGAATTTCAATATTAAAAAAAAATAACTATATGAGAAGGAAAGTTTAATTATCACTTTCTATATCATAATATATATCTTTTTTTTTTTTAATGATGGAGGTATGTTTAGACCAACTGTGCGCACCTTGATTAAGCCTCAGGACTCAAGTCCAATGTTGCAAGGTAAGCTACAAATATGATAAGTGGCCATAAGACTCGAACTCAAGAAATCAATTAAATAAGCAAACTTTCTTGACTGTCAAACTAATCATTTGAGGTTTATCATAATACATATCATTTCATCCAAAAAGTTTCATAGTTTGACAATTGATTCTTCTGAATTATTAAAACGAAGCATTAATTTGATCAAATCAATATTCTCAAGTTTCATATGATATTATTAATTCCTTAATTTTAACATCCCAAAACAAATACATAAACTTCATTTAATTATTGCATCCTTTTTCTAGCTTAATTAAAACTGATACCAAATCCACTAAATTTTTCTTTCAATAGTTTTCCCAACCCTTCTGGCATTTCAGGAGTTGAATAATTTTCATGTTCTCAACAGAATCCAATTTCTTTATCCTTTCTTTGGAAATGCAGAGATCTGCAAATCTCTCTCACAAATATCTTTAAAGCTTGGAACTAAACAATAAAACAAGTCATTAATTCCTTTTGGATCGGACCCGCAACCCATACGTGGGTGAATAATATAGAATATAGGTCAAGCCTTGTAGATTCATGGACATTGAACCCAAGCACCCGACCCAGACTGTTTTGTCAACGGGTGTACCCGTATTTAAAAAAAAATTAATAAAACAAAATCCCTAAAAAGATTGAAATCCCTATACAAACAAAACGCACCAAAAAAAGTCAGTCTTGCTCCCTTCACACACAGTACCATTACATAGAGCTCAATCAAACATTTTTTCTTTTGAGAGCTCACCCAATCAATTCCCTGTGAAACCGATAGAAAGTCGGTGTTTTGAGTGGAAAAAAGAAAGAAACGGACAAGAAGACAATAAAGAGTAGGCGTGGAAGAAAGTGAGGCGATGATGGAAGGTGGTAGTGTGTCCCCTCCGGCGTACTTTAGCACCAACTCCTGCTTTCAAAGCCTTTGTTTTGTCTTCTACTTTCACTTTCTTTATGGGTCATGGAAGATTAAGAATAAAGATTTGATTTTTATTATTATTGTTTTGGTATTTCCTTTTTGTGTATTAGTAATTATATATTTGTTTTCGATAGATTATATGATTGCTAGTCTTAAATAGACGACTAATTGAGTTGATTGTGAACTTTTGTGATGAATTGAAATTAGAATAGGTAATTGTGGGGGTATAATCATAAAAAATAAAAACTACATGAATTTAAGAGAAAATTTAGCTGCCCGGTCCCCCCAAGTATGTATTTAAGAAAATGGCCTTGAAACTGTTCATCAAATATTTTATAATTTAGAGAAGATGACTTGGCATAGTTAGGATTAATTAAACACGTAAAATGGGTTAAAATGAAAAGATTAAAACATATGTGGGCCGAATAGAAATAATGAAAGTTTTCAAAATTTGAAATTTCGCAAAACAAGCCCCACTAACTATTCACCTCGCTTAATCGAAATTCATCAGTTGAAAACGCGATTTCTTGAACGAAAGGGAGACGCGATTTTTTCCGATCCAACACCAATTGATTTGCACCCTAAATCAATTTCTTGAACCCTAAACCGAATACGGTCGCGATTTTCGATCGATTTGTTGAACCCTAAAATCGATTTCCTTAACCGTAAACGAAAACTGTGCCATTTCCGGCGATACACCCATTTCCGATCGAAACTGCAAACTTTGACACCAAATTCAATCCAAAACCATGAGTGACACTGACAATGAGGAGGGAAGCCCAACGCCACTTGAATCCTAGATTCCGGTGGCGCAAGCGATTCAATGGTCGCTGGTGGATCATCGAATCATGAAGGTGGTCCACACGTAGAGGAGACGCCACGCACAAGAACAGAGGGAAGAACCAGCAAAGGGGTCTCAAGACGAGGAGTCGGGCGAGAATTGTGCCAAAAGGAGGATTCCTGGAGAGAATGCAGCCAGGGGAGGTGGATTACGGCGATAATTCAGTGGGAGGAGTCGCGGAGGATTCCAAACGACGAGGAGAAGGCCGGCAAGATAGGGTAGAGTTTGGGAAATGTTGTTGTAATTTCGCTTGTATCATTTGTATCGCTTAAGCGATTATTCGTTTTACTCGTGATCGCAAGAATGATCGCTATAATGATCGCATCGCTAATGATCGCTTGCGATCGAGATCTGGGCAGATGATTCGGGAGACCAAAGATCGCTTAAGAGATCATGAGTGTTTACTCTTGGTCGCTTAAGCGATCTTAGGTCTCGGCAGAATCACAGATTAAGAGATTCTCAGTTAACTTTTGGTCGCTTAAGCGATTTTAAATCGCTTAAGCGATCTTGCATGAGACAGTAAAGATCTCTTAAGCGATCCGAGATCGCTTAAGCGACTACTGGTTTTGGTTTATTTTTTGTTGATGACATTTTATTTATATCGACAGTGCATTGTGCGGACATTAATCAGTAGAGAGCGAGTTGGAGCCTATAAGTGAGAAGGTACCCTACTTCCGCAAGGGTGACGGTGAGGTCGAGCCGAGAGGTTTTTGACATAATGGTGGGCCATTTTAGCTAGAATGAGGCACGGTGAAAGAGATTTTGGTGACACTTGTTTCGGCCGCTTTTTAAGAATCGGAAAAAAGTGGAAAAAGTCATTTTGGGGGCAAGGAGTGCATTACATGTTGATGCACTCAAGAAATGCAAGAAAAAAAATGAAATGTGGTTCGTGGTGGAGGGAAAGCCACTACGGTTTGGTATGATGGAGTATGCGTTGGTGACGGGCTTAGGATGCGGGAAAGTGCCAACTAAGGCGGAGGCAGACGCAGTAAGGAAGAGTGCGGGAGCCATAAACTTTTGTAAAAAGGTTTTGAAAGGGGCAAAGTCTATTACAGAAAAGTTTTAGAGAAGAGGCTATCTACATTCGGTTTAGTGATGCGAGAAGATAAAAGTGTGCTTGATATTGTTTTTACATTCTATCTTATTGGTGGTGACTCAACAAAAGCTATTGAGAAAGATTGGTTCTTGTTTGTAAGACTTGGAGTTCTTTAATTCTTATCCATGGGGACGGATATCATTTGAGCGAACCATCAAGAGCCCTGAAAAACCAGACATGGCGTTAAAGCATGCCGAATGGGGCGGGAAGGCTAAACCAAGCACGTATAATTTGTTTGGCTTCCCATGGGCAATGCAGTAAATATTAATAGCTCTATGTTATATTTTTTATAATATGTGTGTTTGAATAATGACATGGACTGTTTTTTTACAATGTAGGCTTGGATGTACGAGGCCATCCCCTGCTTCGCTAAGGCGGGGGAGGAGCAACAATGTGAATGTGCAACAAAGAATTTCCTAGGATGTTCACGGTGGCATGTCGAGAGCTGTAACCATTGGGATTATGGCCAATTAGAGATTGAGATTCAAGCACTGGGGTAAGATTGAAGGATTAAGCTTTTGAATATGCATTGCTTTTTTTATTTTGCTTCAATCGATTGATTTTTATTTCTTATTGCAGGGAGTCGTCCGTCCCTTTTTGACCCCTATTGGGGATGAAGTGGAAGAGGACTATGTCACATCTTTCAGAGCAATGGAGGATGAAAGGGATGAACAGATAGACCGCCTGCTGCGGGACCTAAAAGGGGTCACGCATGTGATGGTAGTTGCAGGGCCATTGCTTGACAATGTCGTTGATGCGGAGGATAATGAAGTCGGGGGGCCGAGGATGAGGAGGAGAAGAGGGAGGAAGAGGTTCGTATGCCTCAAAGAAACCGGTACAACAAGTACCGCTTTGCCGAGACATCGGCGTAGGGAGAATGAGGTTGTTGACCTCATAAACGACTGTTTGAGAGTTTTACAATGCCTGCTTATGCAAAGCTTGAGAAGATGGAAGAAACAATGAAAAGGGTGGAGAAGAAAGTGGATAAGGTGGGAGGGAAAGTAGGTACAATGGAGGGCGAAGTTGGTACAATGGAGGAGGAAGTTGGTGGAGAATTAAAGGCGGTTGAAGTGCAAACTGGCTTGAAAAGAGAGAGCCGAAAGAGCAAGTTTGTGAAATCGCCTTACATGGTAGTGACACAGGTAAAGAAGAAGAAAATGAAGAAACAAATGGAGGAACAACCAGAAAGGGAGGAGGTTGAGGAGGTTGGTGGTGGAAGTGGGGCGGTGATAATGGAGGAGGGGGAGTTGGGAGGCGAAGGAAGTGGGGATGTAAAAATGGAGGAAGGGGGAGGAAGTGGGGAAGGGAAATTGGACTCAAATGTCGATTTGTATAGGCCAATAGAGGAAAGGAAAAAACTCTTTTATGCCTATTACAATGGATCGGGAATTGATGGCCATATAAAGTGTAAGACAGGGGATTATTCCCGGGAATGGTTTCAGAAGTTGTTGACGATGGGGACGTGGCTTGAGGACTCGGTGAGTTATTTTCACTTAATTTTCCTTATTTTTGCCTGTGTTTTCCATACTTATCTTGTTGTTTTTATTTGATGTAGCACATCGATGAGATATTGGCACTGATGAGGCTACGCGCACAGTGATGGTGATCTGTTGTATCCCGACCTGCATATCACCGATGTGGCGTTTGGGCAAACGCTTGTTTCGGCATATCGGTCTTTAATTAAAAATGCCGTTGCTAGTGGTGTAGCAAAAGGACCGAAGCGAAAACGATTGGCCGCACCATAGTCGGATTGCATCCCTGATGATTTCCGGTTTGATGATAGGATTATGCAAGACGTGAGGGGGATCGCCCTCCCAAATATGGCCACTGGTTGGGCCTTTGTTAAAAGAGTGTACCGCATCATCCTCAAACAAAGATGCACCTGGATAGCTGCAGCGCATCGGAGGAGGGGTGTTTGAAGATCCTTGATCGCAACCCAACCATTTGTCGAGACAAGCAATTGGAGGTCGAGTTGGAGCCACCGTCTGTGTTGTTCCCTGCACGCAGTGACAAGCAGGATGTTTCTTTGGGCAAGCTTGGGTGATCAGTGTACTAACCGGCAAGTGGCGAACCAGCGCTCTACCCTGCCCAATAAATGAGTCAAGGTAAATTTTGTTTAAAACTAACTTACATAATACAATTGTTCTATAAGTTTATTATAATGCTAATGTCTTCTTCCTATTGTAATGAATGTGGGGCATATGCCCTGAAATTTATTCACTTCGACATGACCAACAGATGGACACTTGAATGACGAAACAATGAGAGACTATCGGGAGCGCTGGGTCAGCCGATCGCCTTCCATGGGCGGATGGATCCGCTTTTGAGTGACCGGAACCCAATCAAAGGGTATGAAAGTTGGACGCTGAATTGTGTAGTTTATGTGATGTTGATGTTCATACTTGGGTTTTTTTAGTTGAGTTTATGTGATACCTGTTATAATTATCAATAAGGGTGTATATACATGTTCATTTTCAATGGTGTTTTGATGTGTACTTTGTGTCGAATCGCTTATTTAATTTGTTCTCATTGGCTTGGCTATTTTCTAATTCATGCCTTTCTCATATTATGGTGTTTTACACGCAGTCACTAAGATGGAATGGTCAATCTCCACAGAAAGTCAACCGAGGCACCATATTAGCCGCCTTGTAGATATCATCTTGAATTTTTTGGATGCTAGTGCAGAGCCAGAAAGCATCGGGAAGAATGATGTCGTGGGCATCTTTTCAAGCATGGACTGCCCTGATACCATTCACTGTGGATTCTAAACTGTTTAGCATCAAAAACTAAATTAAAGGCAAAGTGTATAGGAAATTGTAAATAATTTATGTATGGTGTGATCATTGTAAAGAATTGGATCCGATATTTGGGATATATTTTTGTTTGTCCATATAAGATAATTCATCAGCAGTTTCAATTTACTATGTATGGTTTGTCCATATAAGATCATGTGTTTTTTAGTAATAATCGCTTAAGCGATACGAAAGGTCGCTTGCGATCATAGTCCGCGATGTCATTCGCTTCGGAAAAGATCGCTTGCGATCATAAATCGCTTGCGATCATGTGTCTTTTAGTAATAATCGCTTAAGCGATACGAAAGGTCGCTTAAGCAATCATAGTCTGGGCCGATGTCATTCTGGCTCGGAAAAGATCGCTTAAGAGATCATAAATCGCTTAAGCGATTATGTGTCTTTTAGTAATAATCGCTTAAACGATACGAAAGGTCGCTTGCTTATCATAGTCCGGCGATGCGCAGACGATCAGTGTCTTTTAGTACTCGCTGAAAAGATGTCTGCATATTGCGATCATCTGCTCTAAAAGATCGCTTAAGTAAGTAATCGCTTCAAGCGACACTGTCGTATTGCATATACATAGTCCTACACGCATGACATAGTCATTCTGCTCGACGCTATTACTTTAAAAGATCACATAAGGGTTTCTTTACAGATCTGTACTCGTCAGAGCACTTGTTCCGTTATTACATTTATATAAAACATATAGTTCCTTTACACGCGGCATGAAACCTATAAGGGTTTACGATTCGTTCAGAGCACTGCTCGTTATTACATTTATATCAAACATATGGTTCCTTTACACGTCGGCAAGATCGAAACTAAGGGTTTACGATTCTGCTCGTAGCACTTGTTCCTGCTTATTACATTTATATAAAACATATAGTTCCTTTACACGCAGATGAAACCTATAAGGGTTTACGATTCGCTCGAGCACTTGTTCCGTTATTACATTTACATCAAACATATGGTTCCTTTACACGCGCATGAAACCTATAGGGTTTACGATTCTGCTCAGAGCACTTGTTCCGTTATTACATTTATATCAAACATGTAGTTCCTTTACACGTCAGTATGAAACCTATAAGGGTTTACGATTCGTTCAGAGCACTTGTTCCGTTATTACATTTATATCAAACATATGGTTCCTTTACACGTCAGTATGAAACCTATAGGGTTTACGATTCGTTCAGAGCACTTGTTCCGTTATTACATTTATATCAAACATATAGTTCCTTTACACGCAAGATGAAACCTATAAGGGTTTACGATTCGCTCGAGCACCGTCTTCCGTTATTACATTTATATCAAACATATGGTTCCTTTACACGCGGTATGAAACCTATAAGGGTTTACGATTCGTTCAAAGCACCTGTTCCGTTATTACATTTATATTAAACATATGGTTCCTTTACACGTCAGTATGAAACCTATAGGGTTTACGATTCGTTCAGAGCACATGTTCCGTTATTACATTTATATCAAACATATAGTTCCTTTACACATCAGTATGAAACCTATAGGGTTTACTTATTCGCTCGCACTAACTGCTTCGTTATTACATTTATATAAAATATATAGGGTTTACGATTCGTTCAATATATTTTTATATTTGTTTGCTTAATTATTTAGGAAATATTAGTATATTTTTAATTAATTTTCGACCCATTAAGTGAATTAATTTCATTAATACCAAGAAAAAGTTTAAAAATTAACAAAAACACCCCCACCCACCCAACTTCCCAGATTCTGGCTACCGCCGATAGCAACGAACGACCGGAAATGGCCAGTTGTGACCTTTTTCGCCATATCCACCGCTTGATGTGGAAAAGGCCACATCTTCCCGTCATGGACTTTCAATGAAATGTCCGACTTTGACGGTCAACGACGGCCAAATGTTGGCCATCGTTGACCGACAACGACGGCCATTAATTTGGCTGTCACGACGGCAAGCTCGGAATTTTCGCTCGCTACGGCCGCTCGGCGGATCGTGGGGCCTTTTCCGGCCACATCCGTGGTCGATCTGGCCGGAAAAGGCCATATAGAGGCCCTATCGGCCAGATCCGACCACTGTGCATCGAAACGCCCTTTCCCTTTCCCGGTCGATTCGCCCGGTGGCAAGAATCACACCGTGGGTAGGTGGGGGTGTATCGTTAAATTTTAAAACCATTTGCGTAAGAATCGGCTAAGCGATACAATGGATCGCTTAAGCGATCATGTGATTGGCGAAGCAAACGCTGAGTCCATGATCGCTAAGCGATCGCTGATATCGCTTAAGCGAATATTGCCTTTTTTCCAATGGTCGACCAGCGATCGTGGATCGCTTAAGCGATCATGCACCTGGGCAGAATCAATCAGTCCAGGTGCACGATCGCTTAAGCGATCCCTTTATCGCTTAAGCGATCCTTCTGCGAAAACACTTAGTCGCTTAAGCGATACACTTAGTCGCTTAAGCGATCGTGGGCAATATATACACTTGCATCTTTTCTCCGAATTTTGACAAACTAAAATTACCAACACGTATTAATTCCATACTTTTTCCTCAATTTGACAGCCTAATTCCAAACTAAAATCACCAACAAATATTTAGACCATGTAATAAGAATACACAATATAAAGGATATTTTATTAAAGGTAACAATAAAATTTAAAACATCAATAATTTCATCATTCTTCGAATCGACCATAATTACTTCTGGCAACTGCTTCTCTTGTGACCAGGTTGCTTGCAAATTGAGCACTTATTCATCTTCCGGGGAACCTCAAAGGCGATGGAATACGCTTAACCCTTTTTCTCCCCTTTGGTGTCTTCTTCAATGGCGGCCGGAGGATAATGTCACCACCTGCGCGGCACTACCCTACTGCTTCGGAGGCAGGATATATCGTTTCAATATGCTAGCATGTAGTGATCTGTCATATAGAAAGGGGAGCAGTTCCATGTAAATTCTTGAACCAAAATCTGACTTCCGTTGGTGTTTCAGTGCTACTAGTGCATGAGGACAAGGTAAATGTTGAATGTCAAGCACTTTACAGCTGCAAGTTTTTGTAACAAGGTTAACTAGGGCATCCGGACCATAATCCAGCGCACAGAAACTCTTGAGCATTAAGAGGATAGGCAAACAAGCATTTGACATTCCATATGTTCTCGCAATATTTTTTTCATTGATGGAACAAGGGTTGTAGTAAAATTATCTGACTCCATACGACGCTCATGGAACCACCGCGACAGTGTCCTTTGGATTGCATTAAAAAGTGCAACTATTGGAAACTCTCTTTCTATTAACAACTTCGAATTTATGGACTCATATGTTCGTGGTCATGACATCAAACCTTCTTCCAGGAAAGTAAGCTCTACTCCATCTCTCGAAACCAACATCATGCTCAAGATACTTAGCAACTCTAACATCCTTGATTCGGATTTGTTGGAAGTGCTCGAACTCATCAACCCGATAAGCTTTTGCTGCCATGTAGTATGTCTGAAGGAGGCCAACACACTTAAACTTTTGTTTTATGTTCTCACCAAGGTGCCTCATACAGAATCCGTGATGTGCTTGACGGTAAATAGTGGCAATCCCCTTCTTTATAGAGTTGTGCCTATCGGATATTATGCACAACTCGTCACTATCAAGCACTATCGTACGTAACTGCTGAAAAAACCAAGTCCACGACTCGTCATTCTCAAAGTCAACCACACACCATGCAAAAGGATATGTGTGATTCTCGCTGTCCTGTGCAGTGGCCACCAACAATGTACCTCCATACTTTCCCGTCAGAAAGCAACCATCAACAGCCAACATATTTCTCATGTTTACAAAACCCCTTATAGCAGCACCATAAGCAACAAAAAAATATTTAAACATCATATTCCCTGTCCCCACTTCAAAGCCGTCTTGCTACCTTGGTTTGTCAACTCAAGCATATAACGTACGCTTCTAATCTGCGTACTGCATCTCGGCGTGCCTCTCACAAAATCTTGTGCATGTTGTCTACCTTTCCAAAGATTTCCAAGAACTAACAAAGACATCCCAACTCGTGCGCACAAGTCTCGAATGTCTTTAGGAGATGGACATTTCCTTCGACGAACCGACTTTTGACAAATTGTCCAATAACATCAGCGGACGCTTGTCGATGCTCACCTGAAACATGTCCCAAACCACATGTGTGCTCACGGGTATATGTGCTAAGAATAAACTTTTCCGACTCCGCCAACCTTCTACAATAAACCCGCCACTTGCAGTTTCGGTCACGACATGCAACCGTCACAACCAATGAATTTGACTTTTTAGTGATGAACTCAAAATTACCTTTCACAAAGCAACAAGTTTTAGCTTCCTCACCACTTCCTCTTTGTTGTCAAATAAATACCCTATGCGTAAGTCCGATCCATCCGTAAAGACATGAGCTGATCCACTACTACCTCCAATTGCCCCCTTTGAACCCTCGCATAAACGACCATAGTGTTCTCTTCCTCACAATCTACGCCTTCCGCATAACTGTATTTAAAGGAATCTCTACATCGTGGGAATATCTACGGGTCCTCCTCCTCAACATTTTCATTCGCCCCCATCACCAACCTCTTCTATAGTGTCCTCCTCACCACCCAATTCACCGTCTACTCTTGATTTTTCAGCTAACAAATCAATGGCCTCGTAGTTCAAATTACAACCAGGCAAATCTCCGCCTACATCCTCGTTATCCCCTTCCTTGGAACCAACTTCCAACGGTTTTTCTACATAAGAAACCCTTAAAATCGGCCTCAACCACTATCGCCATATCAATCATAAATAAGTTCACACTTTCATCCGACTTTAATACAACAGGAGGTACCTTATAATTTTCAGGAGCTCTGCTTAAAACATACTTCACAACTATATCACTACGCGAGCAACTCAAATTACCTCTTCTAATTATTTCATCAATCAACTCATCAAAACTAACCTCGTGCTCACAAAGAATTGGTATAACTTCTTTGCTCTTCCCAATCCACTTCCACCTACTTTCTTCCTCCACCCACTCACCAAAATATTCAACACCCAAAACAACTTTTCCCATGTATAATAATAGCCAACTACCTGTAATGCAAGAAAAACAATATTCTTAAATGTTGTACTAAGGGTTCAAATAGTTTAAAAAGAATCTGCACATTCGCATAGTTGGTTTGATGTATCGCTTGAACGATCATGGTTATTTATACTGGATCGCTTAAGCGATACACTTGATCGCTTAAGCGATTCAGTATAAATAACCGTGATCGCTTAAGCGATCTTATGCCATTTACTGATCGCTTAAGCGATCGCTCCCATACAATGTATTTCTTTAACCAGATCGCTTGCGATCTTATGCCACATACCCGATCGCTTGCGATCTATCTCGTATTACGAGACCTACCGACGCTTAAGCGATACACCGATCGCTTAAGCGATCCATCGTGCCTAACACATTTTACATCATCTCCACCTACAATCGATCCATCATACCCAGAATAAATACCCATAACAAATTTTCAACAAATTTCACTCCTTTCAACTTACATTACATCAAACATAACCCAACAACCTAAACAACTAAATCAAAATCATAACTCAAACCCCATCCATTATTAAATCTTTGTAAATCTAAATATAAAATGTAAAAAGGAGATACACATACTTAGGCGAAATGTCAAGAGGAGGAGGAGGGGGATCTTTGCCGGAGAAGATGTTAATGGTGGAGGAAGAAGAAAGTGTTAATGGCGGAGGAACAAGAAGATATAGAGGAATGAGGAAGAAGAAGATGTACAGGAAGGAGGAAGAAGAAGAAGATGCAGAGGAAGAAGAAGATGTTGACGACGCCAAGAAGAAGAGAAGAAGATGCAGGTAGAGATGCGTTAATGGCGGGAGGAAGAAGAAGGTTTTTGGGTTTATTTGCAATAATTTCGGGTTTGTGGAAATATAGATAATTTTGAAAAGATTACATTAATCCTAATTAAGCACTAATTACCCTTAATCAATAATATGGCTATTTAGTTAACATTTCAAAACTTGATAGCCTTTTAATTAAATGTAAACTTCAAATGTCTTTTTAATAACTTCCCCCTGAATTTAGGGTATAACTGTCAGAATATAAAACTTTTATAAATAGTACCGATATCCGCGGGTCCACTATAAGATAGGGTACGGGTTTAATATTTTTAAATAGATCAACCCGTTTTAGGTGCCTACTCGTAGGGCCGCACCCGTTTGGATCCGTAGCTGACACGTCCACCCGTCTTGCCAGTTCTACAGTTGATACGTGAAACTACAGAATAATTTTAAGCAAAGGGTGAATATTAATACAAAATGCAGGCCAAATATAAGAAAAGTGGATGAGAAGATGTTGGGGTTATTTCGGTTTTACACCCTCTTGTATATGCTCTTTTCGGTCAGGCTTGAAAAAAAACTATCATTGAACGTCGAAAAAATCTCATTATACAAAGAAGACACATTATTATTTATTAATTTATTAGTTAACAGTTTTTTAATGAGTACCGACTTTTTCCCACCCGAAGATTTGCCATAATGTCACTTTCCACCTAAAAAGTTTCAAAATACTATTTTCCCACCCTAAATTTATATTCCGTTAATACCCAAAATACATTTCACTTTTTCAACCGATGTTCGACGAGTTACTAGAAGCTAAGGTAACGGGGGTTTTGTAAATAGAGACTGTGAATCGAATGGTGGTGACCGATTAAATATTCGTCGTTGAAATCAGTTGAAAATCAATTAAAAACAAGAAACTATAACTTTGCAATGACTGAAAATCGACGAGAAATAAAGTGTCAAAGTGTTGTAGAGAGGAGATCGGAGTTTTAAATGGTGGTGACTGAAAGAAATTTCGCCATCAGAATCCGCCAGAATCAGGTTTGGGTAATAACAGACTATCAACTTTTGGTGAAAAAAGTAGTATTTTGAAACTTTTTTGGGTGAAAAGTGTCATTAAGGTAAATCTTGGGTGGAAAAAAGTCGTTTACTCGTTTTTTCAGTTAATGAAGTTGTCTCATAAGATTATTTTTTTACTACCTATATAATTTCTTATTTTTGAAGCTTATTTCTATAATATGGGGTTGCATCAAAAGGTAACATAGCTGATACTGAATTCAATTTGGATAAATTGGTACTCCAATATTTGAAATAAACAATTACATTAATGTAATCAACAAGAGAGTGCCAGCTTGGCTTGAGAGACCACAGATCAAACCAATCCACAGACCCTGTACAAAAAATATATTCTGAAATTAATTGAAATAAGAAAGAGGGAAGAGAAACAAATTACATTGAGTGTGTTTGACTTATTGTTTTTATCTATATTCCTAATCTTATTTTTCAAATGTTGTTTGGCACGTTATTCCCAAAATATTAGTCTATTTTTTAATTACGTTGAGACCCTATAAGTTTATTAATTTCATCAAATACCCCCCAGAAAAAAAGTTTAAAAACTAACAAAAACACCCTCACCCACCAATACCTACCAGATGCCGGCAACCACCGCCGGTGGTAGTCGGAATCTATCACAATAGTCACACAGTCATCGGAAATAGCCGGTAATGGCCAGATCTACTGTCAACGACGACCAAAGATGGCCATCGTTTCAGCCTTTTTTCTTTTTTATGTGAGCCATAATAATTCGTAGATCTGGCCTTTTCCGACCAGATCCGTGGTGGATCTAGTCGGAAAAGGCCATAACGACGCGTTACGACATAGATCCGACCTGTCTATATCGTAACAAAATTGGTCGACTAGATTCCGACGATGGTGACCGAAATCTGGCACTGCAGGTGGTGGGGGTATTTTTGTCATTTTATATATTACGGTCTTTAATTAAATTAGTAAACCTAAGGGTTTTTTCATAAATTTTGAAAGTTTACCTCGTAATACTCCCCTATCCAAAATAATAAACCAAATGCACCCTAATGTTGTCTGTCTCACAATCCAAGAAGTAGAGCAATTGGCATGCCAATGAAATGGAATGCTGCCAGGTTAAGCCACACAGTGAACTTCTGCCAACCACATCCTCTTGTCACTTCTGAACCATATCCTTATTTGCATCACTCAATATCACATTGCAGAGCATGAATCCAGAAATGTTGGATCATGTACAAACCTAATAAGACACCTTGCATTGGATCAACTGCCATTGAGGTAGCAACAAAAGGAGTCAAAGAGGCAAACTCTTTTGTTATTTCTGAGCTGTTACTGAGGAATCTAGCCCAAATGTTATGACCAAAGGCTAGAGTAAGAACTACAGTAATCGAAAGGAGGACAGAGAGCTTGAGAGTCAAAACCATGGCATTTTTAGCTCGACTGACATTTGCAGCTCCCAACTCATTTGACACCCTTGTGCTGCCACAAAACAATTTGCTTTTAATTTCAGAAACAAATGAACCAGAGATCGAGATTGTAATGTAGAAGTAATTTTTCTGAACTAAGCTGACCTTGCTGCAGCACCAAGACCATAGATAATCATGTAGGCTATATCTTCTGTATTCAAACCGAAGATAACAAAAACAGAAAAGAAAAAATAATCAAATACAAGTTTACAAGATCGTTTTATCATATATAATGTGTATTAAAGAAACGTAATGCAAGATTGAAACTTACCACAATGCAACCAGAGTAGTTAGTTCCGGGTTTGGCATCAATCCAGCCAAGAATACAAGAATCTGAAAAGCCCAAGTCTCTAAGCTGGAAAGTTAGTACAGAGAATCAGACCAATAAGATAATGGTTCTATTCACACTCTACTTCTTCCAATTGATCAGACTGTGATGTCAGAATCATGCCAGAGCATTAAGGATTCTAAATTATTTTCCTTGAGGTATGACAGCTATTAGCATTTAAAATCTAGAAGAGAGAAGAGGTCAAATAAATAAATAAAAAATTGGTCACTTACCAGACCATTGCTGCAGAGGGCAGGGCTAGTTTTAAGGTCGTCCAGATAAAACTGAATGATTCAAGAGAAAATCCTTCCCATGTATGCTGAAATTTCTTTGCAACAAGGACATAAATCGCCAACAAAAGGAATGATATCCAAAACGAAACTGAAGCTGCCAGTGCCGCTCCCTTGTAGCCCAATGATGTACAATGAACTAAAGCATAACTAACACCAAAATGGATTCCCGCAGGCAGAACTGAGAAGAATACCACTGGCCAGACAACTGACTGTGTTTGGAGAAATCTTAATATATTTTGTAGAAACCCATAGGCATATTGTCCAGGAATAAGATGTCTAAGGTACTGAGCTGATTGTTTTGAAACATCAGGAATATGTTGGTGAAGCAAAATAAGAATGGATTCGGTATATAACCAAATAATTGATATAATAACTGAGAAGAATAATGATATTATGGTAGATGCTTGTAGATATATCCCCAAGGATCTCAATCTATATTGTTTGGCAGAAAATGCTTGGCCACAAAATGTTTCAAGTGCTCCGCTTAATCCTGTCTGAAATAACAAGCAAAATACCAGTCAATATATGCATACAAAATACAATGAAAAATAACTAGATAAGTTTTAGGGTTCTGTAAACTGGAAGTGAAATGGAAAAAACAAAAGATTATCTGAGTGCGGTGAAGAGAAAAGAGTGTTTACCATGAGAGAAAATCCAGTAACGAAGGCCCAAGAGTTGGCAAATGTGGCTCCCGCAAGCTGAATGTGGCCAGCAAACGTGACAGAAACCGAGGTTATGGGTAGTAGAAAAGAATGGTAACGGAAATAAGAGTTAATTCTGACCAATGTCTTCTACTACACCATAACCTTGGCCTCTACCATGTCACAAACTTTCTTCCACCAACTACTTCTACTTCTCGTGCTTTCTTCTCCATGACAGAAATGAATCAATTCCTGCATTTTCAAAAGGAGGTTGGTTGCCTTACGTAGGCTTTAGTGCATTCTGTAATAATAAAACAAGAATATATAGAGACAAAAGAAGATCAAAACTGACGTTGAAAGGAGGTATATGCCCATTAATATACGAAAGAGATGTCTACAATTGGAGATGGCAAGCTCAATTGATTCTCTGGAAAGTTGGATGATTCCATTCTCTCTGTAAAGATTGTATCCAATTACCCCATTAAGTTTTGTATACAATTTAATTATTTAATACTATATTATGTCACATGTCAAATATGTCTAACTGTTATATATATTATCTAAATAAATATAACATATATACAATCAATCTGACGTTTTAAAATTTTTAATGTGTTAACCAAAGTTGAGCGTTTAGGTACTTACTTCACAAATCCTACAATTAAAAGTAAATTCTTAAACACTCACATTTGGTTTGCACATTTTCATAATGTGCATTAGAGGATTTTCATATATATATTATTATGTTGACATATTAATCGAAATCAAGAACAGGGCATGAATGGTAAAGGGTCTCAATCCATACCCATTTTATTATGTTTGATTGGTATTTGATCCCGGCATTTCCCAAGCCATTTCATTAAATTATTCCATTTGTTCTTCATACACCCTTTTAATCTTGGAAACTTGAAAGGGATATCTCTTCTTTAATTATGAACAAATAATGATAAACAACTTTGTTTGTTCACAATTAAGAACCATTGGATTTGGAATGACACCATTTGAGTTCTATTTATTTCCCATATAGGAATACCCTGTATCTTAAATATTAAAAAGTGCAAAATTCTAAATATACCAGGGTGTGCTTGGTTCATTATTCTGATACTTTTTAGAATAATATTTTGAAAAAAGTAAAATTGGATGGGTATTACGATGTAGGATTTAAAAATTAACAAAAAATACCCCCTATGTTTATTTATTTACTAAACACCCCTATAATAAAATATTAAAAATTAACAAAAACACCCCCAACCCACCCATTAAATATGGAAAGTCGGCCACTACCACCAAAGGGTGGCCGAAGTCACCGTTTCGGCATACGACCGACTGGATCTAGCCGATATGACCTTTTCCGGCTAGATCCACAGTAGATCTAGCGAGAAAATGTCAGATCTATGGCTAGATTTGGCCATTGATGGCTAGATCTAGCCGCATTTGGTTGTCAACAACGACCAAAGATATGATCTTCGTTGACGATTAGCTACGGCCAAAGATCTGGTTGTAGATCTGGCCTTTTCCGGGGTAGTACCAGTCAGATTCAGTCAGTAGTGCTCCATTATACTAGATTCTGGTTAGCTTCAGGTGATGGTGGCCAGAATCTGGCAAATGTGGGTTGTTGGGGTATTTTTGTCAATTTCTAAAAAAATTTAGGGGTGTTTAGTTAAACTAACAAATTTAAGGGGTTTAAAAGAAATTGAATAATATAGAATAATATTTTGAGAACAAGAGAATAAATGTGTATTTTAGATAGAATAGAGAATAGAATATTGAAAAATTGTGTATCACACGGACCCTAACAATTTACCTCTTTTATTTATTAAAAAAATATATTTATGATCTACCACTAATATATTTATAGCATAGTATCATTTATTTATTTAATTTAACCTAGCATTTTGACTGCAATAACTTTTAAGGCAGCAATGTCAAAACCACAAGTTTACACAACTAATTACCCATTAAACATCAATTTAATTACTTCTCTAATTCCCAAAACCAAATCAATTTAATTACTTCTCTCCACAGAATCCAACCCACACACAGACGCCCACGTGGTAAAAAATCACTTCTTTCCATTCAAGTTTTAACCTTAACAATGTCTATGTCTTTTTCTCCTTCAACAAAGGCAAAACAGATGGCATAGATTCGTTGCTTTACACTAATATTCTTTTATTTTATTTATAAGCTCAAAACCAACTCTCTCTCTCTTTTAAAGATAGCATCTCTTTTTCTCAGAGCTATGGCCACTGTTGCCGTGAACGGAGCTGGGCCCGGAATAGCGCATACTCAGGCGTATTTGGAGAGCAAAGCTGTGAAGGAGACCAGAGTGTTGATGTCAGAGCTTTGCCGTCAGTTCTACACCCTTGGTTGGGTATCTGGGACAGGTGGCAGCATCACAATCAAGGTCCATGATGACTCCATCCCTAAACCTCAACAGCTCATCCTCATGTCACCTTCTGGTATGTCTCTCATCTCCCTCTTTTGGCTTCTGGGTATTTGTTCTTTCATGCTTATTTGGTTATCTTTAGCTTAAAGTTTTGTTCTTTGTGTTTGCTTCTGTTTTGAGTTTTTTGTTATGTGTTTATCGAGTTCCAATTGCTCAAGTGTCTGGTTAAAGCTCTTAAGTTTGTATTTCCTCATTCTTTTGAGTTGTCTGATTAATGTTAGAGTAACTTTTTAAAGCTATTTTGCTTGATTATATGTGTTATTTGATTTTTGGAATATGTGAAATTAAGCTCAATTCAGAATGTTTATGTTGCTTGATTTATGATTTTTTTTTTTTTTTATTCAAGTACAAATACGTTGTTTGTCTATTCTCTGTTTGTTTGATTTATTGATTATTGCTCTTAGTCAATCTAGACAGGGTATGTTTCCCTTTCTGATTCTTGGCTGTGTATTTGGTATCAAATATGAGTTAGTGTTTATTTCTCCGTTGTTCCACTTCCAAGTTTTAATTTCTTTTTAAGCTTAATTTTTTGTATGTTTTGTGCCGTTTGATATTTGTTTATGCATTATATAGACCAGTCGTGAGATTTTACTTTTTATTTTTTCTGTATTGTTTAGTTACTGGGTATTTGTTGTTTATGTTTGGTTTTGGTTAATGTATTTCCTTGTTTGATTTTGGGTGTATATAAAATTCTAGCTCATTGTGTGTTGATCTTGATGTTTAAAAAGGCGTTCATAAGGAGAGAATGGAGCCAGAGGACATGTATGTGATGTCTGGAAATGGGTCTATCTTGTATTCGCCATCTCCGAAGCCGTACCCACATAAGTTTCCCAAATGTTCTGATTGTGCTCCTCTTTTCATGAAGGTATCAGCTATCTGTACCTTGAAAAGTATAACTCAATTTGATATTAATGAATCAGTCAGAAGATTGAGTTGCTCCAAAAGCAACTTGAATTTTAATTAGGTTCCATGTTGATGTAATTTATTGCATTCACATTTATCTCTTTTAGTACTGTTTGTTCATTATGATAAAAATGGAACTTATGTAATTGTATGAAAATATATGATTTTCTGAGGATTGAACTAATGTCTAATTGATTCTTCAAATGGGCATCATAGTTTGGCAACTCTTTTGATGTTATTTCATGTATGGGTAAACATATGTAAAATGGTTTGCAGTTAACCAGTCTTAGATAATCCTGTAATTTGTGGTTTATTTGCGTTTCTATTAGTTGATTTTTGCATGAGTCATTAGCAATTCTATAATCTGTGAACATTTTGTCTTGTTTAAGGCATTTAGAATACTTTTCATTGACTTAGTTCCTGCCCGTATTATCTCTTAAGACTAGACCTCGCTCCTGGCTTAATTAAAAAATTATTTAGTGTTCCTTCTGCTTGCGTGATTTCTCATCCTGTGTATACAACTAACTTATTATGATTATTACTTTTCATTGTGTTAATCTTTATTGGTTTTGTTTAGGATGACCATTTATTTTTTATTTTTGTGTTTGGGTATTTGATTTACTTTCATAAAGCCACGCTAATACTAATTTCGCTTGTGACCCAGTCATATGAGATGCGTAATGCTGGAGCTGTTATCCACAGTCATGGGATAGAGTCTTGCCTAGTTACTATGATCAATCCGAATTCAAAAGAATTTCGTGTAAGTTTTTTATTTTTTTCACTTCCAGCTATCTGCAAAATATTCTAATTTGTTCTTATCTCCATTTTATTTTTTCATGTTCCTTTTACAGTAGCATCATTTTAACCTTGTTCTCCCTCCCCCCTCCCCTTTTCGCCAAAGTGGTTGGCTGAGGTTTTATTGATGTAAACCATCTCATGAAAAATCTTGTGTTGTCATATGGAATATGTTGTTAAGCATGAGTTATTTACATCTGTGAGGACATTGTTGGTTTCGATACTATTAATCCCATTATGCCATATCCACTGTCATGTTGCAAAATTGAAGTTGGTGACATCAAATAGGTTAATGCTATCAGTCTATTTCCAACTAGTAAAAGATCAGCTAATTGCTCTATTAAATTATTTAAAAGGTGATGATGGCTTTAGTTTATATAACAAGCTGTTCATAAGCGATTAAACTTTTCAGCATACATATAGATTTGCTTTCTTCAACTCCTAGTTGTTGCCTCTTTTAACATTTGATTTGCTTGTGCTTTTTGCAAACTTACAGATAACTCATATGGAGATGATAAAAGGCATCCAAGGGCATGGTTATTATGATGAACTTGTGGTCCCAATCATAGAGAACACTGCCTATGAAAATGAGCTCACTGATTCTCTTGCTAAAGCGGTAGGATTGGTTTTATGTTTGGTCCTGCATAGTGAATTAAATGTCAACTTATTATGTTGATAATTGAATGGAAATGATGCTGCGAACAGAAATATCTTAGGTTTTCCTATGGACTAGACCGCAATAGTTGTAAGCCTACGATGGCTTGTTATGTGATTAGTGTTTCAAAAACATTATTATCTAAGTAACCTTACTTATTAGTCTCTCATAATATGAAAGGACATTTATCAAATTGATATTCGGCATGTCCAACACTTAACTGTTAGGATAGTCGGAATAGTTCTGGAGGACAATAAGAGTGCATCCTTGATGAGTTGATTTTATTTCTATGTTTTTCCCCAGGAATTTCTTTTTTCAGTTCCACGTAAAATATGGACTTTGACTGGTGGGATTTCCTTTTTGTTTTTCAGATAGAAGCCTATCCCAAAGCAACAGCTGTGCTTGTTCGTAATCATGGCGTATACATTTGGGGGGACTCGTGGATCAGTGCTAAAACTCAGGTTTGGATATCTATGAATAAATTTGGACTAATTTGATATATGTACAAGATGTTCTTTTACACCTTTTTTATTCTTTTTTTTTTTTTCCTTTAGTGAATGTTATAAATAAAGCTTCTGTATTTTATGTCATAAAATTTTTACCTCCAATTGATAATCACTTTAAAGTTCTCCTTCAGTGCTTCTAGGAGCTGCAATTATCTCTAGGTAGGATTACTATAACACACTCCTTGCCACTATATAACTCAATGGTTACTCTTTTTCAACTCTATGCTTGGATTCTTTGCTCACCCAAAGAAAAGTTCATGCCTTCTTAAGAATATGGTGTACGAAAAGTTCATGCCTTCTTAATATCCAAAGATAGGTATCTTCACCACTTCACCAGTAGTCCATCCTTGTTTCATGCTCAAGCACATATATTAATTTATTTCTTCAAGTGGAAATAGAAAACTTTTGGTTGATCTCCCATGTCCGTATAGTTATAAGAATATAACATGTGTATTCTTTTCTTCTTGGTTGCTTTTCTTTCAGGCTGAATGTTATCACTATCTCTTTGATGCTGCTATCAAACTTAATCAACTGGGTCTGGACTGGTCTACTCCAAACCATGGTCCAATTCAGAATGTCAAAGGAATTTCAGGCAGTAACGAGTACATAAATATTACCCCAAAAGCAATGACTAGAGACTCAAATTCTGGTTCAGATCCATTGCCAGTAAGAATTTTACCTTTTCTCCCTTTCAAGAGATATCTTTAGATGCTTACCTTCCATTTTGGTAATATAAGCAAGATGAAGTTCCGTAAACTATTTCTGCTTTTGGAGTTGGGAAATTCTAGTCGTTAGATTCTTTGTATTGTCAAAATTCCATTTTCATTGTTCAATTGTATGGTTGCAGAGTTGCATTGTGCTTGACATTGAAGGGACTACTACTCCCATATCATTTGTTACTGAGATTCTCTTTCCATATGCTCGTGTCAGTGTTGGGAGGCATTTGTCTGCGACATACGACACAGCAGAAACTAAAGAAGATATAAAGTTGTTGCGCTCTCAAGTAAGCTTTTGTTTATACGATTTCAATGGATGATGGTACTTGTGGAAAATGCAAAACTGTCTTACCTCATTAAGCTAGGTCTTCTGTCATGGACTACAGGTTACATCATGATATATATATATATATGTGATTCTCAGAACACTGTGACATAGGATTGCACTCTTGTAGGAATTAATATCTGTTGTACTACTACATGAAAACTACAAACGTATTCTATTTTCCTTGCAATTTAAGTTCAGTAAGTATTGATGTTAGTATTATCTTGCCTGTTAACATGTTACGTTTTACTGGATAAGTTTTACTCCAAGAATTAACCAACAAAGAAAGAAATCCTAAATGTTAAATAGTACGGCCTGGATAGCTGTAAAATCTTGACAGACACTCTAGAATTCATTCGGCTGAAAACCGGAGGGGCGATGTCCAACTCATACATTTCACATTATAAGAGTGACTTGAATCCTCATTATATTTATTGATGCTCGTGAGCATTTTGAAGTATTTTTTTATTGAAACAGAAAGAAATAATATCTGAAAAGGGAATTGATCATTTCTGCCATTTTCAAATTGATTTGATTGTTGTTGGATTGGATGAGAACTAGATACAAATGATGAAGCTGAAATCTGATTTCCCTGGGCCCCTCGTCGGTTGATGGAGAATAATATGTTTGCAAAATTCCAGTCAGGCATGAGAAAAGAAACTTGGAAAGAGCACGAGCCAAACATTTCCTAGTTTGTATGAGATTATGCATAAATTATCGCATTCTCTTTTTTCTGCCCCATTCAAGTATATTATCTAAATCCTCGGCTTTATTCTTTATGTACTTGTGTTGCTTGACATGGGTATAGGCATGGCTATTTGATGCTTCAAGATGTTAGAAGTAATTAGTTCTAGAACCCCATGCTGCTTTTTTAGTTGGTTCTATATTCCTTTTGCTAGTTGGAGTAAAAATCCATATGGTCCAGGATCATACAACTCAAGAGTAGTAGTGATGGTGCATGTTCTACTTTTCTTGATTCTCAAGATTGTCACCCTTATGTTATGATTATAATTCAGGTAGGGTCCACAAAATTTTTGTCATACAAATCATTAGTTTTTTTCCAAATTCCTGTTGCAGATTCAAGATGACCTGCGACAAGGAGTTGCTGGTGCTGTACCTGTACCTCCAGATGATGCTGGGAAAGAGGAGGTGATAGCAGCTTTGGTTGCTAATGTGGAAGCAATGATAAAGGCTGATCGGAAGATCACCGCTTTAAAACAACTGCAAGTATGCAATATTTGATTTTGAAAAATATATGTTTGCTATGAGATTGGCTTTGTATGTAGCTAATACTTATATGTGCAGGGTCATATTTGGCGAACTGGATTTGAAAATAATGAATTGGAAGGAGTAGTTTTTGATGATGTGCCTGAAGCCCTTGAAAAGTGGAATGCTTTGGGAATAAAGGTCTTATTCTTTTAAAAATTCTTACTGAGATGATTCTTATCTTTTCCATTTGTCCACCTCTATTATTGAGTGCTTTTCATGCTCTTACTCTAGAATGTTGTATATAGAATATGTTTACCAGAAGTTTGCTGATAGTTTTTGTACTAACATAGCTATCTTAATATTCTACCTGTTTTTTGGGTAATTTTAATGAAAAGTTTTGAAGATGATTTAGGAGAGAATATCTCTGCTATCGTCCTCATAGGTGTCTATTACTACAGATGTCCAGAATTCTTATCTTCTTTTCATGTTGGAGAATCTGGAAGGCTGTTTTGTATTAATGTTGGGTGATGACTTGTGCATTCGATAAAACTGCAGAGGTTCTTTTTGTTTTTACTATCTCTCTCTCTCTTTTTTTTTTTTTTGGGTAAATTGATGTGGGTGACGGGTTCATCTTACTGTGCATATTTCTTAAAATAAAAGTGTCTAGAAGGTTCAAACCTGCATAAGACCTTTTTCCATTAGAGTTGTCTCTGATAAAAGTTGAGTTAATCCTCTTCATTACTGAAGTAACCAATTTTATTCTCCTTGCAGGCAATCATTCAATTTCTGAGGATGCATTGAAAATTCACTTGCAATATTGCTAACTATTTCTCTGCAATATGACAGGTATACATATATTCTAGTGGTAGCAGGTTGGCCCAGAGGCTTATATTTGGAAATTCAAACCATGGGGATTTAAGAAAATATTTATCTGGATTTTTTGACACTGCAGTCGGGTATGTTCTGTAACTTTGGTGTTGTTTTACTTAATTTTCTTCTGCCTTATTATGTTTTGACCAAACGGAAATATGCCTTCCCCTTGCTTGCAGGAACAAAAGAGAGACACGAAGTTACATTGAAATCACAGATTCAGTGGGAGTTGATAAACCATCTGAAATTTTGTTTGTTACAGATGTCTATCAAGAAGCTAAGGCTGCAAAAGCTGCCGGTAACCAGTTGTTTATAATCATATATTTTTAACAATTTCTTGTTAACACATGCATTTTCATCAGGTTCATCTGCAATGCAAATGTGGCTAAACTAGATAAATAAATTAGGATGTCCGAACTCACCCTTTTTTAATAAGGAATTACATCATTTCATCGTTATACTGCATCTTCATTGCCATATAATATAGTTTTTTCAGAAATTTGTTACATGAATGGTATTAGGTTTTGCATTCGGAACAGTCTTTCTGAATATTTATCATTAGTGTGAAGGGAGAAAGATGGTTTAGTGCTCAGATTTTCACTCTGAATATTTGATGTTTCTCTAAATTCTGGTCCATGGTTTAGGTTTGGACGTGGTAATCTCTGTCCGGCCGGGAAATGGTCCTCTTCCAGAGAATCACGGGTTCAAGACAATCACTTCATTTGCAGAAATATGAAAGCACACGTGCTTCAAATATGACAATTACTGTTAATAAATGAACATCAAGAATAAACAAGTCAGGAGTTTAGAAACAAGATGTCGTCACTTTATAATGTTATAAGCATTCTCTAGTAATCTGAATTGCTTTTAACACTTTAGTATGTTCTTGTCTTTGAAGATAAATGATAGCTTGTTTGCAAAGTATGCATGATTTTTGCTTCATTTCTTCATTCACCTGTTCAGTTATATTTTCTCAATACAGGGATAAATAACAGAATTTATGATGTATAATATTTACTATTAAATAAGAAATCGTAAAGATCTTAGAATTCAAATATCAAATATATGTTTAAAATTCTTAAACTGATTTGATACTCAAATTTGAACCAACAAAACCTTTAGTGATATTATGGATAATATGAGACATCATAGTATAACAGGAGATGAAAAACCATAATCTCAATAATTTAAATGTAAACCCCTAGGGATTGATATGTGATCAAAGAGGATTATTCCATTTTTTGAGTTCTTGAGGTCATTTATTATAATTTTTTGAGTTAAAACTTTGGAGTCAATTATCATAACAATATTGTGGTTTATCTATTCTTTTATGTTTGTAGGGTGTTTAATAGATACTAAAAATTGGTTGAGATGCGTGTAATCTAATTCCAGATACTCCGGTTATCAACAACATCTTTAGACTTATATATGGGCAATGACTAAGTAAATGGTGATTTGACATGTGAGGTAGAGCTAGTAAATTTGAATCTTCTATAAAAAAAAAAAAAAAAAAGAAACAAAAATGCAAGAGAAGTTCCAACTTCCAAGGTCAATTGATTCCATCATAGTCGTCACAGTTGAATACTTGAATTAAAAGAGTAAAATTCATCTCACGTTTTCTCCACATTGAACGTCACTTTTATAAATTCATTAAGACTATTCAACTGTCAAAAGATATTTCAATATACAATTTTCATTCTTAGAATAGACTTGATCAAGTTTTTATAGAGATTTTGACTTTATATTTGATAATATTCTGGAAAACTTTGATTTCCGCAAAATAATCGGATGAAATTTGGGTTCAGATTTTAAGGGGGAAAATATATAGATAATCTACAAGATTCTAAAAATAGAAACTATCATAGTGAGGGAAGTGACAAAATGGGTACTAGCTAAGGGCATCCAAAGAGGGATAAAAAGGGATGAAAATTGGCAGTTTTTTTGTCCATTGCCATAACTCTTTGGGTCCAGCTCTCAGATACTTATACTGACAAAGTAAAACTCCAAATGGGAAAGAAAAAGTCTTCACATTTTCGTTGCTTTACTTGAAAAAAATTATACTTTCTTTTTCAATCATCATCATAACTTAGTCCCCCACTTCCTCTTTCATGTCTCTTAACCTTTCTTGTGTTTTACATTCAGTATGAACTCATCTCTTTCAAGTCAAAGAAAGGGGCAGAAAAAATATATAAATCAAAAAGTTCTTAAGAAATTGCTTAGCAAAAACAAGAAATGTATTTAACATTAAGACAATGACTTGACTTTTCTTTCAAATTAATTATTCATCTTCATTGTTCCAACCAACTTTACAAATGCAAGTATTCAATACCAAAAAAATCTGATAACTGTACTGAATATTGAACAAGAAGTCAAGAAAAGTGCTTAAAATGGCTGGCCTGATGCTTCCTTTTGCCTACCTTGTAAGATTTTCAAGGCCATGAGTTTTAGTAATCACCAAATTGTTGTGGCTGAGTCAATAGAATTAGATGAGCCTACATTTGCTGTCTCTTGTTGAGTTCTGGTCTGCAATATGGGTCATTTTCAGATTGAAAAATGAAAATGCTTCTCTGGCAAACTATTAACTCCCCTGAGGTGGGAAATTGACTTGATTTAGCTTCAAAGACCACAACCCAGTAGTGTCATTAAAAAAAAGACTTGGAATTTGTACCACAATAGATTTGACTGCTCATTTCAATTTAATGCACCATCCAAATGCATTTATGTGAATCAATGACATCCATTCAAATGAATGAACCAGTCAATTTTTAACTAATTTTCCCTTTTCATTTGGATCAACAAGCCATACATACACATAGCACAAACTCAAATGTTATCTTGTTGTATTTTGTTTTTACTGTTTTACAAAATTCAAATGCAAACACAAATTCTGAGAGTTGCAGTGCTGGGTGTGAGTGTGAGAGAGAGAAAAAGAGAAAGGTTGGTTCTTCATTTGTTTTGAAATTCTTGCAAATTAATCCATACAACATAAAGACAAACACAGACTTCAACAAGTGTATGATTAGGCAAATCACTAAATGACTTACTGCCATTGTAAAAATTAATATATAGAACAAAAGATACATGGCCTGCTTGCTGTTGATCATGCAAACACTTGGAGAGAAGGTTAAGAAAATTCACTTCATATTTAGAGCTTTATATGTCAGAGGAAAATCAAAAATTAAAAAAGAAAAACAGAAAAAAAACAAAGAAATTAAATAAGAAGCTTTACCATATTATGAAAAAGAGATCAAATTGTACAATTGAAACAAGATCCTCTACTTTTCGTCCCTCAAAATCATCCAGGACCCATCAAACTTCCTCTTACAACCATTCGCAAATTACATAAATTTTTTTTTTCAGGCAGATGAGCCTGAAACTCTAGGTGAAGTTACAGGGAAAAGTGACAAAAGCTGTGGCTCATGATCTCTAGGAGTTGATATTGGTGATGGATGCAAATAAAATCCCTTCTCAGCTATGGCTTTCTCTTCCTCTGATGATGACGTTCCTAAAGAAGGAGAAGACCTGTTGAAAGGGTCTTCATTTAGTGGTGTAACAGGACTACTAAGTGCAAGTTTAGGAAAGTCAAGCAAACTTGGAGACAAGATTTCAGGCTTATTCCTAGGAGAAAACCCAGAATTATTTGCAAAACTTGGTATTAAAGTGTTGATCATAAGACTGTTCTTGAAGTTGTTAGCTCTCCTTTCATAAAGCTTAAAATTTTGTTTCTTCGGCGTGGTGGTCTTCATGGGCGGTATGACAAAAGACGACTTGTTTGATGATGAAGATGGATCTGTTGGCACAGCCGGTTTCGATGAAGCTTGCTTGGCGGTTTCAGAAGAACCAGTTAGCATTTGAACTACTTGTTTGAAGTTGGTTGTGTCTGCTTGAACAAAGGTTGTTGGGTAAGGGTTAGTTTCTGTAGATCTGGAGATGGGAATTGGTGTGAGTGGTGGGGTGTGAATTTGGACCCCATTGCTGTTGCTACTGCTGATGTTGTTGCTTCCAACACTCTTTGGTGAGTTTAAGGGAGATGGGTTCTTGTTTTCTTGTAATATTCTTGTTGTGGTTTCCATTTTTGATGGCTTCTTCTTCAACAACAACAACACCACCTCCACCTCCACCACCTCCACCAAACAAAGACCAAAAAAAATTTACAGAAAGAAAGAAAGAAAGTCTCTTTTTCAAGAGTTAGTCTAGTTTGGTTTGGTTTGGTTGGAGAAAGGAAGAAAGAAGAAGAAGAGTAGAAGAGATAGAAGAGTGAAAAACAAGGCTTGGTTTGGTTTGATGAGAGAGAGAGGGTATGCGTTTGCCTTTGCCTTTGCCTTTGCCTTTGCTTACTTATTAGCTTATGTTTTCGTTTTGTTTTCTTGTGCAACAAAACATTTTTCTTTTCCTTTTTGTATTTGACTCTTTTTCTCTGCCTCTACTTTCTCTCTCTTTTTTTCATGTGGGGTTTGATTGGTAAATGAGAAAATGGAGGGAGGGATGATGAAAAAGGAGAGAGGGTATTGGTTGAAAATGGAATTTGATTTGTTTTAGGGATTGGCATTAGCATATGTGCTTGTGCCACCATTGTCAAGTCTTTCGAATTGAATATTGAATAAGATTTAAGAGATTAGATATATGGCATGGACTTGAGAGCCCTGCTGATTTTGAAGATTGAAGAGACAGTTGTGTGATGGGATTGGTGATTATGATGGGAACAATTTCACCAATTTCAAGCATCTCATACTCCACCTTCCAATCATTTTTATGTAATTCTAAAACAAAACAAAAATAGTTACCAATGTTTTGTTGTGAATCTTTTAAACAAATTTTTTTTTTTTTAAGATTTTTAATAATCTTACATGTATCTTTATCTAATTTAATTTATTAATCTTGAAGTAAAAGATAAGACTACATGGGGAAAGAGTTTTAGAATAAACTCTAAGGCATTTGTCTAACAACTAAAAAGATTTATTCTTTTTATTAATTTTTTAGGTTTGAATTTTGAGATCATTTATCACATATATGACTTGTTTTGAAATAATAGATTTTTTAGGTTCAAATCTTGGGAACTATCTACAACATATGTGACTTATCTTATAAAATTGTGTTTGTAAGGTATTCAATGAGTTATGGAAATTAGTTGGAAACGCGTATAAACTGGTTCAAACACTCTAATCATTAAAAAAAAAAATTAGAATAAGGACAAGTGTCTCTAAATTAGATATAATGATATCTCCTAATAGTCACTAATGCTTGAGATGCTGGTGACATCATTTTGCATTGTGTTAATTGATTGTGATATAATATTCCATGTTTCAAAGACTTTAACCCAAACTTAATTATAATAATTAATTATGAAAAATTGAAATAATATTTGTAAATAGAAATTCTTCCAAGAAGATGCTTAGATTATTACATCATTTATTTGTAGCTGGTGTCACTTGAGAGTTGATATAATATTCTAAACATATGATAAACTTTATTGTATATGCATTACCCCGAAAATATATATTTTTTTATGTCAACCATTCCAATGTGAATAAATTCTGTCTAAATTATTGTTAATGGAACCAACAAAAGTTATGATCGGATCCTAAACTTTATTGTTGAATCTAGTTTTTAAAATGTTTTTTCACATTAACATGAATAAATTGTTAATTGTTTTGACAAAAAAAAATGGAATCGAATTCTTGTTTATATTTAAAAAGATAAGAAAAATATAGAAAAAAGAAAGAGGGGGGACCAAGTCTCCATCAGAAAGCACAATTTGTTGCTGGTAAAAGGATCACATTCTTTCTAGACAAAAATCATTGTTGTGTAGACTGTTTCAACCATCATAAAGCAAAAGTAATTAAAATATTAATTATGCTTAATGGTAAAAACATTTCATTAAACCACAACCAAGGTTTATAACTACTTGTAGGTGGTCGAAAAGTTCGATAAAGACTCGTAGATGTATTACTCAAAAGGTCATGAGTTTGAATCTCTCCTTATGTGCTAATAGGGATAATTATAAGAGTTTTTACCTAATCGGTAGTTTTAAAGTCCAGAGATTAGTTTGAGTATAACGGTAGGCTGGAACAAACCCTTTAGATTTTTGGGAATTGGTTGGAATGTGTTCTTATCTATTAATAGGGTTTTGGTCCACCCGCCCTATTGCGGCCAGTGCTTGTCAAAAAGCGTTTGTAACTAATCGTGTAGGGGATTTTGGTTTATTATTAGGAATCTTAGGTCTTTATTGGATAACGGGTAGTTTCGAATTTCGGGATTTGTTCGAAATATTCAATAACTTGATTTATAATAATGAGGTTAACCTTTTATTTGTTACTTTGTGTGCCTTTCTATTATTTGCCGGTACGGTTGCTAAGTCCGCGCAATTTCCCCTTCATGTATGGTTACCTGATGCCATGGAAGGTCCTACTCCTATTTCGGCTCTTATCCATGCTGCTACTATGGTAGCGGCCGGAATTTTTCTTGTAGCTCGTCTTCTTCCGCTTTTCATAGTCATACCGTACATAATGAATCTAATATCTTTGATAGGTATAATAACAGTATTATTGGGAGCTACTTTAGCTCTTGCTCAAAAAGATATTAAGAGAAGTTTAGCTTATTCTACAATGTCTCAATTGGGTTATATGATGTTAGCTTTAGGTATGGGGTCTTATCGAGCCGCTTTATTTCATTTGATTACTCATGCTTATTCGAAAGCCTTGTTGTTTTTAGGATCCGGATCAATTATTCACTCAATGGAAGCTATTGTTGGCTATTCTCCAGATAAAAGTCAGAATAGTCATTGAATAAATAAAAAATGTAATATTTTTTATTGTTGGTCCTACAATTATATTTCAATTCAAATGTTCATGAATGCACTTTTGTTTGGTACACAGGCAACTGTGGCCAATTTTACTTGTCTTCTTCTCATCCTCTCAATAATATTTTGTTTTTATTTTCATATTTACTGTTATAATACATTATATTTCAATTCATTTAACATCTGTAATTTGTCTAGTTTAAAATTTAAAGTCAAAAGAATTTGGGATGAGATATTTTTACAAAATATCTAATTAATTTGAAACTTCACCTTGCAATTATCTCAAATCATCCAGTTCAATTTTGTTTTTATTAATTGACCTATCACTTTCACATTCAAACTCTTTTTCTTTTATAATTAATCAGAACAATGGCAATGGCATTACTAAAACTCAAGTGCAAACCCGAAGAGGTTGGCCTGATGATCAAAGAGGTTTACATTTTTTCTCGAGTTTCAGGGTTCAAATTTTAAGACCACTTACGACAATAAATATTACAGTTTACTTGGTCCTTTAGGATCGTATGGTGCTCAATAAATCCTGAGAATTTGTTGAGGTCAACACAAGCTGATCTAGACACCGTGGTCACAAAAAAGAAATCAAGTGTACCACACCATATTAATTCATATTGTACAATTATATAATTAAGTATATTAATTGCAACATTTATGCTTTAAAAAAAAAAAAAAATTGGCATTTAATAAGTACTTCCTAAAATCTCTCAAATTTAAATTATTCCTAGTATTTGAAATATTTATGTTATATAAAGTGCAACTTACTTGATAAATTTCACCAAACCTTCCTTTTCTTAAGACAATACCCATATAAATATTATTAAAATGTTAATAATTATGAATAATTAGAAATTAAAAGTTGTAACATGCAATTGTTAAAGTGTTCCTTAAAGTTGAAACAAAGTTACATGAAATTTCAACACACCTATTAATCACTTACTTTAATAACACTAATTATAATTAATTATTATAGTAATTAAGTGAGGTTGAAATGGCCGGCTTGACTAAATGGGTTTAAAAAATTGGAACTATTAGGTGGCATTAATCAAATGTTTTTCTGACTTTGTAGGGTCCGCCAAACAAAGCCTTATTACTTCACCGTCACGGGCACGGCAGCTCTAACCCGGCTAGCTTTACCTAGCTAACTCTTGTGTAGTTGTTTACATCTTTGATCTAAGAAACCGGCCGCTTTGTTCCACAGCTAAAATTAATTAATTTTTTTCTCAAATAAATTCTGATTCCAAATTTATAATTCCTCTGACTTATATAGTTTGGGAAATTATCACAAAAAATACCCAAAAATCACTATTTTTTTTCAATTATTTGGAAGTGATATTGTGTGATTTAATTGAGATTTTGGGTGATTAAAAGATTGGAAAAAAATAATGTCATTTTTAAGATATTTCTCGAAAAAACAAAATCATTATAAAAAAAAAAAAAAACCCATTATAGAAGAAAAATCTAAGATTAAAGTGTATCAATCACCGATAAAACTTATAGGGATATGTGAAAATTCAAATTATTCCACAACCAAATAAATTCAATTTCAAAACTTGAATCAATTCAAATTCCTCTAACTTTTAGTTTCCATAAATAAGGTGTTGGCCAAGAGGGTATCATTATTATGCAACAAAAGACTTTAATATTTATGGCTTCAAAAATAATTGATCTTTTACCATAAAACAATAAGTTCAAATGAACTTTCTTGATTACTGATATAGGTGATAAAAGTTTGGGGAAAAAAAAAGGTAGAAGAAAATGAGATAAAGGATGTATAGAATTTTCAAAAGATTTGTAGAAAGTATGGAAATTTAGTATAAAATATTTAAAAGAAAGCTATAAAAGTTTAGTTCAAAGTAGATGTATAGATTTGCCTTAAAGTGAATAATCCCATTTTTATTGTTTTTTAAGGGTGGGTTAGGAAAATTGGCATAAAGAGAGATGTTCTTCTACCTAGAATTTCTAACATTTGATTAGATACTCATATATTAAAATTTTAAATTATGATTTTTTTTTTTTATAATGACCAAAGTTGTACACACCTCAACTAATCTTCCAAAATCTTGTAATTATTAACTGGGTAAGAGTTTTAGTGGTCATCCCTAATAACAATCGAGGTGAATTGAACTCAGGACCTCTTGAATAATACGCCTAAGAGTCTTAATTAACCATTTGAGTCATCCAGTGTAGTTTTTAAATTATGATGTTGATGGTTAGAAAGTTTGCCCTTGAAGAGTTGTTTTAAATTAGAAGAGAACAAAGTAGAAAGAAAGTTTATTGCTAGGTAGAGGGATATGGTTGGACATTAAAATTTTTGATTGAAAAATGAAGGAGAAAGACCTTTATTTTCTTTCCTTTTTGATTACAAGAGCTAAGAAATTTGTCTTTAAGTTGAAAAAAAAAAAATTGAGAGTGACATTGACAAAGAAAGTTTGTCCACTAACTTATTGATTATAACTTAGAAGTCAAAGTTGAATGGGCCAACTACTATTTTGTGTATTGGTTTGCTCTCAATAATCATCACAAATTAATTCCCATGGGGTTGGGTTGGTGGTCAAAGAAGTTTTTCCCTTCTTTAATTTTTAAGTTTAAACTTTGGGATCATCTATCACAATAACTTTGTGATTTACATAGTCTTTTATATTTGTAAGGTGTTTAATAGACCATAAAAATTAGTTGAGTGCACGCAACTGCTCGAATATCCCAATTATCGAAATAATAATAATAATCATCATCATAAAGTTGTTCATCAATTGTATGTAGTTGACTTAAGAGAAAAAAAGAAAAAGAAAAGAAAATGGATGCGATTAATTATGAAAAATGTAAAACAGATTGCTTTGTTCTATGGATTTGTTTTATACTATTCTTTTTACCTCCTTGTAAATGATGTTTTTGGGATTTTCCTCTTTCCTTTATTCTGGCATGGGATCTGATGATAATGTCATCATCCTCGATCTATAACAAATATTTAAAAAATTTATATATTTTTTAATGTGAATTAACTTCATGATTCCACCTAAATAGAATCTTATTAAATCATGTTTATATGTTTTATTGACTCAAAAACCATTTTTTACGTATGCATACGATGAGATCGTTTACTTTGATATAAATATAAAAAACCTGATTAATGAGGGTTTTTTAAAGGTCTTAAAAAACACAAAACACTTTAAGTAAAGGACTTGATAAAGATATGTGAAATAAACCGATGATATTAACATGTCTACTTAAGAGATGAAATGTTGTAATTGTTGAAATTGAAATGTGAAAAAGGAAACAACAGTAAAGGGTGCTGACCACCACTGGTTAACCTGATGGTTAAAAAACAAAATAAAATTTCATGAGCTCTTGAGTTTAGGTCCCTAATGTCACGGGCTGAGAGTTTCACACCAAAAAGGCTAACCTATTAGGTGGAGGGACTCCCCCCTATTTATAAGCCCAAGACCTCCCCAATACACTTTCAATGTGGGATTTATTACATTCTCCCCCATCAATCCTGTGACGTCCTCGTCACAGGTGGGGCCCCCTGCCTACCCATCCACCTCACTCTCATGTGGACCCACAATCACACGTGGACGCCCCTACTTGGGCGCTTGGTAGGACATCGAAAGACGAATTGGGTCTGCTCTGATACCACTTGTCACGGGCTGGGAGTTTCACACCCAAAATGCTAACCTATTAGGTGGAGGGACTCCCCCCCATTTATAAGCCCAAGACCTCCCCAATACGCTTTCAATGTGGGATTTGTTACACTAAGCACTAATAGGGGTGACTACTAGGACTTTTATCCAAACAATAGTTTTAAAGTCTCGAGAGATTAGTTGAGGTACGCACAAACTAGTTTGAATACCCCTTAATGATATTTAAAAAAAAAAAAAAGGGATGAAGTTGAAGCAAAAAAAGTTGTCGCCTTAAATCATGGAATGAAAATGATAATAATGGGATTTGTTCCAATGTTGGTGGTGGATGGAAGATTGCAATCAACTCAACTTTTAAATCAAACCAAACACTTTGTTTATCCCAACTCAATTTCAATCTTAATAAATACAAAGGGTATGACTAGGGTTTTGATTATTATTAATGCAAGTGACTAAGTAAGAGTATCTCCAATGATGCTTTTTATTTTAAAAAATATCTTTTATATAAATAAAGAGCATCTCCGTTGATTTTTAAATATAAAGAACAAAATTTTTATTCAAATCTAATAAACTTTTTAAATTTTAGGAGAGAGAATATGTTTTTTCAAGAAAGAAATTTAATAGGAATAATTAATAATTAATAAAATATATATAAACTTATAATTTTTTTAAACCCTATTCTTTAATTTATATTTAAAAAATAAAAGTCTATTAAACTATTATTTTTATGATAAACCCTTTATAATATAGAGTTTGGAATTGGAATTATATAAAAAATCCATTTGAAAATGCTGTAAGTAAACAATTAATTAAATTAAAAAGAGAATTAAATTAAAGAAGAGACATGGGGAGGTAGGTAGAGGGACCACATAATAGGCATGTTCTAAGGTTCATGAATAGTTCTGACACTATCTATCATCTTTTGTTTCAAGTCAAAAGTTCCATCATTAACCAAATTCCACACCCTTTCTATTATTTTCCCCAAATCACTCCCTTTCAATGCCTTCAACATTATTTGTTCAGTTTCAACTGTTTTTTATTGGAGTTTGGGAGGATTATTGGTGAGTTTGGGAGGATTGTTGGTAGGTTTAGTGGGTTAACTCTCCAAAACCTACATAGATTTAACAGGATTGTTAGAGTAAACTATGTCAACATATTTGAATCCCAAAAATTAAACCCCAAAAGATTGTTCGAGTTCCTAAACACTAATAGGTTTGATCATTGGAACTCTTACCTAATAAACTGTTTTAAAATCCTGAAAGATTGATTAAAGTACGTACAAACTGACTACCCTTATTTATCTCAAAAGATTGATTGTCACCGTAACCACCTTTGTTTACCCCTCATCTAACAAACAAACAGGGACATCACCCTTACTACTGCTATTATCTAAGCTGAAAGTTACAATATGATTATACTCTATCAACATAAAAAAACTGTACATACCAAAAAAGCACTTTATAGGGTCCGCCAAACACTCTCTTATTGTTTCACCGCAGTCCTAACCTAGCTACATCTTTGGTCTAAGAAACCGCCGCTTTATTCCACAATTAAAATTATTTTTATAAATTCAATTTCAAAAATCAAATCAATTCAAATTCCTCCCACTTTTCAATTTTTTAGAAGTGATATTGTGTGATTTTATTCATAAAGCTGAAATTTATATTAAGTTTCCTCCAATATATATGTAATATAATATATAATTTCTCTATTAATTAACTTTGTAATATATATAATTGTTATGACTTTCAAATGAATTCACAATATTCACGAATGAAAAACCTTGAAAGATTGAGATCAAATTGACAGGTCACAATAGTGTAATACAGTAACTTGAGTTTATAAAAAAATGGAAAACAGAAATTTGCATATTCACTAGATGTGAAACCTTGGTATCAACAGGGAACTGGAGTTGCGAGTTGCCATCATCAAAGTGACCGAGCAACATTCTTGAACTCGTTTAAGCAAGATTGGAGAATTTTCTGACGTTTTTCCAGAGACTTTCTCTCATTTTCTAACACTTCCATGGCACCAGGTGCAACAAACATGTCCATGAATTTTTCATCATTCACAGCAAACAAATCCAATCCAATTGCCACCACAAGCCGGTCTCGGCTACACCCACAGAAAAATTCAGAGATCCAATCCGTTAGATAAATATGGAATGTTATAAGCAATTGTTCTAAAGAGTGTCTGATGTATATGAAATACAGAAATGTTGAGCCCAAAATGATATGTTGCAAGATAGCATAAAGAAGCTTACCAAGGGGTTAAAAATCCAGAGTTTAAAGTTGATGTAACACTTCGCTCGACAAGAACTTCGCGTATCCGAGCAAAATGTTGTGCAGCTGATAAACAGATTTCTGAGAAAGCCGAGTTTGACCTTGAACCACTTTCTCTGTCACCATTTCCAAATAGAAGACCACCACCATTTTGAACTCTTAAATGTTCACCATTTCTATTGCCTGTCATCCTTGAAATTCGTTTTCGAGGTCCAACTTCTATGAAGTTCCCAGGCTCCTTCTTGGCTGCATAGACTACATCACATGGCTGGTCAGGAGATGGGGTCTCAGGCACAGTCATTTGGCATTCTCGTAGAGCTTCTCTGCCGTCTTCACCTTTTCCTGGAGTTGTTTGCTGTGTGTTCTTCTGTGGAGGTATGTTCTCCTGATCTCTCATTGTTTCATCACGGGATGCGGCCCCACCATCAGATAATTCAAAACAAAATGAACCAGCTGAAGCTTGGTTGAATTTATAGTTAGAAATGCCACTGCCAAAGCCTCCTTGACATTCATTCTCGTAACAAACCAGAGAATATGGACTGGTGACTGAATCCAGGTGATGTCGAACTAGTTTCTTGCACTGCTTGGCTAGGTCCTTCACAAACCGACTGTAAGCATGTCTCAAAGCTGCATGAAAACTAACATATCCATCCATGTTTCCAGATTTTCTTCCATCTGCACAATCAAAAGACAACCCCATATCAATTTCTAGTAGTGACATTCAAAACTAACAAAGAGGAAGAACACAAAAGGGGCAGAAACTGCATGGATCGCAAAGTTGATCACATATCTTAGAGGAACACTTACCGTTTCTATTCCACCCACCCGTCCTGGATGGATGAATGATGATTATAAATTTAATACGAGACCATAAATAATATTGAAAAGAAACCAACCTCCAAATTTGAAAATGAAGAGTTGAGGAATATTGAACTACATCCACGAATAATATAATGGAAACATAAGAGACTTATAGGCTTCTCACATTCAGAATCTTGGCTGCGATTTCTCTCAAGGGCAAGATCAAAGAGGTTTCCTAGGACAAAGGCAAGCCGATCACAAGCAGTGTCAAGAAGAGGAGCAAACCATGACCGTGCAGCCGCACGTGCAATCTCTGCAGCAGCCTCTGTTATTCCTCTACTCCCACCGCGGCCAGCATGGGCAAGTAATATATTTGCCACCTGATTCAGGAAAAGTAAAAATTTTACTAATTCATTACTTTCGAAACCACATGCTCTAACTACAATTTGTGGGCTACATAGGTTCTTTACATGTATATATATATACCTTCTCCCTTGATACTGGGGGGCACTCAATGGAATATGCAGCACAACGAAATTCATGAATCACCCTTTCAAAAGCAGCTCCTCCATAGAGCCGAAGAGTGGCATTAGGAGGTTTTACATCCACAACAACACCAGGCCAACTTCCAATACCACTCTCTGACTGTTCCTCTGCCGTAGTTTTCCCCCACTGCTCTGGTGCAGGATCTGCTGCTCCATCAATTAAAGCTCCCTAATATGAAGACAAGAGAATGTTGGAAAAAAAATTTCATTGCAACTTCAATCTCTAAGAACTACTTATCGCTGTGTAACTGTGACATCTGAAAGTGAAAATTATTGGACAGATAGCAAATTTAGGGTAAAGCGTGAGTAAACAGATCAATAAAGTACATTCATGGGTAACTATGACTCACGTGAAACCACTGGCTATATGCAGTTGAGTAAAATCTTACTAGAATGATCACCCACCACGTGATTGCTGATCGAAGCTGCATGCAACATGGCATATCTACGGAGATGAGCAACGTCCGAAGTAGCCTGCATTTTAGAGTCCATTCTGGCCAGCTCAGTGGTAACTTCAGTGCAGCGTTGCTCAAGCAAAGCCAGAGTTGCTGGAGCAGCTTCTTTGTATCTCTTCTGAAGCTCGGACTCCAAAAAGTCCCTCAGACATCCAAAACCGATATTGGACTTGAACTTCTCTTCGTCATATCCTCCCTTAATTCCTTCACGTAGATGACGCTGAACGTCTGAATCCACCTGAGAAATTTGCCTGCGAAATTCATCATTTGAAATAGTGCTCCGGTCCTTTGGCAAGGCCACAAAAAATGGGCGAGTATTCTCCCCAAGGTATCCACTAGCACTCAAATAACCGATCTACTTCCCACCTATCACCAAACTCCTGCATTGGTTTAACAAAGAACACAAATTATTATGCATATAGGTTTCAAGTCTATCTGGTACAATATATCAGGCCATATGAACAAGATTTCTTTAATAATTTCATCAACCAATAAACCCACCTTTTCACTTGAACAATTAACTTCATTATAGACCAATGAGTATGAGCAATAAACAAGTTTTTCAGTCATTTTTTTGGACTACAGATTTTCCCAGATTTTTGTCAACATAATTACAACTATCACTATAAAAGATGGTGATTCTGTAATTGAAATTTCAATTGGAGAATATGTCATTGATTTCAACTACTTTCATTTCTTTAAGCTCAGAATTATATTCCAAGGATTAAGTAGAAAAAAAATTTGTCAATTTGTACCTTGAGCCGATTATCAAACTTGGAGACAACAATTACTGTCCTTCTGAAGGTTGGATCAATTTCACGAACGGCATCCAACCACAATGATGAACACCATTCCACACTGCTCTGCTGAAGAAACAAGAGAATCCGATGGGGAGGACTAGCAAGTGACTTTACCATTGAAAGAATTTCATCAGGGCGTGTTCTCCGGCTCTCCCTTCTTTGCCTGCCAAAATTTTTTTCAGACCATAAATGAGATATTCCATTTGTAAACATAACTAATGTATTTCAAATTTTGAAATTCTTCTGCTACTGTCTTCAACATACCTTGAGAACAAAGCCTGGAGTATCAATTATTGTGATATTAGGACAATGCGCATATTCAGCTCTCATTACAATTGGCTTGGAAGAAACTGAAGTTTTAGTCTTTTTCAAAAGTGCCTCAGTTCTTGATTTTATAATATCCGCAATTGCAGATGCCAAAACAACTGGACTTCCATATTCTTCAGAATCTTCTTCCTGTTTTTAATTCTAAATTTTCAGTATCGCACACTAATAGAAGCACTAAAACAGCATGAATGGGAAAGGAAACAATCCACATGTAATGCATAAAGGAAAAATACCAGCTGGAGCTCTGTGCATATTGAATTAACAATCTCATCAAGAAAAAACTCAAATTTCTAAAAGTTACCACCATAACAAAAGCCTAAACTATATTTTCAACTCTCAAGAGTGCTTGAGAAAAAAAGCACTTCCTGAAAAAGCACTAGGAGTTCAAGTTTATTTCTTATCTAAACAGCACAAACCCTAATTAACAATTTAATCATCACCACATAAAACATGATAACGAACAACCCGAACGCAGAAAAATAGAACTAAGCTTTGGAAATCTAACGGGCTGACCTGGAACCGGCAACGTGGGTCGACAGCAGTCGGGTCGTGAACCATTTGTAAAATAAGAGGTCGTCGAGTACCCATCTCGACTTCACGCACATTGAACCGGAATCCCAGGAGGGCTTCAAGGAGAGAACTCTTTCCATCAGACTGACCTCCCAAGGCAACGATTTCCGGGATCGGAAGCTTCTCTCCGAAAGCTACCGCCGCGGCCTGCAGGCGGTTGTAGGCCTCGAATCGAGAGGACCGAGCGGAAGCCGACTCCGAAGAGTTATGGTGACGCTTTGAAGAGGATTTTTCTGATGGGGTTTTTGTTGGCGTGGTGAGATAAGGATTTGGAGTCGCCATTGAAGAGAAAAAAAGTTTAATGGCTGAGACACAGGCAACGGTGAGAACGGAGCGGGGCGTTTTTTGAATTTGAAATTTTGAGTAATTACTGATGAAGCCGTTGGGAAGGGGAGTTCTTGTTGGGCTATGATGGGCTGGGCTCACTGTTGGGCCTCTATTGGGGCTGCATCCTTTTCCTCGTGGAATTCTAGTTAAGCCCAATCTTAAGTGTTGTCATGACTCAGAGACAAGATTGAAAGCACTTTGCATTAGGCCAAGGGCAAAACTCCACTTACAAGTTACAATATAATCTCACAACCCTAAATTGACAGTTCACAATCGGTCTCGTTTATCCAATTACGAGCTGATATGTCGGGGTTGTGAGAGAAAGTTTGTAAGATTAGGTTGTGAGCAAATCTTTTATTATTAGGGCTTAGTTTGCGATTGCCATAGCTTTAAATTTAATCAGTTTTTCCCCAACTTGAAAATAATCTTTGAATTGTGTTTGGTAAAACAACTTTTATAATTGTTTTTATTTTCAAATTTTATGATTAATTTGTTTGGTAAATTAGATTTTGAAATTGTTGGATGTATGTATAATGACCAAAATAGACATTTTATTTCTTAAAATATTTTTATAATTTTAAATTTATATTTTGTTAGGTATAAATAAAATAAATATTTAAAAATGTAACCAAAATTTATGTTAAATAAATTACTAATTAATTAATTAATATTAAAAAAATAAAAAATTAGATATGGCCGATGGTGGTCAATCACCGCTTAACCTAGGTCAACAATGAAGCTTTAACATCACAACCGGTGAGTGGCAAGAGCCGATCCGTTGGAAATCTAGTAAAATCACCATATTTCAATGTGTCAACAATGAAACATTCAGCCTCCTTTTGTGGCCAAACTCTGTCATCAACATCTACTATTGCTGCCACCATCAATTCACTGTTTCTGTTGCCTGGCAGTTCAATTTTATTTATTTTATTAAAAACACTTAAATTATATATAAAATAAATTATTATTTTTAAAACTTCTTTGTAAATAAAACCATAATACAAAGGTATACATGTCATTTGAACACACAATATCAACTTTGAAAATAATCTGATTTTGAAAAGCTACCCCGAGTAGCCTTTAAAATCCTTTTATAAATTCGATTATTTTATAATCAATTTTAAGACCCGTTTACCAAATACTTTATTGTTGTAGTTTAAAATTTTATTGATTATTGATGAAATATGGAATTATGAAGATACTCATGTTGGAATCAAGTAATTATTGATTTGCATTTATTTGATTGATTACTATAATATTTTGTAATTAAGTCTTTATTATATTTCCTTTACTGTATTATTTCATTGCATTTATTGTATTCAAAGCTACTATATAAATTGACTAATGTACTCATTACAATACATGAAATATATACAAAATTACAGTATTCTATTCTCTCTTCTCTTGACATCCTTCAGCACTGTTTCTACTACTTTGTCAAGCTTCCCTCTATTGGCATCCTTCGAAAGTCTTCTGCCTCTTTTGCCTTCCTTCCAACCTAAACTCTAACAAGATATTAGAGCAATTCTTTGCTTCCGCCAAAATCCTCTCTAAGCCATTGTTTTTCTGAACCTGCAAAACAAGGTAGTAGGATTAGATTATCTTTCTCAAACATCACTAAATGGACCCAACCAAAACACCCATAGAGTTGGACTTAGAGTCCACAGCCACAAATGAGTCACCAAACACAAACCCATACAACCAAACTAACCCAATTCATCCAGCATACCCAAACACCCAAACTGGTCCAACCCATCAAACAGACCCTAACTACCAACCTGGATCCAACTTCCAAACTGGCCCATTTCTATTCAGGTTTATAGGTCAAAACCCTAACTCAACAAGTCAAAATCCCTACTCAATTTTCCAGATTCTTCCAACCACCGACGGTCGAGCGAAACCAGGGATGCCCTTTTTTCGTCGGTTTCCGAAGTATCTGAGCTTCTGCTCATGAAACAATCCCTCGCTGGATCTTAAAATTACACCACCTAGGCCAAAGACTTTTGGCGAGCTCTAGTAACCAAAAATAAGGAAGGGTTCATCGATGGAACCCTTCCTCAACCCACTAAACCACACCTTTCCCAACACTGGACTCAGAGCAATACCCTTGTTCGTGTTTGGATTGGCAAGAACTCCCTAAGCCAAGAGATTGCTGCTGACTTGCCTCAAACTGAAAATGCCTAAGAGATGTATGGCCAATTAGATCTCGCAAAGATCTTTACTTTGCGTAAAAACCTTCTTGAGATCAAGTAACACAACCTGCCAATCACTGCTTATTTCAATCACCTTTTGGCTATTTGGAACGAACTTGATGCTGTTGAAGAATCGTCTAAAAGGCTCTCCACAATTCTTCGATAGATCAAGCATGTTAAGGATCAAAACAGGTTAATTCACTTTTTAATTGGTTTGAATGATAGTTTTTTAGCTTTTTAGGCATAGATGTTGGCTACATCGCCAATGCCATCTCTCTCGCGCACCTACCTTTTGGCAGTGCAAGACAAAAGCCAGAGATTAGCTTCGTTTGACTCTTAATCAAGTGCTGAGGCTACTACTTTCGCAATCACCCCACAGCGTTGTAGATTGGACCAATAAAGACAAAGAATGGCAATGGCAAAGAGGGGCTAGGGCAACCTGAAGGAGAAAGTTTTATTTTGTATGGAGGAGTGAACGGCCCAGATCAAATCCCCTTATCCAACGACTTAGAATCAAGTGGGACTTATGGGTTAAATAATAACTTGGGCTCAAGTTTTGTTACTGGCCCAATTCGGAAAATGGCCTAGCTCATTCCACCAATTTTAATTCATCTCATGGGCCATCCAAGTCCAACAAAACCATTACTGTGATCATTGCAAACAGAGAAACCACACAAGGGACACATGTTGGAAATTACATGGTCGCCCCCAAAACCAAGGGTCTAGATCTGCCATTACCAATCAAGTAAGTCACCCTGTCACTTCTAGAAATAGTGCTACGACCCCTATGTTTAGCCAAGAACACTATCACCAGATCCTATACATGCTAAACCAAAGTCCACAGGCCAATACAACATCTTATGCAAGTACATCCTTTTGTTTCCAATATTATTAAAGAAAATATTAGATAATTGATTCAGGGCTAATGACCACATTGCTTGTAATCCCAAACACTTCTCCCACACATCCATTATACCCTACACCTCAATCGCATGCCTAATAGTACATATGCACTAGCCACTCAATTAGGGACTGTCCATCTTAACAAACACTTAGTTCTTTAGAATGTCTTGTTTGTTCCCACTTTTCGTTTCAATCTCATATCTGTTTCTAAACTATGTCAAGATAATGTTTGTGTTTTAAAATTATTTCCTAACAAATGTGAGTTTTAGAACCGTTCGACTAAGAATCTAATGGGCTCAAGTAAAGTACACCATAATTTTTATTATTGGATAAGTGATCTCGATTCTAAAAACTCCATGTCTTGTATTACTGATAATAAAAGTTCTATTTGTAATACAAACATTAATAAAAATCCTTTTATTTTGCATTAACATCTAAGTCATAGTGCTAATATTCCTCAACCCAATTGTCATGTTTGTCCTATTGCAAAACAGCTCACACAACATTTCCCAAACACACACCTTCCACCATATGCATTTTTTCCTTAGTTCATATGGACATATGGGGTCCTATATCACACAACCAATCACGATGGCTCTCGATTTTTTCTAACCATTGTTGATGATTACTCTCGTGGAACCTACGTCTACCTCATGCAATCTAAAACACAGACACTCACTCATCAGACATTTTTTGTCTATGGTCGAAACCCAATTTGATATTTCAGTTCAACGAATTCAAACTAATAATGCTAGGGATTTTTTTAACACTCAATGTTTGACCATTTTTCTTTCTTGGTATTATCTATGAGAGCTCATGTGTTTATACACCTCAACAGAATGGCATAGTTGAACGGAAACATCGACATCTCTTAGAGGTCACCCGTGCCCTAAAACACCAAGTCAACACCTCTATCGCCCTTTGGGGCTAATGTATGGTCACAGCCACGTGCTGATCAATCGAATGCCAAGTTGGGTTCTTCCATGGTAAGACATCCTATGAGCTTCTTTTTGGTAAACAACATATAGTTGATCATCTTCGAGTATTTTGGTGTTTATGTTATTCTACAAATTTTAGGGGGCATGATAAATTTTCTCCTCGAGCTACTCAATGTGTTTTTATGGATTGCCCAATGCATCAGAAAAGTTATCAATTATATGATCTAACCTCAGAAAAATTCCTAATTTCTAGAGATGTGGTTTTTCATGAAGACTTTTTTCCATTTTTAAACAAGTCCACTTCTGATAAATCTCCACAGTCTTCAACTTTTTTGGAAGGTCCTTCAGAAGATGCTCTATCAAGACCTCATTATAACATGCATCCCATCCATGATATGGGACCCTCCATAGAGATGGGCGCGGGCCAGGTCGGGGCCGGGGACCCGATGCCCCGGGCCTGTCCCCGTTACCCTCTCCGAGGACCATCCCCGACCCGTCCCCACGGGCGGGGATTTTTCTCATGACCATCCCCGTCCCCAGCCCGGCCTGATAACTGGGGCTTCGCGGGAAATTTATCCCCCGGACGGGGATTTTTGCCTCGTGTAAATCAAAACTTTCCGTAAAATTAATTATTTTAATTGTGAAAAACTAGTATGTTGATAAGTATTATATTTAACAATTTGACTGTTTAATTTCAATAGTTAATTAACTTAATTCATTAAAAATGCAAAATTTAAGGTAAGAAAATATAAAGTCTAACAATTTCTTGTAACATTTAAATTAAGATTTAAAAAGCAAATTGATATGAATAATTGAATATGGTGAATGACAATTTCTTGGTAAAAATTGGAACATACTCATGGATTTCAAAGCAACAAAATATGATTATCATTCAGGCTACATTGCTACAACTATGCGTCTATGCCATTCACAGTTCAAAAAGCTTGTAAACCATATATTTCCAATTTCTTAACAACTTGTTAAAGTAAAATATCATCTAATTTCTGAATAGCTGGAACGATAATCTACTTTCATTAAGTGATTTATTAGATAATCGAAAACTAAGGATCTTAAATACTATTTGAAATTCAAAAGAACTGCAGGGAGAGGCCATTGAACTACTGGAAAAAGTCAGGGCCCATTTACGGAAAGTTAAAATGTTGGATTGTTGCCACTGGAGTACTCAGACAACTCCAACAAGAAATCAAGAATTAATACAATAATTATATGGAGGCTTAGTTATTAGGTAAATTGCTTAGTTATTCAATTGTATGGAGGCTTAGGTTTAGTTAGCCATGTTAATTAATTAATTTTTCATGAAATTAACATAACTAAATTCAATCTTAACATAATTTACTAGGTAAATTGGTGAATTAATTCATAAAACACTATCTCCACTACAACTAATAAAATTAGTTCATTTGTGAAAGGGACAAATCTCATTATTTGATTAAGTTTAACATCATATTTAATTGATCAATTAATTAATTACAAGGATAATTGAATTTGTGTAATTTGCAAGTCATTAAGCAAATTGTATATATTCTTATATTGGTTTGTAAATTGTAATAATCTAATTAAATTTTTTTTTTTTTTTGGGCCATGTCTCATGTATTATTATTTTGTGAAATTCACAAAGTAATAATACATATATTTAATTATTAAACTCTCTCGTTTAAATTATTTTTCTATAAATTTAATACAAACATTAGAAAATATTATAAAAGTATATATCATAAATTTAATTATGATTTAAACCTTAACTTTATATACAATTTTGTAAAGGAAACAAAAAAAAAAAAAATTTCTCAAAAAAGTGGGGCAGCCGGGGCTCCATGGGGATGGGGTGGTCCGGGGCCGGGCGAGCTGGTGATTGCACTATCCCCTTCCCCGGCCCATCCCCGAATGCGGGGACATAACTAAGGACCATCCTCGGCCCTATCCCCATTTTTTCGGGGATTCCCCGGCCCATTCGGGCCTGGCCGGGTCGGGACGAATCCCCGCGGGGCCGGGGCAAACGCCCATCTCTAACCCTCCATGATCACTTTAAAACTAGTTTCCACTTCTCTTGATTCCTCTCTAGAAAAACAGCACACTAGTCCGCCTTTAGCTTTGGATAATACTCCTATAGTCCTTGTCCTCCCTCAGAGAAGGTCTACAAGGGCCACCCGCCCACCTATTTGGATAGAAGATTATGTCTATCCTACCATTCAAACTACAACAGGTACACCTTACCCTACTTCCAATTATGTTACTTACTGTGTGTCCCCACCTTACAGTTTGTGTCGATTAGATTTCTACCCAACAAGAGTCTTCATGCTATTATGATGTTGTTCCCCATGCACATTGGCGCCAGGCCATGGCCAACGAACTCAATGCTCTTTCTCAAAATCATACCTAGGATTTTGTTCCCCATCTTCCTCACAAGAAGCCCATTGGCTATAAATGGGTTTACAAGACAAGTACCGTGTTGATGGTTCAATAGAACGATACAAAACCCATCTCGTTGCAAAACATGTTATTGTTCGGGCTTTCTTATCTATTGCTGCCATACGTTATTGGACTCTTCATTAGATGGACGTTTATAATGTCTTCCTTTATGGGAATCTCCATTGAGAAATCTACATGGATCTTCCTCCCAACACCATTCCTATGGAACAGAACACCAAACTCACATCCCAACAGTATGATCATGAGATAGCCTCTTCAGAAAATGATCCTCTATTAAATGATCCATCTCACTATCAGAGACTCGTGGGAAGACTTATTTATCTCACCATGACAAGACTCGACATAAGTTATGTCATTCACATATTGAGTAAGTTCATGCATGGGCTAAAACGGTCTCATATGGACACATTAATCAAAGTGCTTAAGTAATTTAAAGGGATGTCTTGGACTAAGACTCCTTTTGTCACGAGGTGGGAATTTGGACATCGCATCATATTGTGATTTAAATTGGGGTCCATGTCCTATGACTAGAAAATCTCTTATAGGATTTTTTATCAAATTTGGAGGGTCTCTTATATCATGGAAAACGAAAAGCAGTCAACAATATCACTTTCCTCAGCTGAAGCGGAATATAGAGTCATGGCAAAAACAACTTGTTTATCGAAAGATTTAGAAGTGCAAAACGGGGAGACCGGTCACTTTATACTGCGATAATAAAGCTGCCAATGATATCGCAGCAAATCCAGTTTTCCAATAATCCAATTTTCCATGAAAGAACCGAGCACATAGAGATTGACTTCATTTCATTAGGGAAAAGATTCAAGAAGGGATTATCAAGACCATGCACATATGAACCTCGGAACAAAGGGGTGGATCCATAGTGTGTTAAGGGTGGGCCACTCAATTTTTTTTAAAAAAAAATTAAATATGTTATTCTAATTTGGTTTGACTTTAGCCCACCCTTAATTTTTATTTTTAAATATTAAAAAATGTGCCCCACTCCCAATTTTAGTACTAAAAAGTCTTGGCTCACCCTTCCATTTTAACACAAAAAAATCTTGGCCCATCGCCCACCTTCCAATTTTTTAATAAAACTTGTAAAAGTAAAACCTTCCTCTACAATTGGAAACCCTTAGTCTAGCAATCCCTCACGTCTTCCCCCACAGTTCCTCTGTTGCTCTCCCTAATTCTTCATAGTTTAGACTTCAACAAAATTCTATCAGCTATTTTCTCTCTAGTTAGTACTTTTGTGTGTGTGTGTGTGTGTATAATGCTTTTATTTTATTTTTGTGTATTAGCATAATAGCATTGTGCATTAAATTTTTTATTGAGAAAACTTTTAGGAAAAAAGGGAGAAGTTTTTAGATTCCAATATTTTGTGATAGGTAAATGATTGTTTTGTGGTCCCAAAGTTTGGAAGAAAAATAATATGTACATAATAGAAATAGAAATATAGATAGAATCAAGGAGACTTTTATTTTTATATATTGTTTAAGTCTTTTAAGACTTTAAGTTGATGATTGAAAAACTTTAAGTTGGAAAATTTAGAATTTTCCATAGTTATTATAGAATTCAATTCGTGAGTTAATTTATTTCTTTGTATTTATATAATTTAATTTCTTTGTATTTAGATATGGAAAAATATTTTAAAAGAAAGTCAATTGTTGAGATATCTCAACTTTGTTCTGGTGTCAGTAATAATGAAAACCAACCTTCTTCAAAGAAAAATTGCTTTGAAATTGACTTGGAAAATCTTCCTTTTGATCTTGGATTTTGACCAAGAATTACGTTTTATCATCCTAATAATCAAGACCAAGTTAGAATGCGTTATCTACAAAAGGGTTCCTTGTCAACCTCGCAACCATAAGTTTCCCAAATCAAAATCTGGTGATCATGAATGGAGTTTCCAACATTCTTGGTTTGACAAATATCCTTATTGGTTGGAATATAGTGTTGAGAATGATGCTGCATATAGTTTATGTTATTATCTTTTCAAACCAAATGAAGGTGAGCAAAGTGGCGGTGATTCTTTTGTTCTTGATGGGTTTCGCAATTGGAAGAGACTTGAAAAAATTTTAATATCATATTGGAGATCCTAACAGCTATCATAACCAAGCTTTGAAAAATTGTCAAGCTTTGATGAACCAAAAAGCGGATGTGAGTACAATTATTAATAAGAAATTTGACCTACAACAAGAAAATTATTGTATTCGGTTGAAAGGATCAACTTCTGCTAGTCGGCTTTTTCTTCGACAAGGATTGCCTTTTCGTGGCCATGATGAGTCTAGTAATTCAATGAATGGGGAAACTTCCTTGAACTTTTACACTATACAACTAAGCAAAATGAAGAATATAGATTATTAGCATTGGAGAATGGTCCAGACATGATAAATTAATTACTCCTAGTATCCAAAAAGACATAATCAATGCATTTGCAATTGAAACCATCAAAAACTAATTAGTAATCTTGGAGATGCTTTGTTTTTTTCTATATTGGTTGATGAAGCTTGTGATGGATCCAACAAAGAGCAAATGGCAATCATCTTACGTTTTGTAAATAAAAGAGGATGTGTTGTTGAGTGTATATTGAGCATTATGCATGTCACAGATACGACCGCTTTGTCACAAAAGATGGGAATCGAAACATTGTTCTCTAAATACAATTTGAGCATATCAAGATTACGTGAACAAGGATATGATGGTGTGGGTAATATGCGAGGTCTGTTTAATGGGTTAAAACACTTATATTGAAAGATAATGAATATGCCTTTTATGTTCATTGTTTTGCTCACCAACTTCAATTGGCACTTGTAGTTGTGGCAAAAAAGGATACAAATTTTGAGAGACTTTTTTTGAAAGTTTCTTGTGTGATAAATATTGTTGGATGGTCACCTAGATGTATGGATGTTCTTAATGAGAAACAAGCTTTGAAGGTGAAAAAAGCTATTGAAAATGATAAGCTTTCAACAAGACAAGGCCTTAATCAAGATACTAGTCTTAAACGGCTAGGGGAAACACGATGGGGTTCACATTAATGGGACTTTATTGAGCTTGAATTAATTTGTTTTCATCTGTTATTGAAGTGCTTGAGGATCTTCATTGAAAATTCTGATAATAGAGTTGAAGCAAGTGATTTGGTGGATTATATGACTTCTTTTGATTTTGCTTTTAACCTACACATGATGAAAAAGCATTTTGGGAATCACATTTGAACTTTCACAAGCATTACAAAGGAAGGATCAAGATATTATAAATGCTATGTCTTTGGTTCACTTGTTGAAAAGAAGATTATTGTTGATAAGAAATAATGGATGGAATTAATCTACTTGATGAAGTTTCTCATTTTTGCATTGCTCATAATATAAATGTCTCAAATATGGAAAAGAAATTTGTTGCACGAGGGAAGATCTCGGCGTAATGTTCAAGAGATGACAAATTTATTTCATTATCATGTCAAGTTGTTCTATGCCATAATAGATTTGCAACTATCAGAGCTTAACAGTTGTTTTAATGAAGGTAATACAAAATTACTTATTTGCATGGCCTTCCTAAATCCAAGTAATTGTTTTCAAGCATTTGATAAGGGAAAATTAGTTCGTTTTGCTCAATTTTATCCACTGGAATTTTCTTCTACTGATCTTATGGCACTTGAACTTCAACTTGATAATAGCTCGGATAATGATTTTTCAGAACTAAATGACATTACCAATCTTGCTTAGAAAGTGTTTGAAAAGAAGAAGCATTTTATTTACTCATTGGTATATTTGCTCTTCACATTGGCTTTAACCTTATCAATTGCAACTGCAAGTGTAGAAAGGGCATTTTCTACTATGAAAATAGTGAAGACTCATTTACGCAATTGGATGGGAGATTAATTCTTGAATGATAGCCTAAGTCCATATGTTGAGAAAGATAGTGTTGATAAAGGGATGGTCATGCAACGATTCCTCAATATGAAGCCCCACTGAGGACAATAGTAAATATAATTTTTTTTTGGTTTTTTGTCACTTTTGACTAGAAAAACAGAATATGAATATTATGTACAATTAGTTTTCATTTGGCCCACCTTAATAGAAATTTTTAGATCTGCCCCTGCTCGGAACAACCAACATTCTTATTTACTACACAAGCTTGGGGGTTTTCAACATCTACAAACCACCAACTTAAGGGGGAGTATGGAATGCTAAAGATACTCATGTTTGGAATCAAGCAATTATTGATTTGCATTTATTTGACTGATTACTATAATATTTTGTAATTAAGTCTTTATTATATTTCCTTTACTGTATTATTTTATTGCCTTTATTGTATTCAAAGTCCACTATATAAATTGGCTAATGTACTCATTACAATACACAAAATATATACAAAATTACAGTTTTCTATTCTCTCTTTTCTTAACATCCTTCAACATTATTTCTGCTACTTTGTCAAGCTTCCCTCTAATTGGCATCCTTGGGCAGTCTTCTGCCTCTTTTGCCTTCCTTCCAAAGGCTAAGCTCTGACAATTATTTCCACTTGGATTAATAGTAAAGTCCAATATAATTGGTGTGTTAATTATGAATCTTCTCACACCGCTAGCGAATGCGCATGTGATTCAATTTATAAGCATTAGATTCTCATAACTAAGTAGACGCGTTTTGAGTAAATGATACTTGTGATGAAGCCCAAATGCAAATTTGTGCAAGTCTTTAGAGCGGAAATTTCTACGTTGGACCCCAAATTTGACAATTAGTATAAAAATGGGATTGCCATCAGATGGACGGAGATTTGACAATTGGTGTAAAAAATGGCTCGCTATCAGATAGGGATATAAGGATCTCACGAGAATACAAGGTGAGAAGCTTGTCACGTCATCTCTAGAGAATAAACATGAAATTGAGTTTATAAGCTCCACATAACTAAGTAGATTTGACAAATGGTATCAAAATGGGTTCTCTATCAGATAGTACAAATGTAATGATCTTACAAAGATATAAGATCTATAAAATAGGAAGTTTTGTCACATTATTGCTAGAGAATAAACATGAGATTGAGTTTATAAGATCCACGTAACTAAGTTTGTCACACTCACACTTCCATGAAGCCTATATACAAATTCCCGTGGGACGTGAGGTTAAAGCGAACAATTTCTATTTGATTGAACGTCGGGATTTGACACTGACACTAAAAGATTATAAATCTAATTAGAAAACTCCAAATTAAATTCTTTTTCCATGTTATATTTCTTTAATTTTCCGTATTTTCAAGGGGGTGGAGGCATTGCATGAACATGCAATAAGCAATTAATTTCAAGAAGAAAACGAGCAAAATGTCAAAACTTAAAAATGGCTACATGCACATGGAAATGATCTGGTAACTCAAAAACCAGAGACGAAGAGAGATTATTGAGTCAACACGCGTAATCTGGGTTGGAGTTCAAGTCAAACAATGTTCCATGGATTTGTGCGATGGTGATGTGTTTATCAAGGATAGAATTCCTCAGATCAACCATGGAGATTGGAACGCGTGTCCAATCATAACCCATTCAGGGCCGGATCCAATGCGGGAAAATATGAGCCCTTATTTTGAGCCGGAAAAAGAAGATCCTTTACACGTGTAACAGGAGCTTTCTCCTTCATGTTCAAGCAAATGGGGTGCTGTTGGTCTTGGTCTCCTCCGTATTTGTCCTAAATGTAATTAATTTAAAAACAAGTTGGAAATTAGTAGGTTCACCACTAGGCAAATTGCTTGTTATTTTGTTAATTTATGTTAATTGACTTCTAGGTTATTTATATAAAAATGGTCTCATGGAATGTATTATTAAGAGGTAATGAGTTTAAGTTCTTTTTTTATTGCTAATAAAGGTAACTATTGAAATTCTTATTCATTTACTAGTTTTAAGATCTCAAGGATTAGTTGAAATATACATAAATATTAAATATACATTGATTAATGCTTTTTAATCAACTGAATTGTAATATTATACATGGCTTTGATATACCTGAATGAAGTCAAATTTAACAACTCTTCCCTTATGTAATTAGTTGTTATTATCTTATAATTTATTCAGAGTCTAAGCTCTGTTAACCCCATTAATTAAGTACATCTAGTACATGATTAATCAAAATTAAATTAAGAAGCCATGAAATTTTTCAAACTTGAATTTGATGAAACTCTACTGTCTAGTGTCTACCCGAGAATCTAGATCACCAATAAGGCAATAAAGTAAATACAATAATTTAATTAATAATAAGAACTTGGCCCTGTTATTAAAAATTGTAACACCTCAATTCTCTTCCCATGATATCATGCAATAATTTATCAAACCTTGCAGCTTCAAATACCCACAAATTTCTCCCTTAGCTTTCACTCTTAAGTTTAACATGGCTGCTGCAACTTCTATTGCTTTAGCTCTTCCTCTCCCTAACCCTGATTCTCCTCTTATTTTTACAATCCCACCTAGCTTTTTCCTTTCCATTTGATGTTGAAGATGACGATGAAGTTTATGTTCTTGACAACCCGATTCCGAATTTCCGATCGAGAAGCAGGTTCTTGGCGAGGGCGAGCAATATGATAAAGAAAGGAACACATTGTGATCCTGAGCACAAGAATATCTGTAATGGTGTTTCAGCCAACAATGGCACGAGCCTGCTCTACTGCTGCAAGACACATTGTCGAAACGTGCTCGGCGACATGAATAACTGCGGGCGGTGTGGGGTGAAATGCAAGTTCGGAGAGCGTTGCTGTAATGGAAGTTGCATAAGTGTTGTTTACAATGATAATCATTGTGGGAAGTGCAACAAAAAATGCCCTTATGGGGTTAAATGTGATTATGGAAGTTGCGGGTATGCATGATGATATGATATCATAAACAGATGAAATTAATTAGATAGATTGGATAATTAAATCTGATAATCAATAACTCTACATTTATTTTATCTTAAATGAAGAGTTGACGATGGTTATGTAAAGATAATTAAGTTCGATCGGGCGTGCATGCAAGCCATGCAATTAATGGAGTTTTGAGTTTGGAGAAAAAATGAGAAGTGAAGGGGTTATGGATTGAAAAGGCACATCTTGTGAATTTCATAACTCTTTTAAGTTTCATACAAGTTTTGTTTGTCCATCTCATATATAATTGTGTGCCTCTACTACTTATGTGGGTTCTTATCCAATTTTTTATCTTTCAAGTGATTTTGGTGAGTTATTTTATTACTTCAAGAAAATTGAGATATTAGAGGAAATTAAATATAAATTTAAAAAGTATATTCATATTTATGTTTCTTTCATCTTTTATATTTGAGTAATACACTAACAAACACTTCTCACTAACTTTTTCTCACAAACGAATTGATCAGCCCGCATGGGTATTGTCTAACTCAGCCAATTGCTAGCTGCCACATGGGTTAGTGAAAAATATTTGTGAGGGTAGTATTATTATTTATATTTACTTGATAGAATCATATTCTATCATATGTATTCATCATAATCCTTGGTTTGAAAATAGGGAAAAATTAATTAAATAAGAATAAGTTACATAAATACATTTACCAACTATTTTTATAGATATAACGTATACATTTACGAATAAGTAGTTTTTTTGTTTGGTTTCAGTTAGATTTTCTAGTTCGATTCGGTTTGGTTTTTGGTTTTTTTTCCACCCTATCATTAATCCTTTTGTGTAGCACTCCACATCCTTAAATTTAATTCGTAGAGAAATGGATATCCCAGAGACAAATTAGAATTCTAGCCTACAATAATTATGCTTTATAATTTTATTCTGAAATGTCAAGAAATCTTTAATTGGTACCCTAGAATTTTAAATGAATTGATGGTCTCAAAATGAGTTATATGGAAGTGACCTAAATAATCTTCTATTTTTTTAATAATAATTGGGGAAAAAAGGAAGCTAAACTTGAACCATAATTAAAGGCATCTAATACACACTTAGCAATTAACTAATACACGAAATTGTTTACTTTAATAGTTCTATATCAAAAAGAAAAGAAAGTTTCATCATATATCCAAACACCAAAAGAGAAAAAAAATTAATATTTTCTGTAATTGATGTTCAAAACATGTACATTTGTTCAAACAAAAACAAAATGGAAGGTTTAACATATTGTGTGAACAAAATTAATGGGATCGAAAAATAAAATAAAAGATGAGTATAGTTTACAGGATAAATTTGTTAATATAAAAAATAAAATAATTACAACATTTTACCGGGTACAGCTTGTTTTTCCCATTTTCTTCCCTACCATTAGCCCTTTATGCAGCTGCTGGGTTGAGTTTCCATAAGGATCCCCTCTGGTTTCTGCTTCAAAGAAGAAAAACCCATATCTATGTTGGATAAGTACTTGACTTTGAAGGGTCAGAAAGAAGAGATAAAAGAAAAGTCACACAGCGATAGAGCACGATTAGGGTAATCAAGCTCAGAAATCATGCTCTTGTACAATGTTAAATAACCACTTGACCCAAAATAATTAAGTTGGCAAGTAATGGCTCGACACTGGTTTATATTAAGCTCTAACATGTTGAGTGAAGAAACATGTAATCTAGATGACAGCCACTGGTTCAGCTCGATAATCATGAAACAACATGCGCCGAGGCTTCCTACAAATACTGTATGAGCTCAACTGCAAACTTTCCTTTCCTTGTGGAGTTTATTTCTCCTATCTGGACAACAGCAAAATACAGTTATATAGAAATTTGATCCCAGAATGGTATTTCATCAAAGTTGTAAACTCACCTTCAGTCTTCCTTTGCCACTAACTGAGACAACATCACCAGTCTTGAGAGTAGTACCATTTTTTGTAACGGTGGTCCAATTGACTCGCACATCCCCGCTACTGCCAAGGACAGAGAATTTTAGCCATGTCTCAGTTAAGTTTTCCGTTTCACATTTTAACTTTAGGGTCATGATTCATGAAGTTCAATGAAATTAAGAACTGATTCATTTTGGCATTCCTACACTCAAATTGCTATAAACTCGGATGACATATATAAAACAACTTATTACAAAATGAATAAATAACTACATGAACAGAAAAGATCTAGCCAAAAGCGAAGATGTATTGATTCAAAAAGAGATGAATGGTGCAATAAAGAATTCAGCTCCATTAATTTATGTACAATGTGAAGGATGGTAAAAGATGCAGATAGACATTAGTTAGCATGTCTTTCCTAAGCTCTCCCTATCTCTTAGACTTCAACCAAAAGTACTACTTATTAATTTTTAATTCTCACATTCTGTAGATACTGGAGAAAAAATCAAGTGTTGCTTTGAATAATTGAAAAAAAAATGCACACTCTTTCATTATCATTCATTTTAGAAGAGATGAACCGAAAAAGCCAGAGTAGAAGGACCAAACTGAAATTGAGTAGCCTGCAAACAGTAGTAGTTTCCTAAAGTTGAATGTCAAGATTATGGATGTATGTTCAATGAACTTGGCAACCGTCTTTTTAAACAGTAAAACCAATATCAAAGGAAAATTATTAGAACATACAGAGAGAGATGAAAAATTGAATATAGTAACATAATATCAGGAATAGATTCTGTATAAGCAAAGTAAGTTGTACCTGATCAAATTAACTAGTTTTGACCGTGATATCTTAAAACCTGCACTAGCTAGGGCATCAACCCTCAGTGATGCTTCTATGGTTTTGAATGACTTAGTCCTATAAATTTGAAGGTGTCACACAGTCATTGAAAAATACCGAATGAAGAGTATCACGGAAATTAAAATTACCAAAATAATGGTTGCAACCTTGGTGGTTCATATTCAAGAGCAAGCAATGGTATCTTTGCACAAGAGACTGAAACATTACCAACCTGTATGGGGACAAATGCATTAGAGATGGTCAAAGAAACACAGCAACACTGAAAGCACTTAAGCACTGTGGTCTGCAGCAATATAAGTACTATAACCATAATTATTTTGCATTGGGAAATTGCCAACATGCTAAGTCATATCTTCTTTGAAGCCAGACTGTATTGCATTATTTCATACCCCACAGTACATTTAACCCTTTGCCACTAAATAACTGAGAGAGGTGAAAAAAATATTTATGTACTTTATACAGTGGTAAGATCAAAGAAACCAAATAAAAAATGACCAACATATGGTTAATGTGGTGAGGCAAAGCAGAAACTAGGGTAGTTGTGGTAGTAATGTTCCTTACAGTTAATTCCAAAAAGTGGAAAAGAAGGGAATTTTTAAATTTTTGTTTACCAAGAAAGGTTGAGGTAATTTAAGAGAAAGAATTTATGAAAAGTAATTCCCACCTTCTCCAGTGATGATATAAGATAGTCAGCGAGTTCTGGAACAACTAGGATTTGAGCCCCCTTTTCTCCCTGAACAATAATCAGAATACAAAAGTATATTAATTAACTCAACCCAACAAGTCCCTACCCCACATTTTGGGGTTGACTATAATCAATCACAACATTAAATTATCTTTTAAAATTATATTTAAAAGTTCCCATTACGTGTTGACAAGGTTCCAGCAAAGTGTCCACAATAAATTGGACAAGTTCAAAGTGATGAACATGATAGAAGCATGTCAAACACATGTTCAAGTATATAACTGCATAACAAGCATTCAAAACAGATAGCTACTACATTAATGTGCAAAATGATGTTTAGGTAGTTAAACATGTAATCTGAACCAGGTTAATTAAGGATTTGTGCGAAGGAAATAAGACAGCCTTCTAGCGCTATAAGCCAATCTGTGTCAAATAAAGAGAGCCTAATGTGAGCGACATGAAACAAAATGTAGATAATACCTGTAAGATAATATCTCCAAGCTTTTCCCTAGCAATCCCGGTGCCCAGAATAGCACCAAGGAAGTCACCATGAGAACAAGGTTCAAATACAAAATTTCCTGTGATACTGGATGAAGAAGTAAAATTTAAGACGATAGGAATGGAATATTCATATTACTGACGCCCTAAATGCTAGAAGAGTTTGAAAAATGAGGCAATAAAATAACTTACCTCAATGCTGCAACTACATCTGGATCACTTGTCAATGCTTCCGGATGTCCAACAGAAATCCGGCATCGCTCGGCCTAGACATTTGGGAGGGTATATTAACATATAAGCAGAAAACAATTCTATGCCTACTACTTAATGTCAGATAAACCATTTATCTGACTACAAAAGAGAATACATGTAATTACATTCAAAAGAAAGTTGTGCAAACTACAACAGCAATCATCCATAGACAGCATTATTACATGGTTCACAGTTATATTTGTTTCACTGAGAAAATGAAGTGTGAAACCACCCCAAAGTTTTCTACAGAAACCTACCCTGTGATGCCATGCCGTCCCACTCTTGAGATGAGATACTTTCACTTCAAAGTTCAACACACTTTCTAATATTCTCCCCGGTATAGGTTAACATAAGGAAATAATCATGTGAACCTCAAGTTCATGGGAAATGCTAAATGTGAAACCAAAATTTAAGTGCATTTGATCCTTAATTGTTAAGCCATCTTACAATTGAATTCCAATAATTTCACACTCCCATAAATATTTCAAATGAAATGCACTTTTTTCATTTGAAACAACCAAATACTCATTCATTTGAAGACTTATTCACAGCCAAAATTTATCGAACCTGAGGGTATCCTCCCTGAGCAACTGCTTTAACATCAGCTAATTTTTCCAACACTATCATTGATTCCTTCCAATACTGGAGGGGTAACAAAATCCGTGTGTAGAACTCCTCTTCGTAAGGGACGCCCGTTTCGCCTAAAACAAGCAACAAAACACACACACACACTAACAAATTCTTACTAACTCACAAAAAGGCCTTAATCATTTCCAGCTCAATGAAGTCAAAGTTCTTAAAAATTTCCTTCTTACCATTTCAAGAATATACTTCACTTCCTCAATGGAACTTTTATCTCCAACACCCTTAACTAAATCATCCACATCACCCTTTATAGCTTGAGCAAGGTGACATATTCCTGAACAAAGAGAATAGCAATTCAACAAAATAAAATCAAAATTCTTTCTTTTCTACACGAACAATAAAAAAATACAAATTTTTTTTTTTAATTTTTCTTCTTCACTAAGTTTAACGCTTTGCTGAATCATAAAGCTCAATAGATGACGCATGTCAGCAATTAAGCCAATTGGGTATGTATAATTTACCTGGTGAGTGTTGTTTGAGTGAAGAGATGAAAGTGAGAGAAGTAGAAGTTGGGTGATAAGAGAAGGTGTGAAGAGGATGAGAGAAAGAAAAAGCTTGAAATGCTCTTCTAGCAGTGAAGCCGTTGGCAGCCATGGCTAGTGTGCGTACTGCGCTCATTTCCAGTTGCAGGCGCCGGAGACGACGAAGCCTTAGATAAATTTTGCGTTTACAACTCGGGCTGATTATAAGATAATCAATAAAATTTAAAGAATTTTATTTAAGAATGTTTTATAATATTACCTGAGATTTCTGAAAATTTTCAAGAATAAAACGACCCTCGATATTTTTTAGTTTCTAACAAATTTAATGATTTTCTTTAAACAGAAATCTAATTTTTAACTAGAATCTGAACAAATTCATGAACTTCCCCCAATTTTCAGATTCTTTTTTTTTTTTATACTAAAGTGAATCAATATTCTCATTTCTTATTATTATAATTATATGCTCAGTTGCTCACTTCTATTAAAAATTATTTGCTCAATTTGTATTTGCATTTGCATTTCCAAAATTCAGATTTTTTTTCTTATGGTAATTGAGTGCTCGTATCAAAATTATTTGCTCAATTTGTATTTGCATTTCCGAAATTCAGATTTTTTTTTTTAATGGTAATGTAGTATTCGAGTCAGTTTAAAAACACAACATGAATACCATACAACTTAAATGGTAATATTGTGATAAATGACGTCAAAGTTTGAACCAAAAACTTTAGAAAAAAACATCTTACTTAACGAAAAGAAATAAACTTGTTTAACCGCTTGGGGTTAATCCAGAAATGATTCACTACCTTCATTTTGTTATTGTGTAACTGAGAGATGTTATTGAAGCAATATTTTATAAATTTTGTAGAATTTCATATGACCATAATATCAAATACATACATAGTCATGGATAAACTGGCTACATAGATATAAATTGTATCTGCAAAGAGAAGGTTGCAAGTAACATTCATGCATTTGCTTAAAGTCAAAATTTGAAAATACATCAAACCAAAGGTATAAAAGTTTCCCCCATTGGTAAAACATTTCAGACTGATTGTGCAACAACATTATGAGTTTTGAGTCCATCCCCAGACAGGATGCAAAGAACAAAATTAACTTGAATGTTTTGTGTCTTTTTTGCCTCTTCTACAAACCCCCTAGTAAACTCACCATGAAGCAGAAAATTGTCAATAACCCATCTACTCATTTTCTAGTTTCACATCTTCACTGAAGATAATAGTAGTATACCACAGCTGCCAGAACCAACAAAACTGCCACAGCTGCAGGTGCAGCCCATACCCAGTAGTTGGTTGACTTCTTGCGCTTTAAGATGGCTTTTGGAAGTGATTCCGGACCCCTTGATCGAGTCCTATGCTTCATAGTTTTCTCCTTATGAACCTTCGATTTTGCCAGAACTGGAGCTTCTTCATTCACATCAGCCTTTTCCTGTTCTTCAGGTTCTGTGACAGCGTCAGCTGAATCCTCATCAGCACCAGGTCCGGATGCTGCAGCCTTCTTCTTCGCTTTCTTTTCACGCTCCTGAAATGAATTATAGAATAGTCATATTAGTTTCAAGTTGAATCTACATAGACAGTGAAACAGTAACGACAAGAGAATGTATTAATTTCCTTGAGCTTCCTTTCAGCCTCCTTTTGCGCTCTTATAGCTGCTTTGACTGCAGCTTTCTCAGCCAACCTCTTCTTCCTTTCCATGGCTTGCTTAGCTTTTGCTATCTCCTCTTCTCTTTTTATCTCCTTCAACTTAGCTTCATCAACTTCCTTTACCGGGGAAGGCTTTTCTGGCACAGAGATCTCCCTGTCCACTGTCTCAGTTTTCTCCACAGGGGGTTTTGATTCAGTTGCTTTGCCACCAGCTTCTTTCTGAAGCTTCTGTGCAGGCAAAGCATCTTGTTTTGGGGTAGATTTGGCATCTTCCTTTGCTCGTTTTACATTAGCTTTTGTCACAGTCTCAGGCTCTGGTGCTGGAGTCTCCACTAGCACCAAGGGCTTTTCATCTGGGTTCCTGATCCGTCCATCCCTGCTCAATTGTCGACTGTCCAATGATGGTAAAATTCTTTTCTCATAATCATCCCTCACAGCTTTGTTGCTGTTCCACAGGCTCATAAATTTCTCAACCTAATAAACAAATCATAATAGCAATGATAAGACAACAGAGAATTTTTAGCTGTGCGATATTGAAGAGAAAAGACAAGTGCAGGTGTAACAAACCTGTGCTTCTGAAAATTCCTGAAGAGCCTTGACATCTTTCTTTACAGCAAGCTCTCTGGCTTTGGTCAAGACTTGACGAGATTGATAAAAGTTGGCATTCTGAAAAATAGGGGTAAATTCATTGAAGGCTTCTTGTACTATACAAATCAGGAAGCATGATAGATTACAAGATGATATCAATTCAGGTCGTCATCAGGACCAAAAAGAAAATCAAGCACATATTATTTGCATTTATCACGAGGAATTTTTTAGCGAAACTTCTGACTTATTAATTAAAAAGTCCATTGAAAGTTTAGCTGCCAAATAATGGTTGGGAGACAACAAACTTTAGGAACTATTGCTTCAGCACAACCTACTAAAACCAGCATGTTTGCACCATCTTTGAGTGCTGACATATATAAGTTCCTGGGCGAAAGCAAGCATATGCACAGACAGACATATATGCCATGTCTCTGTTCTGGTCACCTAATAGTAAGAAGTAGAGAAAATCAAACCTCAAAACCACAAGCTGCTCTGGACCTGCTCAGGGTAAACAACTACAAGCCTTGGCTTCAAATATCACGAAACCAAAGCATGAAGAAAAAACCCACCGGAATAGGATAGCATATTTAAAAGTCTCTATTGGGACAACATATCTTTCTCATCTAGTTGACCCAGACTAAATTATATTAAAGACCAAGGCAGCATAAAAAACAAATAGCTGAGACTTCATCTAAAATAAACCAAGTCACTCTAATGCACAAGAGACCACCACCCTCTCTGAAACAATTAGCAGAGACTTCATCTAAAACAAACCAAGTCATTAATGCACAAGAGACGACCACCCTTTCTAAGATATAGAGAGAGAAGAAAAAAGAGAGATTTATTGTTGCAACAAAATCTGGAAATGGAAATTAAAATGCATTTACCCCCTCATCACGCTTTTTCCTTAGTTCCTGAATGCTTGCAAATGCTTTGTCCCGCATCTCAGTCACAGTTTGCAAATCCTCCTGTAAAGCTCTAATGTCCTCTTCAAGTGCCTTCACTTTCCCCTCAAGGGGAGTGATCTTGGACAAAAGTGCTTGTCGCTCCTTCTTCACTCCATCCAAATCAACGCCCATAAGCTACCATGAGACAAATATGGTGAATTATTAGTTCATATTTGGTTATAACAAAAACATGTATTTAACCAATCATAAAATCAACAAAGAAGTGGGCTCTCCAACTTGTAGCATCTTACTTTAACTTGGTCTTGAATAACATCTTTCTGACCCAATGACTCCTGAATCTTTGCTTTGACAGCATCATTAGCCACAACTTTTTCCCTTGTTCCCTCAAGCTGTTTGATTTCTCTAAGGATCTGCTTCTCCTCAGACAATGGGATGCTCTCATGTTGAATGTGATATTGCAAGCTATGGATCTGCATTCACCAATCCTCAGTCAGAGAAAGACAAGGAGTCACTACAGAAAAAATGATTAACATTTGCAGTAAATCATACAAGATCATTCAGCTCCTCCTCAGATGAACATATACCACCAGAACGACCACCATTGTTTGAAGGTCGCAGCTTTCCAAGAGCCTGCTGCAGAGGTTCCAGTTCTTTTTTCTTCTCATCCATAAGTGACTTAACCTGCCTACCCTCAGATTTCAAAACCTTCAGCTGAGTTAATATCTCAGCTCGATCTGCCTAGAAACAGAAGGAAAACAAACAATATCAAAAAAAATTACTTTTTAAGGTGGGGTTAAATTAGACACGTTATTCAGTTACATCTTTATCTGAGGATTATATAGAACTTGGTTGAACATACCCGAGTAATTGAATGTTATGCCAGTACGTAACATTCAACATATTTAAAAATAAAAATAAAAAAAACCTTCACTTCAACTGACTTTTGTATCACAAAAAACCAGCCTTTATTGTTTAACATCCGAATTTCAAGCATCTAAAAGGTTTTCCAACCTTCCAGAAAAGGGGTTAATTTGGTGATATTTCTCAAAATGTTGAGCAATGAAACAAAGATATGTGCATATTTGTACAAAAATGTAAAGCGGAAGAAAGAATGAACGAAACTTTGGAACTTTTATTCGCTAATATGAATACCTATCAACTAAATACCTAAATAGCTCACCTTTATGTACCACGTAATTTAAAAGCTGTAGATTGCCAATGACTGCTCCATTTATGGACATGATCATCTAATTTATTTTATTGTAAGACACTTCCTTATCTGATTGATACACCAGCTTCATGATATTCTAGCTGATATTACACGTGTTAGGATTTCGGAGACGTGCCAACAGAACAGCATTAAATAAGACTCTTAAACTATAGGAATTTAACTATAAAATGATATTGTTACAGCTGACATTTCACCAACTATATATAATGATATATCAAATAACAATAAACTCAGAGTTAAAACTCACCCTCTTTATTTTCAATTCATCCAAGATCTGAGACCGAGCTTTATTCCTCTTTTGAATCTCTTTATCAGCCTGGTCGATTTTTGCCTTTATTTTTGGATCATCATAAGTCCTGTACCTGACCAACCAAAAAGAATGGACCTGCATAGCCGCAGGCCACTCGTCAACCGCATCCTGCGGTAAATTGGCCTTTGATACATTATTATCTTCTCCTTTAACAGGCTCTTCTATATGGGTACCGAATGTAAGCGGTTCCGTATTCCCTGGACCCTGATCAAGTTTCTCATTTTCCTTAGACTTGTGCACTTCAGTTACAGTCTCCACAGGTACTTGGGCCATCTCAGCAACCTCAACACCCATTATTTTCAACAAATGACAGCCTTACAAAATCTGAAATGCCAAACAGAAACTACCCATTAGCAACATGAGCAAAACAATCAAACCCAATTTCTTTAGCAAATATAATTAATAATTAAGATCAAACAGATTAATAAGAATACAGTTAGAAGAAACCATTGAGAAAAAACCCAAGAATTTCACAGCAAATTAAAGAAAATAAAATGAGACAAAGATCTATAATTCTTTAACACGGATCTTCTAATCTGTAATCTTATCTATAAAATTATTATAGAAAAACCCTCACCGATCATCCAAATCCAAACGGCCAAAGAAGATAAGTGTATCCAAACAAATTAACAAAAAAATCATATAAAAGATCACATACGATGACGAATTACAAAAGCATTCAATTGATCAATATAGAAACATAAAACTCATAATCACAAAACAACTTCATTTAACTACAAGATCAGACCTTTACATATCAAGAAACGAAACATGCAGTAACAAATCCAAAAAGGTCAAACATAGTAGCGATCAAAACGAAATATGAAAACAAAATGCTATTGAAATGACTGAAAAGTAAAACGAACAAGATCAATGGAAAAACAAAATAACCTATAAAAGATCCATTAAGATACTATACCAAAAAAAAAAAAAAAGCAAAGAAATGAAAGATTTTTTTTACCAGGAGGAGAAGAAATAAAAGACAGAGCAGAAGACCCTTTTGAGTAAGGGCCCTCAACCTCAAGTAGAAATATAGGGATGAAAATACGGATAAAAAGGGAAGTAGATCTCTGGGTTGCTCTTAACAGCAAAAACTCGTTCCAAATTGGAAGAGAGAGAGAGGGAGAGGGAGAGAGAGATATTTGAGGTCAGGTAAGTAGAAAATTTCGGAAAGTTTTAAATTTTAATTAAATTAAATTGGTAAATTTCTACAAACAGTAAAAGCCGCAACCAAACCGTTTTTCTTGTCCAAGTCACAAATTAAGGTCGTTTTTCTGATTATTCTCTTTTTTAGTGCCTGAATTTGTTTTTTTTTTTTTTTAATATATATTTATTATAAAATAATTAAAATATTTTCGATTTTTATAAGGAATATATAAATAATATGGTAAATAATATGATGATACTAAATAATATAATATGTGATGTGATGTGATGTGATGTGACGTTTTCAATTTTTATTCTTTTTCTGTTTGCGAAAAATAAATCTAATTCAGATAGAATTTTAATTCTAAGACAGAGAACTTAAAGTCTCAAATTCAAATAGAATTTTATAATTTTTTTCAAAGTTTGTTGAATATTATCCAAAATATTCTTGAATATTCATTTTTTCTCTTAAATATAAATTATTTATATTCGAAAATTTTTTAATTCATGAACTATCACGTAGCTTATAAGAAATATTATTTTTAATGTAAATACATTATAATTTATTTTTTCTTTCCACTAATCATGATTCAATTATTTTTCAAGCATTTAGAATGTGTTACTAGTTTAAAGAGTAAACGCTATTCCCACCCAAGGTTTGATGAAATCCTAAGTTGGTAGTCTAAGTTATATTTATTTTAAATTCTCACCTTTAAAATAATACTGTTAGCAATTTTTAGGGGTATAGAGGGTACAATTATCATAATACCCTTAACTATAAATTAATAAATTACGTTTTAACCCCTAAATTAATAGAATTATAAACTTACCATTTTATTTTAAATTATCTCAATAACACCCTCGGACACTGCACACCCTCTTGATTTTTGCCCGATCTGGACTATTTTCAACGGGGTCGAACCCCCTGGTCACCTCCATCACCTTCCCCGTAGTTTTTCATCCAAAACCCCTTTGGTTCCCGACTCATTGGCCCCTCCAATTGCTAGCACCGTTAGGCTTAGGGTTTTTCTATTCTTCGTCGGACTTCTAGTTGATTCTAGCGGCAAAAATCCAATTGAATACCACCACTGCAACCAGCATCTCCAACTCTGTAAAACCCCTATGTCCCCAGCAACCGTTTAGTTGTCATTCGCAAGCTGAGAGTTCGTGTTCATCGACCTTTTTTGGTGAAGTGGTGGACGGCAAACGATGAGTTGTCGTGGCTGGGAAGTTAGGGGTTTTGTAGGGGAGGATGCGAGGAGTCAAACGGTGGTGGTGGTTGGGGTTGTTGCCGTTCAAAACAGCTTGAAACCAACAAAAACCAATCGCATGTCGCGGCTATCGTGGCCGACGATCGGCGAGTGATAAGGGGGGGTTGTGAAGGGTAAAGTTTTGTAGAGGGGAGGATGGGGGTTTAAATAGTTGTTACAAATGTTATTTTGGGTGAAAGAATCACCGGAAAAAGGTCGAAAAATGTCAGAGACGTCGTTTGCTAACAGGCACTGGAAGACTGTTAGAGGTGGGGATCTGCTAACGTGTGCCGTCCATGCAAAATGACCAATTTACCTGTAATGCTTTCTTTTCTAGCTAGTATACTCGTAAAATAATTAATAAATCTCATTAACAATATATATAAGAAAATGCACATATATACGAGTAACAAAGTATGGGCCCATATTTAATTTTTCTTTATTTACAAAATATACTCAAAATCGCAACATGACACTGTAGCCCAACCCATCCACTTCGCGATGTTCCGTGCGACCGCAACTCACCTATTACCTACAAAAACATTAAAAACAACGGAGTGGGTACTAATTACTCAGTAAGTAAACCCGTTATGCTATCCTTCTCTCTCCGCTGCTTAAAATTCTGAATTTTCTTTCCTTACATCACATTTCTGGATTATTCTTTATTCTTTCCCTATTCTTCTCTTTCTTTCTTTCTTTCTTTCTCTGTTTTGCTCTCTATTTTCTAAATTTTTTCACTACCCATGAAAATGAGCATGGTATTATGCATATTCATGATGTAAATGGCACAAATGCATAAATTATGCATTTTCTTTTCTATTTTTATTATTTTGCTTTTCTGTTTCTGTTTCTTTATTTATTTATTTCTTTTCTATTCTTTCTTTCTTTTCTATTCTTGCCGATCGGAGTTGGTTGAGGCATGGATTTGGAGCTTTGGCCGTGTGAGTGAATTCTCTAGTCGCAGGTCCTCGGCCCACACACACTTCTAGATTGTACATTTCTTCTTTCTGAATTAGAGGCTCACTAAAGGCGGCGTGCATGTGGGACTATGTCACTCACGGGCTCCCCATCGCAACAACCCTCTTTTTTTTTTTTTTTTACACTTCTTTAGGTAAAATTTCATATTTGAATACCTTTAATATTCTCATTTATTTCTATTTTCTCTTTAACATATTTTAGGGCTTTTTCATGCTCTTATAAATATATATGCATGTAGATGGTTTCATGCTTATAATTCTTTCTAAATTTACATATTTAAATGCAATTATGCATTATGGAATGCCAACATGTCATTCACCCATCTACAAACACATCCCAAGGTAATACATAATCATACTCATACATGCACTTTCCCTTGGCATTTCATCAAACAATTCACGTGCACAAATCAACACTAATTTGGCTATACTTCTATCTCTAGTTTAGGCCACCAAAAATTTGGAATAAACTCCTCCATAATTAACTTCCAAATCTGCCCAAAATCATAATTCCAAAATGATTATCAATTACATCTCCAAGATAGAGTTCAATTTCCTCCTCAAGGTTTGAGAAAATTACAAAAGCACCCTAAAAGATTGGATAGTAGCAAATACATTCCAAAATCACTATTGGGTGGTCTGATGGTAAAAGAGCAAAAGAGTTCAATATGGATTCTTGAGTTTGAGTCCTCCCAAAGCACTAATAGAGATGACAACTGAGGGGATTTACTCGACTATTCACTTCAGGATCCTAAGAGATTAGTTGAGGTGTGTGCAAACTAATCGGGACATCTCGATCACCAAAAACAAAAACTAATTATTTTATCATAAAAAAAATTATAAGACCCTCACTATAGTTATATATTTTTTTTAATTTTTTTAAATTTCTTTTCAAATTTTATTATAAATATATAAAAAATAAAAACTGAAAAAGAATTTGAAACTTTGTTTCAAAAAGATTTTAGTATTTTCTTATCTTATTATACACTTCACTCTCCAATTTTATTTTACTCTATTCATTTTTTTAGTATGTAATTAAATTAAATTAAGGATTTATAGATAGAGAGAAGGTATTATAATAAAGAAATCAATTTTTGGGATATATTTGTTAGTATTCGAAACTCTTTGGGTTTGTTAAAATTTATCAAACGTTGAGGAGGAAATTGTTATAAACACCAGTAAAGTTCCCGTTTTGTCTCTTTTTTTGTCACATTTAGGCATTTTGCCTTGGCAATATACGTTTCCGTGGCCTAAAAACCACGTGTCTTACGTTACTCTCTTTGGTGACACGTTTTGATGATGATTACGAGACCACCGTGTTGAGTTTACATACTAAATTACAGAAATACCGCTACCGTATCCAGCAAATTACAGTCTTACTCGGTCCGCGTGCCATGTCATCTCTGACTCTTACTTTGGATTTTGGAATCAAAATCGATAGATTTTTTTGCCCTAATTGGACTAAGTCAGGAGTCCCGATTTGGTAAATTCATGTTTTTTCCTTTTTAATTTTTAGTAAATGGCAATGCAAAAACAATTAAATAAATAAAAAGTATTAATTTAATTTTGGAATACATAAATAAGATATTTTAGTTTGAAACATTTTTTTTTTTAGGTAAATGCAGTATTTTAATTCAAGAATAAAAAATACAACCTAAAAGGGACTCCTCTTTAGATTCAGGAACTTGGGACTGCACTAAACAAAAGGGAACAAAAGGAAACAAGGGTATCTAGCCTTTAAACACAAAGATCCAAACTCTACAAACAAAATGCCAAAGCTAGAACAAATCAGGACCCTACTTTGCCATCGGCATTAACCATCCCTCCCCTGGATGTCTTGTCCGGCCACAATGTCTATGTCGTTGGCGGCTGCCTTTATAAAACCCGACATTGAGGCCGTGTTAGATTCGACATTTGTACCTTCCATGTTTGATTCAGAATCTGCCTCTGTCCCTTTTCCAATCTCTATATACAAGTGCTTAGGCACTGTCTCATTCAAAGCCCTCATTTCCTCAAATCTCCTCAGGTACTGAAGCTAAACACTGAAAGGTTTTTCCATTCTATTAGCTTGCCGCCTTCCACCCGCCCTTTCTTAGTCTTAACTTCCATCCATTAGCGGGGGATTGGATTGGAATTCAGTTCCACTCTGAATTCAACCTCCAGCTTCCCTTTGCCCTTCTGATGCACTGTTTGAAATTCCATCGTTTTCACCCCCCACAATCAGTACTTTTCTCCCTCTAGTATCCTGTAGCTCGACCTTAGGTTGTTTCGGACACAACGCTTCCCCATGCCCAAAGACACGACAGTACGCACAATGGAAAGGTCGCCATTGATACTCCACTCGAACAACCATCATCTTGGAATCCCGATTCACCTCTCTAGGCATCATAATTGTCGTCAATTCCGGCAATTTCAGGCTAGCATCCACTTCCACAAGAACTCGTGCAAATCCAATACGCCCTGTACCAACTCGCCATGTGTCTTCTGTAATTTTATCCATACCTAAGGGTTTGCCCACACAACTAGCAATATAGCTTAACCCTTCTGGACTCCATAGTTCTAATGGGACATCAGAAACCTTGACCCACGGGGGAATAAGTTGCGGTGATTTTTGCTTAACTCCATTTCCAGTTGTCATTTTTGTAGTAGAATGGGCCTATTTTGGAATAACCATGAACCATCCTCTAAGCATTGTATCATGTTTGCCTCCTCAAATTTGAAGAAAAATCAACTTTCATCATTCATCATGATTTCCTTAATTCTGTATTTCTGCCATAATTTCAAAGTCAGGAACTGAACTGAGTGGAATTGAGGTTTTTTTTTCTTTCAATAAACCACCCCATCAGGCAAGTCTCCCACCCTTTTGATTAGCTTGAATTTAGAACCATTGATATACTAACAAAAATACTAAACATCAACAATATTTCTCACAATCCTAATATAAGATCGTAATTGGTTGATTCGTAATTAATTAATAGGACCCATAAGGGATTTATGTGAGTTCTGTTATGAACTGATTAATTACAAACTGTCACGTTAAAAGTTGTCATGTCAAGATTGTGAGAGAAAGTTTATGAAAGAGGATTATTATTATAGTATTATTCTTATATTAATATTGAGCATAATGTTAACATCAAGAACTTTTGTTTTAAATATTAAATTCAAGCAAGATAGTGATAAAGGGTCTCTCAATCAATTGAAAGATTCCTCCATAATCCTTCAATTTGTCATATTCTCTATCATTTTCATATAAATCTACCAATTTCTTCTCATAAATACTCCTTGTTACTTTTGTCGCATATTATACGCCTTTCTTTTGTATGTTTATAAATATTTAAGTTATTATTAGCTTTTCGGGGAAAATTTTAAACAAACAATTTCAGCAAAATCAATATTTGTGCTTGAGTTTTGAAAGAGGCCTGGTGTTGTCTTTGGGCCTAGGCCTTTTTTTCTATTTCGAAATTATAAAAGTATGATGTTCACAAATTTCAAAATTATACAAATATGATATAAAAAGCCTTTAAGTAATTATTTTACCTCATACTTATCAAATTTGAACTACCATTTTTTTTAATATAAATAAAAAGTTAATAACAACCACTCCAACGTACGATAAAATAGCAAATATTTCATGAGGTTTATGAAATAAAAATTTCTATCCATATTGAATTATTAGTAAAATTATTAAAATCCGTACTATTATAAGTTTATAAATATTATCAAATCATCATCCTATCATTTATTTTGATATTTAAAATTTAATGATACATAAATTTCTATTTTTTTTTCAAAATCTATAAATTTTTTTATTATTCTTTTATCATATACCTAAAAGGGATTATGTCATTAGCCTATAAATTTAAGGAAAATATTACACCCGCACAACTTCTTTTTCAAAATTTCTCTAACAATCCCGACATAACAGTTTATTATTAATTAGCTTGCAAATGGACAGATAAGATCCTTTTAACAAGCATAACTCATTTTGTGAATTAACTAATGACAAACAACCACGTCAAGATTGTGAGAGAAAATTTATAAAAATAAATTATCAATGTAACATTACTTGTAAATTTAACCATCTAGACCTAACTTTTTGATGACTTGTTAAAATTTGTATAAAACGGGCACATATTTTTATAAACCTATATCTTTATTTATAAAGTAGAATTAGAAACGAGCTGTAATTCATTATTATTACTTTATTTTATTTCATTATTTTATCTTAAAAACTCAAAAAAAATGTTTATTTTAATATTCTTAAAATATAATTATATTTTATTTTTCAACTCTTAAAAGAACATTAATTGTTATCTTTCAATAAAAAAATTTTAATTCAAAATAAAAAAAGTAAACCAAACTATGAATCTATTTTTTTATTTTCTTATAGAAAGATGAGCCTAAAAATAATCAATTCACGACAAAATCCCAAAGTCAACAACGCATGTCGGAGTCACGTGCGTAGAATAAATGAAATATGAAACCGTCCGCATTAAAATGTAGTGGATAGGCAGTTCATCTCAAGACGTGAGAGCCTTTAATTATTCGGGGCCCGCATGATTGGATCACAAGTCGACACATCACATGATCTTGAGAAATCCTTGATTTCATACTTTATCTTTTTTTCATTATTTTACAAGTCAACTATATTATTCAAAATTTTTTTTTATTAATAGCAACAAATATATTACAAAACATTTTAATTTATTTTCAAGATAGTCAACAACAATTTATTTATTTTATTATTTTCACAATTCTGCTTTGACATTTATCATATATCATTATTTTCATGATCGGTCATTTCCTCAACAGAATTTTTGGATGGATCATTGATTAATTTATTATTTTTGTTATGCAAAAATATTTTTAAAAACAAATATGATGTACATTTTCAAGGCTTTAAAATATAAAATGAGTTCCTTATTTTAATTTTATTAATCTTCCGAGGAATTATGACATGATAGAACTTTAAATTATGTGGAAAAAAATTAATGCGCACGATCTTAATTTTAAACTCTAGAGTCTAGATTGATTTTGGATCTAACGGCTGAAAATCCGTTGGATGGTGGCGAATCATTGCTTTGACCCCAATGTCATGGAAGAATGTCACTTGTAGCGTGGATACTTGGAGGAACCAGTACTATGTACCTCCTACGGACAAAAGGACAGGTGCACATGGGTTTAAGGGCATCCACGTGTCATGCAAAATAAAAAAAATATATAAAACGAAATGATATATTCTTTGAAGAGAAAAATCATTAGTTGGCATATAGTTTTAATGTGTGTCACATTAATTAAGTTTTCGGCATGGAATGTGAAATTTATTTAACATAAATAATATGTGTGATCGGAAAATAAGTTAAATCAATACATGAATGAATTATTTATTAAAATAAAATACCCAAACACATTTTAAAAATCATAAATATTTTTTCATTAATTTTTCAATAGATTTTTTTCTAACTGTGAGTCGAAATTTTGAATGGACATTCACATTGCTTTTTAAAATGAGGTCATTGATAAAAGTTTTATAAGTTGTTGTTAATATAATATTATTAATCAAAATTAATATTTAATCTATATCTAATCTCCTCACATCCCTTTCCCTTAATTATTACTTATACCAAACTATTTATATTTATGATAGTTTGACATTTTAATCTCATTTATACCTTTTCCTATTATAATAATGACCTATTAATTAATCTAGGTAGTTAGTTAGAGTAATTAATACTCTATCATCATCAGTATTAACGAAGCCAAAGCCATAATTAAATTAACTAATGTTAAAGTGGATGCTAATCTCATCTATAATTATTAAATCTTGTTTATAATTATAGAACAGAAGAAAAAATTAATTATAAACTAAAGTTAAAAAATCGAACCCCTTTAACTTTTGTTATAATAACAAAAATGATAAACAATCAATGAATCGTTAAAATTAATACTATTATGAATTTTAAATTATTTTTTTATCATTTATTTTAATATTGTAAAGGATTTTGTTATTTTAATCAAATTTTTGAGGGTTAATGATTAATTCTATAAATTATAATAAAATTAGAGTATAGTGAGCTATTTTTAAAGTTTTAAATAAAAATAAGATTTAGAAAAATATTCAAATTGAGTCATATGCTCTTTGGACTCATTTATTTTATGCACACAAAAAATGTTTCCAAACAATCAACTACCGATACAGCCGTAATCACAGCCGGTCAGATCATGAAATTAGTCAACAGAATCATCCATCAAGACCGTATAAAAACACAAGCAGAATAATAAAATGAAACCACAAGTACCCGAAAAAAGAAAGCTAACAGTTATTTACATATACAATTCACATAAAAAATGCAACCTAAATGTACCTGTTGCAGAAAGAAAAAAAACAGAACAAACAGTGGAGGTTAATGTGTTTCTGTATGTAGTTGTTGCTTTGCCGACTTCGATCAATCCTAAAAAGCGAGTTTTCAAGTTCAGCAGGATACCAAAACGTGTTTTTTTTCAACTCAAAGGCTTAACCCACTTCTTGTCTTGTCTGTTTTTGTAGTTTTCTTTCTTTTTTTTTTTTTTTTTCCAGTTTGAAAAACTTGAAAGCTACTAATCAACTCTGTAAAACCTGAGCAAACAAGGTCTTTCTCCGTGCCCTTTGCGTCCAGATTCAAGAAAAAAAGGTTTGTTTTCTTTTAAAGTTTCGGTCTTTTTATCAGTTTTGGTTCGTTTGATTGAAGATTTTATGTGGGGTTTAAGGGTTTAGATTGATTGAGTTATGATCCGAGCTTGTTTTTGTGATCTGGGTATTGTTTGTGGTTTTTAAAGTAGTGATCTTTAAGTTGTGTTTTTACTTTGGGGAAGATTAGTGCTGTGTATTTGCTGTAAATCTGCTGGGGAAATGTGGGGTTTGATCAGATTTGTTCTCAGATTTGGCATTGTAAGGCTAGTGATTGTGTCTTTATCAATGGATTTATATAAAGCCACCTGTTAGCTCATTGTACAATATATTAATATTTAAGTAATTGTTTATGCTTGTTTGATTCGTTTGTTGGTCCCTTGTCGATTTTCCTAATGCATCTTTTCTGTTCTTTTATGGAATATTATATACCATATATCTCTCTATACCCGCCCACAACTATACAAACTAATATTTAAATATGCATTTTATATTATAGTATATTTGTGTTTAGTTTTAAAAGTATTCTCCTGTTTTGATTTCTAGACTGCAGCTTGATGTTTTGCAAGCTTCAGTTGCTTTGTTTTGGGGGAAATCATATGATTGGATTTGGTTGAATATTCTAATTTTTCTTGTTGAATGTTGATTTAACAGATATATTTTTTGAAGATCAGAGTTTGTAGTATTTAAGAAGTTTGTGATCTGAGCGCTGAGGGTAGGTGAAGATCTTGTGGTGTTTGATCCAGTAGAAGGTTTTCTGAGTTGCTAATTGAGGAAAATTGGGATATTAGAATTGTGGATTGAAGGGCTGATAAAGTTGTTTGATGGGATCTCTAAACATGGAGAAGAAGTGGGTATTCCCACTGGTGATAAGCTCTCTTGTGTGTATATTTCTTATTGCAACTTCCTTCAACATGGGTCTAATCTCTTCGTTACACACGATCAATGCTATCTTCTCGATTTTCCCCTCTCATTTCTCAGCAAACCATACTGATCCAACATATGCCGAAATGAAGGTTAAACAGGCTCCACCGCCTCCTTCTGGCCCGACAATTCCTCGATTTGCTTATTTGGTTTCTGGGTCAAAGGGTGATCTGGAAAAGCTTTGGAGAACTCTTCAGGCGCTATATCATCCAAGGAACCAATATGTTGTTCATTTGGACCTTGAAGCCTCAATCGAGGAAAGATTGGAGCTTGCATCGCGAGTGGAGAAAGATCCCATGTTTTCAAAGGTTGGGAATGTCCACATGAACATCAAGGCTAATATGGTTACTTATAGAGGACCAACTATGGTTGCTAATACGCTTCATGCTTGTGCTATTCTTCTCAAGAAAAGTAAGGACTGGGATTGGTTTATTAATCTTAGTGCTTCAGATTATCCTCTTGTGACTCAAGATGGTAAATCTCGTTTACTCAACTTGTATACTTATATTATCTTATAATTATGCTTTATATTTTTGGAAGGAGAATTTCAAGTTCTGCAATGAACAGACATTTATTAATTAGCTTTAATTTGCAGATCTTCTTTTCACATTTTCAACTTTAAACCGGAAATTTAATTTCATTGAGCACACGAGCAGGCTTGGTTGGAAAGAGTAAGCTCTTTGTTCCCTCTGACTACATATTTTCAGGACTTTTTGTGTGTTAAATGATAATAAATTTTACTGTTATTCGGCAGGGATAAACGAGCAATGCCTTTGATGATTGACCCAGGACTTTACAAGTCGACTAAGTCAGATATATTCTGGGTCACACCACGGAGAACTTTGCCGACAGCATTTAAATTATTTACTGGTTGGTATTTGATCTTTCACTTGTTTTGCTTGCTAGTCATGCTATTAAAATTGTGCACCAATGTTTCTGTTCTTACAATAGGAACTATCAATATTGTTTAAGGGGAATATGAAAAGAAATGAAGGAATCTGTATTCTTCCCGTTCGGGCATGTTGGGGTTAACTAAGATAGACCTCTGTGAACAATTCATATTCTTTCCGTTTGTGGGTTGAGGTTTGACTAAGTTAACCATTTATAAATAATTCAAGCTGAATTTTTGAAGCACTTTTCATTGGCTTAATTGGGTGATGTTTACTGGCTTCTGACATATGCAATTTCTTTTAGAAATTAGAATTTGAAGCTGTATATAGAGGTAAGTAAGGAGTTTTATTTTTAACACCAAGGCAACTTTTCTAATATTTCCTAATAGGCTTGTTACTTATGAAAATATATGGGTTAACTTTTAAGGATTAACCCTCTATATGTTAAACTGTAAGTTAATTGGCACACAGATTGGCTGAATCTGTTTTTGTAAATTTACTAACTTCATTCAATTAGACACGCAGTGTTTGCAAAAAGGGTGTCTTCTTGCACCTATCGCTTTTAAAAAAATGGAAATTCTTAATTTTGGATTTGGTTAGATTGCAATCACTACCAAATTTGAGTTAATGAGCTAAGGTTCATTTGTAGAAGTTAAATAACCAAAATATGGCTAGGTATAAGATATCTTGCATTTAAGCTTATTATTATTGTACTGTATACTTAGTTTTGAACTTTGGGTTGCAATTATGTAGTGCCTACCACCATTACTGGAAAGAAATGCTCTGTATGCATGTTGCAAAAGGCTGTATCTCTTATGCTAATCTAAATCCTTATTTGTGAACTTTTGGTGTTCTGCTATTAAAACATTTGGTTGTGTTGCAGGGTCGGCATGGATGGTTCTTTCTCGTTCATTCATAGAATATTGCATTTGGGGTTGGGATAATCTCCCAAGAACTTTGCTCATGTACTACACAAACTTTGTCTCTTCTCCAGAATCCTATTTTCACACTGTCATCTGCAACGTCCCGGAATTTGCTGATACTGTTGTCAATCATGACTTGCACTACATTTCTTGGGACAATCCCCCAAGACAACACCCACACGTTCTCTCACTTAACGACACTGATAAGATGATTGCAAGCAATGCTGCTTTTGCCCGGAAATTCAAACAAGGTACTCGTGTCTTGTACAAGATTGACAAAGAGTTACTTGGTCGGAAGAATGGGACCTTCACCCCTGGTGCTTGGTGCTCTGGTGACTCCACTTGTTCAAAGCTTGGAGACCCAAACAAGATCAAACCGGGTCCTGGAGCTGAAAGACTTCGCACCTTAATTACTAGGCTTGTAACGGAAGCTAAACACGGTCAGAACCAGTGTAAGTAGATCTCATGACAGTTTGTTGCAGACAGAAAGATTACTACCCAGAATCTGGCCGACAGCTTTGAAAGTCATAAAGGGAAGAATTGTTGATGGTGAAGTTACATTTTCGCCTCATTTTTGTTAGAGTCTGAGTATGTTAGTACATCAGAAACAAATGTACCCAAAAGAATTGAGATGGATGGGATCAAATACTGTTCCTGATCATCCATTCTTTTGTTAGGCCGTCCATGATTATACAACTCGGAAAGCTTTCCGCAGTTATTTTTTCCCACATCTCATTGTTAATAAATTTTTTTCACTCCCAAATAATTAGATATAGTACGGATTTCAACTTGGAAACTATTTCTGTTGTGTGACAGTTCAAGTAATGCAGCCTGGTACTAATAAGATCAACATCTTCTTGTAAAGTCACTAGGATGGTGCCAATTTATTATCTCAAATCAATGCAAAGTTGTTCCTGAAAATCTGAACTTACAAAGTTTCCAGGCATGTTAGGCCTCGAAGAGGAGTTATAATAAATAATAATTGCCAAAGTCTGCAGATTCATGAGTATGGAAGGGACTTGATTTGATCATGTCCTCATTTGCTTTGCATTATTGATGATAACAAAGAGGATGGTTAGTGGTTGGATTATGAAAACTAGAAGCATTGAAAATATTTTTCTTCACATGTTCTATTGAATGTGCAAAACATGGCAGAGAATACAAAACCATACTCTTTGGATTCATCAATCCAATTGGTTATCTTATTCTAGTACAAAAATTGACCAAATCAAAGCCATCACAGCTTTGTATTATTGGGAAAAGTGATGAGTAAAGCTTGGAAAAGTCTTGTTTATCTTAAAGGAGCAAAACTGAATTTCACTATCAAATTGATGAATTTGGAAATAAAATTAATTCTTGTATGTGGTACCCTTTTCTTCAATTTCAACAATTCTGGTATTAGGTATATGCATTCATTATTCTAAAGCACTCCTTGAGTGCCTATGTGTTCATTTTTCATGCTAGAGGTACTCAACAGTCAACTCCTTAATTTTGGCTACATTTCCATCATTACAGAGTGACCCAGAAGTCAAATATTTTCTAGCACTCTTTCTCATTATAATTGCACTCTCTAGTCACATATTCCCCTGTTACAGAGGCTCAACCTTTAACTTTCCACACCGTTGATTGAACTGAAACCTTATCAAACATCAGAGAAGTATCTGCTAATCCACAGATGTTGGATTGTCAGAGGCCTTCATTTTATTAAAGGTTTAAACTCACAAAATTTCTAAATTACTTTAACATGTCTAACGTTTTATTGTACAAGTGTCCTCTCTTACAATAACAAAATTCAGTACATGTATTGGAGTCTAACCCAGAGGCGAAGTTGGGTTCTTTGAATTCGATGAATCTGAATGTCAATTTTATACTGCGGCAAGACTGGTATTACTATTATCTTCATCTATTATGTGTCAAATCTCTGGTCCAACCAAGTAAATATTGTCCAGTTTGATCTTAAGTTACGCATGAGTTTACTTCTAAGTTTCATGTAATATGACAAGAACTTGCAGAAATACAGATCAAGCCAAATGTAATATGACGATGCATTTGAACGATTAATTCTAATTGTAGGAAAAAAAGGGGGTTATAAAACATATGCATTACATAATATACAAGAGAAGTGATTTATCCTTTTTTTTTTTTTTTGGTTCTTTAAGATTATCCACATGAACTTGATCAAAGATCAGTCTCAATCTTCTTGTTCATATCCGCTATCATCTAATGACAAAAATTGTTTTGTTCAACTCCCTATACCCACCTTAAGCCAATATAGCTACACAATCTCCTCTGGTTTAAACATTCTTGTTCTTATTTCATTTTCTAGCCTCTGGCACCAATATCTTCTATCATTTTAACTAAAATAAAGAATAGTTTAGGAAACACAGGCCAACTTAAACCATCTCCAAGATTTTTATATTCCCGGTGGAATTTGCAGCTAATAAGGTGGTTGAGGACTGGCCACGCCAACAGACCGATGAGATAAACTGTGCAGCATCATCCATTTCATGGCCAGAGAGGGGGTCCCTGCTGTTAAAGTTGAAAGACAGTGCTGGCATGGGGAAAGCTTTATGGTATACAAAAACCTGTTCCATGGAGAATATTTGACATCAATAAACAAATGAAACCAAAAATGCCAAAACAGGTGTAATATTTTTCTAACTGGAAATTTTGAAAAGTGCAGTTCCAAAATAATTTGAGACTTTAAGCACGTCAATTATACCAGCACCTATTAAGAGTTGGTTATCTGACTGCTTTAGCGTAAAGTTTTCTAGACATTGTTAATACGGGGCATAACATCCAGTGAATAATTTATCAGTTTGGTCTCCATTCAAGACGGTTCATGCAGCCAATTTCCAGAAGTGGAGATCAAGGCAAATTATTGGGTTTAGGGGGAAACGGAGAGATGAGAGGATTAGAGCTATTGACTTCTACCAGGCAGTTCGTGTTTATGAAACAGCTCTTAAAGTGTAGGAAATAGATATTGGATTAACCAAAAAGGTGAATGAAACCCAACTAAAAACTATTGACTTCTTCAACATAATCGTGTTTAAATGCCAATACTGACTGGTGACTGCAAGCATGGAGGAAATTAGATAACACTGGGGACTTCATTTTCATATCGCCATCTAAAACGTCTAGAGTAGGATATAATATACATGGTGATCTGCCAGTTCATGTTTTTGGGAAAACGTGAAATGTGACTTCCAAACATGAGGCAACCACATGATACCTGATTTACTTGATTTGCAATGAAATCAGTCCTAATAGCGGATGTGCATGTAAATCAAAACCAAAATGATCTGTTGATCTCCTTGATTTCCAATGAAATCAGTCCAAACACTGTATGTGGATGTAAACCAGAAGCATATGATTATCTGATCTCGATGCAAATTGCATACTTACAGTAGAGACCATAAACTTTATTAGGGTCATTCAATAATTTAAAGCTAAACACGGAAGAAACTCAAAAATTCTTCTCAAATAAGCAAGTCAACTATGTTCAAACTGCTGCACCAAATAATATATACAAGCATGGTTAACAATCAAAATATAAAATTAGCTTGTACCTCATTAGTTTCTGAGCCTGTTGCAATGTAACCATCAGATACCGACAAACCTACAAAATTCTGTAACAACAAAAGCATGCATTGCAACAAAAGTATGTCAACCATGGTGGGACAATAGGATCAATGTCAACATTGATAATAATAAAATCAGAAAATGGGAGCAAGTTCATTAGAAAGTTAAGAGAGTTCAGTAATAAAAATATTAAAAAGCAAAGAGGCAGGGAGCATGAGAAATGGCCATTGATGCAAAAATAAAAATATACGTAAACCATAACAAATTATATCATGCCAAAATCCTTCCTCCTTTCATAGGCTTATTTGACTACCATTTTCAACTAACAATTCTTTGATGAAGATTGAACATGGATCTTAAGCTAAAAGAATGAAATTAAATCTTTCAAATAATTGCATATATTAGCCATTTGCTTCAGTTCATGTGTCAATCTTGAAAACACCAGGATTCCATCCCAGCCAGTTACGTTTTAAAAGCAAATAACATTATGCAAGTGACTGAAAATCTTATGTTCCAGCATCACCGTGATGCTTGATTTGTTTCAATTCTTTTAGCAAATTTTTACTATGGTCAACCAAATTTGAAATAAACAGCTCCCTCCAATGAAGATGAAATTAAATCCCTTTTCCAAGTAGAAGTAGAGCAATACTAGGAATTTTGGATAAAAAAGGTGTCTAAAGCCTCTCTCTTGCTTGATTCTTACGAAACTTCAATCTGCTGTCTCATCAGGAAGGGAACCTACAAACATTCCTATTTTATCAGGATTTCTAAATCCTCGGTTTCTAATCATTCAATGAGCATATTATATTTGTAATACACGAGGAAGAAAAGATGAAGAACGATGTATCAGAAAATGCTTTTGGAATTTATATATCTATCTGTTGCAAACTATGCACTACTGTCATCTGAAAAACAACCGGAAAATCTTTCTTTGTTAGGATAGATGGATATACTCCAATAGCTAACTCCTAAAATATTTGGTTATTGGAAACATTTTCACATATTCAATGTTGTTTCCAATTCCAAAAATAAGTGAAAACATCTATATATATATATATAATTTTTATTATGCAGACTTTAAATTTTAGCAATTAGATATTTTTAGTGGTTCAGATTTGTTCAAATTTAAAAGACACACAATAAAAGAATTTTACACAATAAAGTCCGTATAATAAAAATTATCAGGACGCCCTGATAAGAGGAAAACTCTCTCTCTCTCTCTCTCTCTCTTATATATATATATTAAAGACTTCATAATGGCTTTCCTAAATAGCAGATTGATAAATATCTTGATGTTTATACCTCATAATATAAACATAAAATCAGTCAAATTCAATATGAATAAATGTACCTTCACATTTGTGTGACCTGTGAATGACTGAAGGGGAGTATCAATAACCCGAGATGTGCATGTTGACAAATCCCAAAGCTTTATAGTGTTATCTGTGGATGCTGAAACAAGAGTTGTAGTGTCCACAAACTTGACATAACTCACAGTTTTGTCGTGTCCAACTAATGTGCACAGTGGAATCTTAGCATTACGGAGATCATAATAATAAATCCTATGATCAGCTGAACCAAATGCAAGTGAACGACCAGAATCCAATGGAAACTGCACACAGCAAACATTGGCCTTTGTTTTGATGGTACCAATACTTACTCCCTGCAGTAGCAACCCATGTAAGAAGAACAACTTATCACACATCCAGAATCAAATCTACACGGTATGAAATTAGATAAAAACAGTACGTTTAGTTTCAAAGCTGACATCCACCAAATGCAAAAGTAGAATTGCCTGATTGATACTCCAAAGCTTAACTGAACCATCATCACTCCCGCTAGCCAATAATGTTGGATCTGTTGATGAAAAGTCAATGGACCAAACGCGCCTGTCATGCTCTCTCATTTCTGTAAGGACTTGACTTCTTGAAACATCCCATACCTGAAAATATTAAGCAACTTGTTCAAAACAAAGTGGTAGAAAGCTCAAAGGTGAATAAAATGCAAAGCTTGTCCTACCTGTACCACACCTTCAAAGTTGCTTGAAGCAATCTGGCTTTTGATATAAGTATTCCAACATATGCTGCTGAGCTTCGATCTACTAGCCATTTCAACCACAGGATAATGGATATCACGATTTTCATTTATGATTGTATTGCATTCAAATACTTTAATCTTCTTGTTTACGCCAGCTGTTGCAAAAAATTCTCCATCACGATCAAAACTGAGGGAGCATACTAGGTTGGAAGAATTTAATAAATCCCCTTGGTTCAAATCTGCCTTAACCTTCAACTTACTGAATGACAGATATTTGCACAAACCCTCAAGGAATGGATTTATCCACCCAATTTGTCTACCTTCATTATATCGCTCTTTGGATCCTAAATTATTGACTGAACTTCTTTCAGTTACAACAATAGATCCTCTACCATCACTACTTAAAGGTGAATGTCTAATCAAAGGTTTTCCTGGAGGCCTGATTGGTCTGCATCTTGTCAAAAAATATGCTGCCTCCAATTTCTTGAAGTTCTTCATCAACCGAGAGCTTTTAAAAAGAACACTCCCCTCGTTTTTGGTGATGGTAGCTGATTTCTGATTATCGTCTAGATTATCATCACATTCCTCAATGTTGTGAACCTGAAGTCCTGGTCTAAATCGTTTTCTAGAACCCAAGGTAGAAGAATCATCATTATCATCAATATTTAATGAAGGGAGATTTAACATTGAGTGCTCATCCTTCCCCAACTCCCCATATGAACCTCCCTTTTTCTTAAGTACTGTTTGCTGCTTCTTAACTTCTTCAATATCAGAACAAATAAAAGAAACATTGGCCTGCAACTTATCAGCAGCTTCCTGCTTTCTTTGTTGTATCAGCAAAAGGAATTCCAGCAATAACTCCTGCTCATCTGTTCTCTCCCTTAGCTCTATTGCTGCTTCACGTTCTTCCAAATCATTTCTTGGTTCATTGAGAAACTCACTCTGTAACAGCTCACTGTTAACAAGGCATGGAAATGTAAGATTCCCATGGATATAAATTAATGGAAGTAGATCAAATGCAAAATATATTAGAGAAGGTAGGATGGTATTTCTAAATGATTGATACTACTTATCCCAAATCATATCCCAAAATTCACATCCCAAATGGCGTGTCATTATATCTGACATTGTCATATCATTTAACAAATCATTAATTTATTTACATGTCAATGCCACATATGGGAATGCATCATTTGGGATGTGATTTTCGGGATATGTTTTGGGACGAGTAGCATTATTCTTCCTAAAACGTAACATCATCATCAGATGAATACAATGCAAACAAAGATTCTCTAGTTGCTTATAAAATCTATGAAGTCTATCAAGAACAATCCCATGGTGGTTATGCCAAAAAAAAAAAAAAAAAAGGAAAGAGATTACATCCTATCAGTTGATGTTTTTAGGACTTATTTATCAATTACCTAACTTGGACATGATTCATGGACCTATCTTCCTAATTACTAGGGGCAGGCCTGACCCTGTGTTTTATGCAGGAAATCTTAAACAAACACAGTCAGGCAGCTAAATTTAGTCTGATTTCAAAAATTCCTAAAATCCTAGCTCCATTTTTACATGCAATAAATACATTTCCTTATAATCTATATACCCCAAAAATAATGATGACAATCTTCATTATTCTTATTAAGAGAACCAATCAAATAATTTTGCACAAAAGCTCACAAAAGAAAGCAAATTATGGAGTGACAACAGTCAATATTAACAAGTGCTAATGTAAACTATTTTAGCAAGTTAGTAAAACCCTTGTGTACTATGGTTGCACAAAAAACAGACAATCACCTCAAAGCACTTTGGTAAAAATATTTTATCCGACATTTTAAGACAGAAGTGTAATAATTGTAACAAAAATTAGTCATCTAAAAATTACAATTAAATTGAATTTGCAATGTCCAGTCAACAAAGATCTCTAAAAAGAGGGTTCAAGGCTACCAGAAAATGGTAAATGAATGCTAAAGGTGTGTGATGTGGACTAAAACTAAAATTAAAGAGCTACACAAGCCGGACATTGGGTATAATAGAGATTAAAACCACAATGTATGTAGAAAGCAAATGGAAGGAGAAATCACCCCATTTTTGGACGACTACTTGGATCAGGGTGCAGTAACCATAAGCAAAATGAAGCTTCCTTTGGAAATTTCAGCAGCAATTGAGGAGGAAGAACCCGATGTCTCAAACTAGACATAGTTCTGCTCTTTTCTTCTCTTAAGCTAAAAGGGCAGAATAACTAGAGAGAAATCAAATCATCAAATAAGTGTACAAAGAAAACAAAAACAACAACTAAAACATTACTTAGAAGACCCTACACTAGATAAATTAAGAAGAGTGGAAAAAGTTGCTGCGTCTTTTTCACATACCTCAAAGAGAAGAACACCCAATCGGTAAATGTCTGAAGCACAGGAAACAGAAGCACCAGCAACTTCTTCAGGACTGGTGTACCAATTTGTCTCCATAAGTAAAATCTGTTTCATTGGGAATGGTTGCCTCTTTTCTTCAACTTGTTCCATATTCATTGTATCCAAGATTTTGTTTTCTTCAGTCTCTTTTACTAAAATTACATGTGTTCCACAAACTGAGCTTGATTGCATGCAACTAGCTTCTGACAAAGCATTTCTTTGAGTTGTCACTGGCTGAAGCTCTTCACTTGTCAACCTTCTTCTTTGCTGAAGCATGTCATGGGGCAAGGGATAAGATAAATCTTTATCCTCCAAATTTTGGCTATTTAATCCTTCCTCAAAAGAATCAGATCCAGAATCTGAACATGAGGCAGATTCAATGAAAGAGACATGGTTAAATGAGGACATGACAAAGCATGATGGCCGAACATTATGAACAACAATTCCTTGTGAATGTGCTACATTTACAATCTCCACTATTTGCCTAAATATGTGCAAGCATTCAAAGACATCTACAGATCGTTCGGGTCTATCCAACCACTGCCTCAAGCTAACATCACCCCACTCTATTGCATGAACAAAAGGGTCGATAGCCGCATCATCCTCACAAACCCCAGATAAACCACCCTGGTTTCTTAGGGGATCACTATCATCCAGCACAAGTCTATCACTCTCCTTTATAAAACCAAAACCATGTGATGTATCAACCGAAACCCCAACTCTTTCCGCATGACTAAGTCTAGGGTTTCTGTTTGAGACTCCAGAAGTATTCAATGCCCTAGAACTATCAGATTCCTGCCAAGCAGAGTCAGAAGAACCTTCCATAGTCATCCGCCTAGGGCTGCATGAAGACCAATATACACACATCTAAGAAATGGACGAATTAACCAGCTTCTACCACACCCCGTCACCTCCACCATAACCACTTTCAATCAAGAACTCATTTCCAAATACACTGTAAAAACCACTATAAACTTCTGGCCAAGCTAAAACCCTCAGCTCCAAAAACATAAACATAGAAACCTGTTAGACACACACAAAAGTAAACAACATCAACCTCTCAGCATGAAAGATTATCATCAAAGATAACAACATCAACACCCCACTATCACCAACGCCACCAATCAACAAAACACTCAATAAACAAAACAAGTACTCCAAAATTCAACAAACCATGTCTTAACATAACCTAGAACACTTGCATGCAATTCACAACACCAAACATCAAAAAGCACTAGTGCAACAGCACCAACAAAATTACAAAAACCATTCAGTATATGATAATATAATAATAATAAGAATACACATGCTATAAAAAGAGAGAGATACGCACCAGTAAAGCCTGGAAGGGATCATTATTGTGATCTTGCTAAGGTAACCTGATAACAGAACCACACAGCCAAAAAGACTTTTAGTTTACACAGTAAAAAACAAAAGCTTCACAGCCTCATTAAATTCCTGACTTTTTTTTTTTTTTTTCAGAAACAAAATCAAACAAACAAACAAAAAACTACCCACAAAAAACCCAGACAGTCTGTTTAATAAACAAATAGTTCTTCCAATGCAGTAATGCACATCAGCAACTTATTTAGTATTTCTTTTTGAAACATAGGCCACTCTTTTAGTTCCTCTCCGTTATCTTCCCGCTTTATTCCACTTGGCTACGTGGCACAACTACAACCCACATGTACTTCCATCGTTATTGGCGAAAAACATAAATTAAGAGAACTAGTGGGCCATGGGATAAAAATGAAAGAAATATTATATTCATCTAACAAGTTAAAAAAAAATAAAAAAAGGATCTTTGTTACTCAAAAGGAGAAACTGCTGATTATTAAATAATTATCATGTGGTTTAGCATACAATTAAATTGTCTAATGACCATGATGTGGCTCTTAACGACATATACAATCTTGAAAAAAAATTCAGTTTTGATTATTTAATGGAGATAAACTGAGTCTGAACAACTTAGAAAGAAGTAAAGCAATTGAATACAAAGCTACTGTAACTAAATGATGAGAACCCACCTGGGAATCATCTTCAAAATTAGATCTTTTTCGTTGTTCGTGGTAAAATCGTGAACCGGGTATTAAAAAATTCAAAGCTCCCACCTCCCAGTTTAGCTTCAGTCTTCACTTCATCCTAAAACATGAATAAAGATTAGAACTTTAGTTTTGGAAGATGAAGATGAAACTGGTTTAACTGTTTAAGAATTGAAAAGACGCTGTTGAGATCAGATTTACAGAATAAGCAGTAAAGAAAAGGGAGTGCGGATTTGCAAATTAAGGTCTTCTCTTTTTCCATATCAAAAGTTATCCCTCAATTTGTAATCTTTCTCATCATTACCTTATTTAGATAATTTTATGAACATTGAACATTCAACTCTATCTTTATTTAGATATTATACTTTTTTTCTATATATATTCCGGCAAAGTATCAATGGACATTTAGGGTATTTACAAAAGTAGCTATTTTCTTTTGTCGAATTAAAAAGAAATTTGTCGTTTGTCATTTGATTATATGAAAATAAATATATGAATATGTGAGAAATAAGATGTAAAAGTGGGGGCAATTAGGAGGAATCAAGAAGTTATGGGGATAGAACATAAGAAATATTGGGGTATAAAAATAAAATTCTGAAATAGTGTAATAAGATGGGCCACCGCCCACCGGCATTTATTGAGCAGAATTAACATTTGGACCAAAATAAAACACATTTCAGGTTCAGGGACTGCCACGTATTTCTCCCATTTTCTCAATGTTTCGTTTTAGAACTTGGCCACATTTTTTTGAGTTCATTCACCAACCCTACTCAAATCTTTCTTCACAATTTCAATCTATTTAATATACTTCCCATGTGTTTTTAAAGAAAATCCTCTTATTTATTAATTAAAAAAATATTTTTGATAATCAAATAATGAACGTCAGTTGAAGAATCTTGTGTTTATTTCTGACAAATTTGTCCTAACAATATCACTAAATAAACATGATAGTAATGCACCCATTAAACCTGTGTTACTCAATATTTTTCTTATTTATTCGAGAATGTTGTCGATCTAATAATAAATATCGGGTGTTTCTAGAAGTTAAATAATTAATTTTATTATACATTCATTGGTGCGTTTGGTTCCCTATTTTTGTCCTATCTTATTCCTATCATTTTCAAAATACATATTTGTTTCCCTATTATGAAAATACTATTATATTATATTTAATTTTTTTAAACCCCTTAATTTTGTTAATTTAACTAAACACCTCAAAAAAAAAGTTTAGAAATTAACAAAAACACCCCCACCCACATTTGCGTTTCGGCCACCACCGTCGAAAGGTGGTGAAATCTGTTATAGTGGCGCATCTGGCATGGATCGCGGTAGTGCGTCGATCTATCCTTTTACGGTCAGATCCACCGTGGATCTAGTCGAAAAATGTCAAATCTACGGTAAAAAATCTAGTCGTAGCTAGTCGTCAACGACGGCCATATCTTTGGCCATCGTTGATAACCAAACACGGCCAGATCTGTCCGTCAATGGCCAGATCTAACCATAGATCTAGCCATTTCTAGCCAAATCAACGGTGGATCTGGCTAGAAAATGTCATATCGACGCACGACCAGCCAGATCCAATCGGTCTTGCGTCGATACTATGGTGGTAGCCAGTTGTCGGTATTTAATGGGTGGGTGGGGGTGTTTTTGTTAATGTTTAATGTTTTATGACAAGGGTGTTTAATAAATTAACAAACCTAAAGGGGTGTTTTGTTAATTTTTAAATTCTATCTCGTAATAACCACTCAACTCTTCTCCATTGGTACACAATTTTTCACTACTCTATTCCTTATTCTATCCAAAATACTACACTTATTTCCTTATTCTCAAAATATTATTCTATATTATTCAAATTTTTTTAAACCCCTTAAATTTGTATTTAGTGCTTTTTAAACACTCTGGATTTGTTAATTTAACTAAACACCTCCAAAAAAAATTTTAGAAACTGACAAAAACACCTCAGTAACCCACATTTGCCAAATTTCGGCCACCACTGTCGAAAGCTAGCCAGAATCTAGTATAATGGCGCACTACCAGCTAGATCTGGTTGGTAATGTGCCGATCTAGCATTTTCAGCCAGATCCATAATGGATCTGGCCAAAAAAGGTCATATCCATGGCCAAAGATCTGGCCGTAGGCAGTCATCAATGACAGCCAAGATATGGTTGTCGTTGACGACCAAATGAGGCCAGATTTGGCCGTCAATGGCCAGATCTAGCCGTAGATCTTGCCTTTTCAGTCAGATTCACCGTGGATTTGGCCAAAAAAGCCCATATCGGAATACGACCGAGGCCAGATCTAAGCCGGTCGTCTGTATAGATATGGCGACTACCTTACCCTTCACGGTGGTGGCTAGCTGTCGGTATTTAATGGGTGGATGGGGGTGTTTTTGTTAATTTTTAATATTTTATTATAAAGGTGTTTAGTTAATAAACAAACCTAAGGTTTATTTTTATTAATTTTCAAATCTTACATCGTAATAACCACCTAATTTTACTTTTTTCAAAATATTATTCTAAAAAGTATCAGAATAATAAACCAAGTGCACCCTTACTTTTTAAAAAATACTATCCAAAATACTAAAACAAATGCACCCTTAACAATTTTGATTATATTATTTTGAGATATTTCATTATACTAAACCATTATAAACTATTCTGTTTAAATTCCATGACATAATCTTCTTTCTTATGATTCTAATTTCTCGTATTATATTATTATTATTATTAATATTAAAGTTAATATAAGTTTGGGATATAAAATATGATGTGAATTAAACAATAGGAGGTTGGTGGACCTTACTAAGTTGATAAAATTTAAACTCCAAACACTATAAATTGAGTTAGTGGTTGAGACATCAAAATTCCATCACTCATCCAAACGTTATATTATATGTCTTTAATTATGTATTAATTAATTAGATTACATCACTCAGTTACCTTTTAATGTCTTCTACGATGTAATTATTAGGGGCATTTAGTTAGAGTTAATGTCATATTTTATTTCTTACATTAAAATGTTTAGCTGTAAGTGATATAATATTTCAATAATCTTTCAAAATCAACAACAATTAATATTGGTTATATATATAGGTGATAATCTGAATACCATCATTTTCTTAGGTATTTTAATATTATTGGGTAATCTTAATATTGTTACAATTTTATCCTTAATTATTAAAAATTTTTGGACAACAATACCTTTATTTTGAAAATAATTTACAAAAATATTTATGGACTATTTTATCTGTATATACAAAAAAATTTAAGACATAAATACCCTTGAACTTAAAAACAATTACCCAAGACTAGTGGTTGGGCCGACCATGCACCGATTTAGCCATGGACGCCGACTGGGCAATGGCTTGGGTGGCTGGAGTATTTTTGTTAATTTTTAAATTTTTATTATAGGGGGTGTTTTAGCTAAATTCTCAAATGTAGAGAATTAGAAATAATCTAGATAATAATAATAATACCAAAAAAGAAATGTAATTCAGTAATCTATATAACATACCCACCAATTTATTTCAATATAACAAAACACATTTAATATAAAATTTCCAGTAATATTCAAGGTAATATATCTTCTCCTTAATATAATATTCTCAGTAATACAAAATTCTTTGAACCAAAGGTATCCCTTATATTATCTACTTATGGATACATTGAATTATGAAGAAATGTTTGAAAATAGATGAGGGGAAGGGGGTGAAGGAGAAAGAAGCACTTATCTCAGAAGTGCTTTTCTTTCTATTTATGAAAAAGGACTGGTGGATGGACACCTAGGGACCATTCAATAATGGGGTTTGATTGATAAGGTGCACAAATAATTTGTGCTACACATTCTTGTCCACATCTTTTGAATCCTTCTTTTATCTGTCAGATTTTCTGGATAGCTTATGAAATCAAATTCTCTCTTCTTTAATTCCAAAAAAAACACTACTGTTTTTGGAAGCAATATTGCTTTGGAAATATATGATTTTCATTTGGTATTTATTCCAACAATAATACAAGATTGTTTGTTGAATACTGTCAGATCGATTAATATTAAATTAAACTATTACCCTCGGAGATTATTAGAAAGGAAAAAAAAAAAAACTTTTAAAAGTATCAAAAATCTCTTTCATGGGTCAAGACGAATCCAGGAATTACTATTAGGGGAGATAAATAATTTAATATAAATTTAGGAAAACTAATTGAGTGAGATTGTAATTAAATTAATATACATGTGGGGAAAAAGTAAGTGATTAGGGTCAAATATGAAAACATTAACAGAAAATACTACATGATGAAAACAAATGAAACCTGAGCAAAATTAAAATGATTTTTATTAAGTGGGGTCATTAGCCCCCACTGGCCTCTTAACAAGTTTGTTCCTGCTCATGGTTGTGTTTTTATCAGGTTGACCCACTATTCTTGTGTTTTGTTTCCTATTTTAAGCAGGCAAAGCAAGGAGAATGATTTACCTAAGAAGGGAAATCCCCTTGGAGAGGCCCAAGGCTAAGCTGCACAAAAAACCATGAAAACAAGAGGATGTACAATCCTTTAAGCCTGACATTATTGGTGATGTTGAAGAAGAAGATGAGATGTGAGTAGGCACCTGCACTGACATATTCAATGTTACAATACTTTACACCAAACACATTATTGAGATTGTTTTAAGCAATAATATTACAAGTGATGGCTCCAACTATGTATATCTTCTTTTTTTTTTTTTTTTTTGGGTACCTAGGTGTCGGGATCAGCTTGCACGTACGTCGGGTGTTTAAGCCTAATGGGTTAGGTAAGTTACAAATATGATAGGTGATTATTTTGTAGGACTCGAATACAAAACCTTCTAAATAACCTATTCAAATGAGTAAAATCTGGTCATCCGACCACAAACTAAGTGATTTGTATATCTTAATATTGCTTCCAATAATTTTTAGGGTAAAAATACATCGAAAGAGTTTCTTGAAAGAATCTCTATATAATATTTATCGAACAAAATATAAAATTATGATTCGGTGATCTTAACTATACATTGTCATTAATATATACATATGGAAAGGATGCCTATCTTTGCTCAAAGGAGATATATTTTCAAGTCCATAGGTATTTGATAGTTGTATTTATACAAAGCACTTTGTAATAAGCTTTTCAGAAAGTACTTGTATAAGTTGAAACCATTTTCCTTTTCTTTGAGGAAAAAAAAAAAAACTTTTGGGTGGGAATATTTTTCCATAAAAGCAGTTGTGGTATCAAATAAAGAGTTGACCTAATTATATCTCATATCTGAAGCAATTCTCAGTCCTCCGTTATGGTATCAACAGGCTACATATTCCACTTCAACAAGCATAAAATTCCAACATACACTTTTTATTTTTAAGAAGTTGATTAATGGTGAGAGTTTGAAGTGAATCTCCAACTCAAGATTTTATGATTTTCTATGCGTTGCCCATTGGCTGCGCAGAAACCAACATACATTTCATCAGCTAAATCGTAGAGGTCAATTTCCATCTCAAGCAATGGCGTTCGAGGCTTCTTCATCTTTGAAGGAGCCATTGTTACCTTAATGTAATTATCTGCATAATCAATCCATGCCCGATAAATCTCACCATTGTTCAGCTTTAATCCAAGGAAAGACCAGTAGGTCTGATTGCCATTGTTCTCAAGCCAATACCCGGCTTTGTATGCAGTCAGAGAAAACATAGATCCTTGTGTTGATACCAACATGGTTATCATCGATATCTTGAAATTTCTTGATTTCTAAACAAGTCGAATTCAACATCAAAGACATGGGTATTGGGATTATCGTTGCTGGTTTTATTCAAAAAGCCAAGGATACTGAGCTGGTGCGGCGTCTTCAATGCCTGCGGAAGGTACAAAGATGAAGGGGCTGGGAAGGTTGATTCTTGTAGGGGGTGATCGAGAAGGTGAAAGATGTTTTAAACGATCGAACTAGAGTTAAGAGTTAGGAACCCTTGTGGAGATCTTAAAGGGGAAGAGAACTCTTCCAACGGAGAAAGGGGTATATTGGGTGAGAGAAATAGCAGAGGAGTCTTGCATTGCACTGCCACAAAGCCGTATTTCTGAAGCAGTAAAGCCATTATTGTAGGCAAACCTAACAGCATTGCCACACTGAATGCAAGTAATGGCCAGTAGTTTGAAGAGGGGCATTGTTAACTAGCTCTGGAGTTCTAAGTTGTATCTATCAGCAAATATATAGCAAAATCTTTCAACTCCTTCCTGAACAAAACTGACATATGTCTAGAGTCTAGAGGGGACAATCCAACTTTGATTTTTCAATGGTACGAAGGACCCCATATGCCCCTTTTTACAACTTGGCGGCTGCATGGATAGAAATCAAAGTTGGGTAGTAGACAACTTGATATAACTAGGAAACAAAAGGATGTACGAATCTTAAATAGGAAGCGAGAGACAGAGACCAACACCCTACCTTGGCAGCTTTGAGCAACATATTACTTCCTTTTATCACAAAATAGGAATATAGGACAAGGACAGTCATGTTTCCAAAATAAATTATGCTTAAATAATAAGCTCTACAAGAATGGCCAATATCTTAGAAATTACAGTTGCCGAGTGGAAAGAAAATACATGTGATAAATGGGAGAGAGATTTCTCAGTAAGCTATTAACAATAGCTAATTATGGCCACTGGCCATCTACCTAAAACACCACCTATACAAAGGCCCCAATTAACAGCTGAGATCACATTTGACGAGAGAGAATATCACCAGCCAATTTTTTCCGCAGTTATCTTCCTGATAATGCTTTTTGCCATCAGGGGTTTACTTGAGACAGCTTCCGGAAACAAATAACGAATTGGTTGATAAGTTGGTTCCCTTCCGCTTGAACTTTTCTGACCTTTGCCTTGTCAATGCGTGCTCGTCTAACAGCTTCCTGAATCTGGCGATCATGGTCCTTAAGCATCTGATCCATGTTACCAGGAACTAGCAATGGACCAGAGTAATGGATTTTGGGACCCTTTGACCCATACCCAAGCTAGCAAACAATAAAAGAGTCAGATACTCAAAATAGCACGGATAAAGTCAAATCCCTAACACCAGAATTCATCCTATTCATTAGGAGGTTAATCAAGAAATCTGTAAAACAGATTATTGAGAGGAAAATAAGGCACAGCCATACTAACCATAATTGGATCTTTGTTGCCAATTTTTCCATCTTCCTTTTGATGACAAACAGCAACACCTTGAGGTTGATGCTTCTGGTCCTGTTGTATCAAAGATTCTGAGGTTTCTTTGAAAGATCCTGGAAACCTAGCTATTAGCTTTGGAATTTCCTGTTGTGAAGGAACTGGACCTTTCTCTCCGATCTTCAGACAATAAGCTCCTCCTTGCTGCCACTAAACCTGACATTGATGACAGGTCAGCACCAGCAGAAATCTTTGGAGCATCATCTGGGTTTTTCCCAGCCTTTGCCCAAGCAGCTCGGTGAGACAACGGCCCTGAATGAGAGGCTCTCTTATGATGATGCCCCTGGGGTTCTGCAGTGGATTCTACCGCTTGTGATGGTCTAGGAGGATCTATAGGGAATCCAGACGCAACTTCTTCTGGATGAGGATTAAACATTTCACTCCGGCTCTTAGAATTGGACTGGCTTTGTCGTTTCTGTAACAAGAAAGCAATCATATTAATGTGTAATTTATCCAAATTAGAGCCTAAGTGAGGTGAAAGCAAACAACAAAAGCAATGGAACAGAGAGGTTGAAAAGGTGAATTATATATATAAAATCCTTAAAAGAAGGCTTAGCTGCTAGGTTGCTAAACGGGGAAGAAGAAATTTAGAAGTATTCATAATAAAACAGTGTGGCATCACCGTTTTAAATGGCTATCCTATTAAACGGCAGAATTTCAACACAAACTCTCCTATACCTCTCAAGCCTAGCACAGTTGAATGGCCACCACAATTTTTGATTTATTTCTTATCCTATGTTTGTTTTGGGATTCATCTCTTTCATACCTAATATCTACCTTACTGCAGAATTATGTGATTAAGTTATTGATAAAATACATACCAAACCATAATTAAGAAAATGCAGGGTTTTTTCATTGTTTCCATACTAATAGATTTACAACTACAATGCACTAGTTACTAAATGCATTGCCAGTAGGTTACAAAAGGAAAATGACGTACAGGAGGAACCTTTTGAAAATAGATTACCTGCATGGACAAAACCAATTCAGCATTGGCATTAGGGGCTGGAATAGCTCTGGACTCTCTTGTTCCTTTCCTTTCAAGGTCAAGCCTCTGGCCCTTGCTTCCTACTGCGCCTTGTCTACAGAGCAAACAAATACAAATCTTATTAGTATCTGGCATCCATACATGTCAGCATTTCAGCAGTACATAAGTTCAAATCAACTTTAGAGTAACTTATTAATCAAAGACCAGAAATCAAGTTACTGTCCAACAAATTGAAGCCCCACAAGAAGAGAAAAACAACGATTAAACTGATAACTACATATTTAATGTGAGCACATCGACTTAAATGTAATTTTCACTAGAACAATCAAAACGAAAAGGAAAAACAAGCTCTTAAATGACCACTATCAATTTTGACACAAGGGCAAAAATGCCCAATGAGGCAAACTAACAGACAATATATTTGTTTACTGATAACAATAAACTATGTCATAGTTGTTAAAACATGCACCTTCTAGCTTCCTCATCCCGTATTTTTGCGTCAAACTCTTTGCTTGGAGGATACTTTGGCAAATTGGAAGGATCACAAGGAAGAGGTTTCACCGTGAAGAACTGGAGAACAAAAACCAAACACTAATCAGAACACAGGGTAGAAAAAAAACTATTAATTAATTACCAAGAGAACGAAATAACAGAACACTATGATTGAAACAAATGAAAACCTATTCAAGCTACAAAATAATGCATCAAGTACATTTATAAACTTAAGGAGAGAGGAAGAAACAAAAACTGCACAGGAATAAAAGACAAGGTATTGCTTGTTCCCAAGCTATGCAAACTCCATTATCCAAAGAACTTGAGAACCAATAAGCCCATCCAAAAACATCCTCCAACAAAAATATTTGGTTATTAAACACATTCAGTCAATTGAAGAACTATGGCCATCATTTAAAAGATTCTGTATCATACCTCACTCTTCAGAGCAGAAGCTGCAGATCCTCTATCAGCTGGATCAATTGAAAGAAGGGTCTCCATAAGCCCTAAAGCTGGTGCAGGGAAATCCTTGAAATGTTTCAGCCACACAACGTTTATAAGGCTGTTGGGGCTTAAAGATTGTAGCATGCGGCAACTTTGATTTTCTCCAATAATCCTCTGAAGGGGAACCACAAAGCTTAAAAATTTTATGCAACTGCTCCACCTAACAAACAAAAAGATACAAACTTTTGAATAATTAACAGAATAACTTCAAACTAAGCAAACAAATGATTGAAAAGGAAAATAGAAAAGAACAAGAAACTCTGCATTAGATCTCTTCTTTCACAAAATCCTGCAATTATGGGACAAAAGTATGGACATATTTTAGGAGTTCATACTCCAGACACTGCTCCTTTGAGAGGTAGAAACTGGTTAAAAAAAAATATCATTCAACTATATTAAACATGCTTGTGCATAGAACAGCTTCATGAAGGAGCCCCTTTTGCAGATCATTTGAATGCATTCGTCCATGAAATTCCAACAGAGGCTAAGTCCAACATATCATTGGGAACTCTCATCATGATCCTTATTCCTAAGATGAAATTGATTGTAATGCAGCAAAAAGAAGGACAATGAAAAGAGAACATAGAAGTGCCAGATAAAATAACATGTGGCAAAGAATCTAACTCTGACTGGTGGCAGCAAACTCCATAATTTATACCTCAGTTCTTCCAGGCATGATAGGTTTGCCAGCATACAACTCTGCAAGTATGCAACCTGTACTCCATAGATCTACAGCAGTACCATAGTAAGTCGCTCCAAGTAGAAGCTCCGGTGGCCGGTACCAAAGAGTTACAACACGACTTGTCAGCGGCAGATTTTGATGGGGATCATAAAAACTAGCCAGACCAAAATCAGCAATTTTCAAGATGCCATTGTTGTCAATCAAAAGATTGGAACCCTTTATATCACGATGTAGAACACCACGACTGTGACAATGATCAAGCCCATGCAGAAGTTGCTGCATGTAACATTTAACCTGCCAAAAAACAGTATAACAAAAATTATAGCCTGAAAATCATAAAAATAAGGGTTAAAAAGAAATCAACGCCTAACCTAAGTATATCCATATTTCACAGGCTACTTCCATATGACTGCTATGTTAACCAATAAAATATTGTAATAGAAATGTAAAGAAAGTTCAGTAAGTAGAAAGATCATTTTTATTTTTGGTTAGAAACAAGAAAATTTGTTTTAAGAAAAAAGAAGATACTAAATTTGTGTAAAGTAAAAAGATCACGAATTACATGGAATGTCACTTCCAATAACCCAGTTGAAGCCCTAGAAAACAAAACAAAACCTTTTCACAAGTACCTGGGATTCTGAAAATTTCACACCAGGATGTGAGGCAAGACCAGCCAGATCATGTTCCATGTACTCAAAAACAAGGTACAAGCTGCAAGACATCCTTGACGTAACCAGGCCTTCCAGCTTTATTACATTCATGTGATCAAGCCTACGGAGAATATGAATTTCCCTTGCCATAAAGCGAACACTCTCAGGCTCCAAGTTATCAAACCTTACTTTCTTCAGGGCAACAATTTTCTTCTGATCAAGATCACGGGCTCTATAAACATTACTGTAAGTGCCCTGGCCAATCTGCATTAATACAGATGTCATCAGACTATGTATGAAAACAAACCCCAAGCAATATCAACATAAAGTAGATTAAATAACTACTTGTAAAATAGAATCATACAGTTTTATGTTACTAAGACAATTTTACAAGAGTAAGGCTGCTCAAAAACCATAACATTCAAACAAGACTCTACCTGGGCCTCGGCTAATGTGATGAGAGGACATGATAGATTTTCTAGTTATATCTTAAATAGCATTGCATAAAATAAATTAGAAACCAAAAAAAAGAAAGAAAAGAAAAGGATAGACAAAAACAAAGCTGCAGTCATAAAATGTTTCTAAGTTAGAAATATTGTTAAAAGATATCATAAGTCAATTACTTGAGGTTGAAGATAATTCTCTTTCAACATTCTTCTGTACCATTGGGAATTCAGTACAACAAAAAGTTAAAAATTATCAATCTGATGCAATTGTCCGTACCAACTTTTAAACCACAAAGGTGCCAAATATGGGCCCCAAGCAAATCATGGGTTAAGAGATAGCTAGCATTTTAATTCTATCACCATTTCACCAAGGAATACAAGAAATTCAACTTACAGAGCAGCATAAATACAAACTAAAAGTCAAGCATTCGATCAATAAGACAGACACATGTACTTATAAATTTATCAATGAAGAAAATTAAAAAATGATAATCTAAATCACAAAATAAGTATCCCATTGATTCATATAATCTATTAATGAATCAAAGAAGAAGAAGCTTACTTTGTCCAGCTTCTCAAAAGAATCTGCACGTCGTGGAACCCATCCCCTGATCGCCTCTCCAGCCACTGTGGCCAACCAGGCCGGCCACCCTGCTGCCACCTGCTCACCTTCTGTAGCTTTGGGAATATTACCCATCCCTGGATGATGTTGAGCAACAACATATTCCATTTTCTCCCTCTTCCGATCGAAATTCTCACCATGCAACCGAACAGACCCATTCACCTGCTTATCAATCAACATTGTTCTCCCATCATTACTATCATATCGATCTTTCACCCGATATGCGTCCTCTCTCCTTGAGGAAGTTGCCCTTGATACTCTTAAGTCAGATGAGGCCTTGCTCGACAGGCGCTCTCTTGGACTCTCTTTACTATCTTCAATAGCAGAGGGTTTACAACAAATGCAACCCATCATACACCAACACCACCCAAAACCGTCCTTCAAAATCAACAGTTACCCCACAACTATAGCATTTCCACTGTACTACTTTCCTCTTCTTCTACACCAAGTTCTATAAAGAATAACTTTTCCGCAACTAAATCAAGGACATTCAAGGTAGAAACCCCTCTAAAAATCAAGATTAACGCAAACACAATTATTGCACCATCAATATACTCTTTTCCACTCAATAAAGCAAAAAATTTGCAATTACCAAAGAACCCCAGATTCTCACACCAAAATGCTAAAAACCTCCAAAATCATGCACAATACCTCAAAAACAACAGTCCTAAAGCAATAAAAAAACAACTTCAATATCAATATCCAATAAATTCACAACTAAATAAACTCAAAACACTTCAACACTACCAGAACAAAAACCTAAAAACTCACCTACCCAATTCAAAAAAAAAAAAAAACCAAAATCTTCGTACCTTAAGCCATAATTGTTTATTCCTCCGCAACTAACACACTGCCACAAGCAAAGAATTTGCAAAAAGACTGAAACTTTGAAGGTGTGTAACTTAAAAACCAAAAAAAGAAAAAAACAGAAAGGGAGTGATCTAGGGTTTGCAGATCTAGGGCACACAGATTTTTGATTTGGAAAGAAGGAAAGGCTCAGGCACAAGTATAGTAAAGAGTGTAGTTATTTTCACAGAAGATGAAAAAATGTATTTGTTTTTCTTTTTATTTTTATTTCTGTGGGTGGAAGTATTTAATAATTAATTATTTATTAGAATAATATAATTTTTATTTATTTAATTAAAAAACTAATTTTGTCACGGCGCTTATTTTAAGTGCGCGAAGGCGCAGCTTTCAGTAAGAAGACATTCTTATATTTTTTGTGTTGACATTCCCACGCGCTCTGAAGAAGAATGTTGTTACACTCTCTCAATTATTAGTCTTATTATTCAAATAAAATAAAAGTAAACTCATAATAAATCAACAATTCATTGGTAAGGGAATATTTAATTAGTTAATTATAAAAAAAAAATTTGACAAGATTATTCCTCCACTCAAGAAAAGAAATTGTGTTAATAATGGTTTTACATGATATAGTTTAATAAAATTTTCTCTTGAAATAATTAACAATTTATTTAAACCTAATTATATAGAAAAATTAAAATAATATTATGAATTATATAGATAGTCTTTAATAGTTTTTAATGATTAATTTTGTATAAATTAAGTATGCATTTTTAAATAGAAAATATTTCTTTAATTTTCACTTTAACCCTATCTCTTTTTTATTTGTTTATTTTAAAAATAATTTTACTTTTCCTTTTTTTATTATATTTTTAACCTTTGTAACAAGCAAAGGCCATAAAAATACAATCTTTTTTCTCCTATTTTAGCTTTATTTGCGCGTGACATCACGCGCATTATAAAGAGTGTGAAAAGTATCACTAAAAGTTCAATCTATTACTCTAACTTGTAACTTCCCAAGGAAAAGTTGGGTCCTTGGCTTTTCCTTCACTTTATCAGTTTTATTAATTAATTAATAAAATTAAATTTTTAGTTAAGTAGACGAAATTCCCATTTTACCCTTCCAACTCAATTACACTAAAAGTCTAAAACCACTACCATTTTGTACCTTTTGAACTGGCCCCACTCGACTTAATTATATATTTAATCTGTGATTAACTTTAAGCTTCTGATTATGTCCTACTTACTTATTCTTTAATTAATATAATTTTATAATAATTAATTAATAAAAATGACATCTTTTTTTCTGAGTCACGAGTTGGTTCTTTTACTTTTATTTTTTTATTTTATTTTGGTGATTCTCGACAAGACAAGTAGACAACCAATAATTTTTAATTTTTTTTTTTTTTTGGAGTTTTTAACACCGTTAAAAGAAAAAAATAATAAATAAATCATTTGATAACTATAAAAAAAAGCCTATAAAAATATTGGGTTGCATTAGTAATTTGTTATTAATTAGGTTAAATTATGATTGTACGTGTTAATTTAGTGATAACTAACAGCACTAGTAATGATAGTAGACAACTGGGATATCATTTTCACATAATTAAATAAGAATGATTCTTGGTCAGGTTAACTACTCTAACCACTTTTATTTCATATATTTATCGTTAATTTTTTTTTTTTTTTAGTCACGAGAGATGTTCGGCCAGCTTGCATCGCCTCAACCAATCTCTTAGAGTCAGGGAGATATTCGGCCAGCTTGCACCACCTCAACCAATCTCTTAGAACCCTAAAACTGTCAGTCGTGTAAGAGCCCTAGTGATTATCTCTATTAGTGTTAAGAAATACTCGAACTCATAAAACTTTCTTTTATTCTTTTATCATCAGACCACCCGTGGTGGTTAAAATGTTAATTTCATTGCCCTCGAGGAAGGTACTAGTCTCTCGACGATTTGTTTTCTAAAACTATTAAATACTCTTTATAATTTTCTTAAAACCCTTGGACTTTTTAAGAATAAAAACACTAATAAAATATCAACCCTAATAATATAATAACAACACTTAAAATTTCTACTATGACAATAACATTATAAATAATATACAATAAAGAAGTCAAGAATTGACTACCAATTTAGGTAGCAATGTCAATGCCTACTATAAAGTCATTGTCTTCCATTGAGTATTAGTAGATGTCTAGATGATTTTATGACTAGACTCTTGTATTTAAAATTCATACAATTTAATTAAGAAAAAAATGACATTCATAGAAAGCTATGTTTCTGACATATTCACAATAAAATCATTAGATGACCAAAACATTATTAATTAATCTCCAAGATCTTCATACTTCATATAGTCAAACTTGTTTTATAAATACATTATCCTATTTCCATAAATCAAATGGGCGTTGAGGTATTTTGAACTTAAGCAATACTTTAGTTTTGTAGAATTTTTTAAACTAAAAACTTCACAAGAGTGAAGTGTAACTTAAACCATACCTGAGGACGAAATTGTTATTATCATGAAAATATGAAAAAGAAAGTGAGATGAGACAACTATCTTTAGGTGGTCAAGTGATTCGATCGAGTCTTGGGTGTATTATTCAAGAGGTATTGAGTTCGAGTCTCTTTTTGATTGCTAATAGGGGTAACCATTGGATTTCTTACCCAACTGGTAGTTCCAAGGTCCCAAAGGAATAGAAAAACTACCTCTGAATAGTTGAGTGATTAGATAGAAACCCTTGAGTGTATTACTCAAGAGATCCTGAGTTTGAGTTATTTCTCGATTAGCAATAAAGCGAGCACTAAAGCTTTTACTACCCATTTGGTGAGTTATAAAGTCGTCGGGATTAATTTAGGATATACATTGAATGGCTCAGTATATCCCTCACTCATAAATGAGACATAGATATGAAAATGCAAAGGCGGTTTGTCATTTACAAAGACTACTAACCAGACAATAGTTGTCCATATCTCTACTAAATAATGAAGACTTTATCCGTATGATCATGCAAACATGAAATTTATGGTGGTGTCTTCACTCTATGTGACAAAGAGACAAGTTAATGGACCCAAATAGGCCCACCTTTAGGCACATACATGGGCCTTGTCTCCTTGTGGTTCAACACATTTGTAGCTTCTCATGATCACAGGTTTTTTCTTTGGTTGCCTTGCCTACTCCATTATCATGTTTCCAACTTCATTTTGGCAATCTATTTATTGAATTAATTAAAAGGACTTGAACCTCCCTTTTGGGTAACAAGATTAATGAAATAATAATGAGGGAGATATTACAGCAAAACCTCTCTATAGTGATACTCCATATATGAATAAACTCTACATAGTTATAAAAAATTTCTAATTCCAATTTGAGATAGTTATAAATAAAAATAAATTCCACATTGTAATAAGTTATAATTTTTTTAATTCACACCTTAAGGAAAATTTTTAATTCACACCTTAAGGAAAGTCACCTTCACATAGTAATAATTATTGTATATTACAAAAATATATATTTTATGTTACATTAAAGGTTTAAAATGAAATAAAATATTTATCTAAATTTGTTTGAGATAATGATTTATGCTTTAGAGTTGTTTCCATATCTTTTAATTTGTGAGTATGTAATAACTCGCTAGTATGAACGCTTTTTGTTGAAGTCAAAATATTTTTAGCTTTTCAAACATGTTTAGAGCTTCATAGTATGAAACTTTTTGTATTTTCATATTATCATCCTTAAGATTATTTCTTTTCTCTTCTTGTTAAATTGCAGCAATGATTTATTCTTTAGTTAAAACATACATGATTTGTTGCTCATTTGCATAATAAAAAAAGACATTAATATATATTCGATTAGTGCCATGAAGTTGTCGAATCCGATTACTTAATTTTGCAATTATTCTTTTATTCTCCTCATTCACTTCACTTGTAACTTGCAATTCATCAACATCGGAGGTCCTAATTTTTCAGTGTTTAAAACCATTTACAATTGTTTATGGTTTTACATCAACCGACATGCATCGCATTTTCCATCAATGACACTTATTTTTGCTAGTTATAAGACATGATATTCTATCGGTTTCAAAAGTAGACAATTGAAACATTGAATTGAAATCTTAATATTACTAAAACATTAATTGAAATCCTAATATTGTAATACTAAAACATGAACCATAAAATAAGAAATCAAAACAATAATTTTTGTAATTACATCTTTATTAAGTTATAACCTCCTTATAGTAATAAAATTAGTTCATCCCACCATTATGACTATAAAGAGGTTTTACTTGTATTAAAAATATATATGAAATAATGAATATGAATTATCTTTTTATTTATCTCGGAATTTGCGTACATGCAATGTTAACTACTTGTAACATTACTATATTTTATATCATTGAATTATTTTTACCTATTATAATAAAAATTACATTTCACATCGCTAAATTCGGTTTATAAGGCTTGAATCCTCTTAATTAAGTATAGATGTTTTCGGTGAAGGATGCTTCCGTAAAACTCAAACACAAATATGTAAGACAATTTTGTGTACCTTTTTTTATTTATTAATTTTAATAAAAAATTAATATTTTATATTAAAATTGGGGAATTAATTGAATGAATATTGAATGGACCCCTTGGTTTTATGAGTGTACTTTATGAAGCATAGTAGATGAGGTAACATAATGGACCACCTTTAAATGACCCACAAAATTAATCACTCATTAAATCTTTTCACCAAAATACTCAATTATTAAATCATTATAATTTGTTTTCACCTTTTACCAAGTAGAAAGCAACAATGATTATGAACTAGATTTTCAACATCTCTTTACTTAATATTTGGATCAATTTATGAACATTGAATTATTATTATTATATAAATTTTGATTATTTGATTTTTGACATTCTAGTTGGAACTTTTGAGTATTAAAACCTAGAGGGAAAACAAAATGGGCCATAAGTATTGCTTCAGGCCCAACTCTCAGATTTGGAAATCCATGCAAGCTCCTGGCCCATTATTAGTAATTTTGATTATAAATCAAAACCCACTTGAATAATTTAAAAACCCTTCATATCCTTTGTATTTAATCCTAGAAAAATTTAATAAAGATCAAACAGGCATATTTCCACCCAAGGTTTAGCCAAATCCAAGGTTTCCACCCCAGGTTTCATAAAAATAAATTAAAAAATTACCCTTTAACCCCCACATAATTTTGGCCATTTCTAAAACCCTTTCCATCCCACACGACTTCCTTTTTAGGCCGATTTGGCCGTTTTTCGAAGCCAATGACCTTCTCAAACACCACCCATGGCACCCTTGTCCATCCACCACCAAAACCTCACCCTCTTCCCTTGCAAATTCAACCACCATCCCTCAACATTCTTGACCATCACCCACACGCAAGCCTGACTCCCTCTCAACCACCACCCGACATACGTTCACCATTTCAGCCCCCACCTTCGCCGCCATCCCCACCACAAGTTTGAAGAAGTTTGGTTTGTTTGATTGTGGAGTTGCTTTGATTGGTAGATGTTGGAGATTTGTGAGAATATTGATAATTGATTGTGTATAGTTTTTGAGGAATTTGGATTGATTGTGATTTTTGGTGTAAATTTTTGGAATTTTTGCCATACCCAACCAATTCCCGCAACTTTGTCACCCAGACACACACCAAGGGCTAGATGAAAAGCCCCACCCACCCACCCATTGCATGCGCAACTGCCCTATGCAAGCACGTGCAAGCCTCGCCCACGCCCATCGCCCACATTGGTCGCAAAAGAAAGGCCGGTAGACGACAAATGATGAGTAGGGAAGCTGAATGTGGGGGTGGATTTTGAAGAGGAGAGAAAGAAGGGTCGAATGGAGGTGGTGGGTAAATTTCAATGGAATGAGGCGATCGCAAAATGGCTGCAAAGATGGAGGTTTGCGAAGTCGAACAATCATTGTTTTCTAACGAATAGAGGGTGCTCTAGTGTGGGAAGGAGGGTGGGGAAAGGTGAGGAGGAAGCAAGGAAGAGGTAAGGGGATTGTTTTAGGTGGAAAAGGTAGTTGGAAAAAGGCTAAAAGCCCACGATGAAGTTTGCTAACATGCATCGCCCGTGGCTAAAATGTGCCAAATACTGTACAAGTGATGTTACAGTGCCCCATGCATGTGTCTGCCACCCGACCTTGGTTTCAAGGGCGGAATTGAGAGAAATTTGAGATATGGAGGGTTATTTTTAAAAATTTTTATTTTTATTTTATATTTAATATAGTGAAAATGACCACTTTATCCTATGCCCATTACATTAAATGATTTTCTATTAATTTAAAAGTGAGGAATTTGTAATTTATGAAATTAGGGGTAGGAACCTAGGATTTCGCCAAACCATGGGTGGATAAATGTCGTTTTATTACCAAACTGATATATATTTTTTTAATTATTCACCATGATAACAAAGTGACAACCCACCAAATTAACACAAATTCTCCTTCAAAATCATAATAAAATAACTCCACTAAACCATACTCTAAAAACCCAACTTCAATCACTTGCTTTCAAATTCATTAAATAAATATAGGGAAAATGATAGCTCTTGATTTGGATAAGGATACCAATAAATTCAGAGAAATTTATAGTTAAACAAAACCAAGATAATTTTTTAGTTGCAAAAATAATGTTGTTTAATTATACATATAGTAATCTTTTAAATGGTTGGATCATAATTTACGGATATTTTTTGAATTTAAATAAGGTTGTCTCAAGATGATAAAATAGGAACAGTTACAGTGGACACAGTCTCAAGGCTTTTGTTTTTGTTTTGTCGAAATTAATGAAACAAACACATATTAATGCTTAAACTACTTGTCAGTTTTCACGTTCCCCTGAACCGGAACAACAAGAAATTCATCAATTCTCAAATTCCTATAAACACTTTTTTTTAAAAAAGAAAATGTATTTCCACCAATTAAACTTCCAGTTTTGACATCGGGAAACACAACCCACTTCATGAAATTCTTTAAAGGTGTGTATTTTTATTTTATTTTATTTTTTTAATTCTGTTTTGGAGTTTGGATTAGAAGTTAATTGTAATTTATTGGGAATTAACGCAGGTGATTAATTAATTAATTAATTATTTTTTGCCAGAACAATGCGCCGTCAGATATGGGATCACATTGGTTTTTGAAATCAAGTTTAGTGAGATTGATTTAGCGGCAAACCCAGAGTGCAATTTAGATCGTACTTTTGGAATTTTAGTGAAGCTTCAGTGATTGGGTTTTTAATTTCAAGAATTGGGTCATTGCTATTTTTGTTGGGTTTTTTATCAGGTTGAGTCAATTTGGGGAATTTAGAGAAGTTTTAGGAATTGGGAATTGGGTAAAGCGTAGGAATTTGATCAGCAAAATTTTTGTTTGAGGGAAGTTGTGACTGAGGAATTTGAAGAGAAGGAGATGAGAGGTGAACTAATTGAGATACAATGACTGGAGGGTCATTGGGGATACGCACGGGGAGTAATGGGTCATTGCAGTTACTCAGCAACGGTGTTGGTTCAGTTTCATCTCATCAAACGAAATCGATATCAGCAATATCTGGAAGAAAGCCTCCTTCAAAGATGTTACTTTCAGGTTCCAGAGAGAGGGAGAAAGACAGGTTTTTCCCATTTGTTTTCTCATTATTAGGCCGTAGAAAAGTTGCAATGCTGCTGCTTGTAGTCCTTGCTCTCTTGGTCTTTACATTGGGTTCCTTCATAGTTAATAAAGGTTTGTATTTCTTGTTATATTGCTACATTTTCATTTACTATGAAATTGAAGAATGTTCTGTCTGCTTGAGTAAAAGATAGCGTTAGGTTTGATAATTTAGCAATAAGGACTGTAATAAATTTACTCGGCATTTGCTTATTATAGAGGTGGCCTGATTTAAAGATGACATCATGTTTTATTTAAGACTGCAGAGCATTAATAATGGAGAATGTAATCAAATAACAAGTGTTTAAGTTTTTTTTCTGAATACCAAGCATGCAGAAATGTGATGATTGATGCTTTTCACAAGCCATTACATAATCAGCTTGCTGTTTTTATTATTTTGAGGTAATAATTTCAAAATTGTGGTTTTGCTTATTGTGCAATTGATGCACCAGAAAGTAGTTCGAATTTTGATGAACGTACTGGAAGGTTGGTTCCATATGGCAACTCAGGGGCAGGAGATCCTGCAGGTAATGTAGATGTTGTAGAAAAAAACTCGAAGGATAAAAATACTTATACAAAGAATGATGTGAGAGGAAGTGATGAAAGTAGAGTCCAGAATCCTCCTCCTCCTCCTTCCTCGATCAAGGCAGTTATTCCTCTATCAAATCATCCATGCAAGAATTTTGCATTTCCTCCTCCCCCTCCGCCTGGTTTCCGGAGACCTGGACCGCGGCGTAAGTTTTAAGTTGTCATTCTTCTTGTTTTTGATAACATCTTTAAAATTCAAGGAATTGTATCATGCCTTTAATTCTGATGAAATTAAAAGATGACTCTTTGATACCTTAGCATGTTTTTGGACACTTTGCAAGGACCTAGTCAGAGCTATAATTTCAATTGAAATAGCAAATCTGCATGTCTGATATATATCCCGTGATGATGATTTGATCTTGTTCATGTTTGTCCATTTATGCAGCATGTCCTGTATGTTACCTCCCTGTGGAGCAGGCAATAGCTAGTATGCCAAGTTCCCAATCATCATCCCCTGTGCTCCTGAAATTGACATATGTTCAGGATGAAAATCCAGTTAAAACTGAACCACATGGAGGTTCTGACTTTGGTGGATATCCTTCTTTAAAACAGAGAATTGATTCTTTTGACATAAAAGAGTCCATGACAGTGCATTGTGGGTAGGTTTAACTTTTGTTGGTTTTTTAATTTGATACTCTTGTAACTGTTTTAGATTATAATTTATATAATTAATTATTATTGTTATTTTGGGAATGATGCCTTTAACTGATATAATATTTTCCTTCAGTTAACTGATTCTAATTTTTCTTCTTGTGCCATTTTTGTGGTTCATATATATTTTCATTTCAATTAGATTTGTCAAAGGAAGTAGACCTGGAGTCCGAACTGGATTTGATTTTGATGAAGCTGACCTTGCAGATTTGGAGCAGTTCCATGAGGTCATTGTTGCTTCGGCTATATTTGGTACTGCTGAGCAAAATTAACTTATAGAGAAGTGTTCACTTCTACCTTCTTCTTTTCCTGATCATGATATCTTTGGCAGGGAACTATGATTTATTGCAGCAGCCCCAGAACATTAGTGAAGCAGCGAGGAAAAATATCCCTTTCTATATGTTTATTGATGAAGAGACAGAAGCTTATATGAAGAATTCTAGCATTCTAGACAGCAGTAAGAGAGTTGGGTTGTGGAGAATTGTTGTTGTCCACAGCATCCCTTATAGTGATGCAAGACGAAACGGAAAGGTCTGTTCTGATTTATTCCATTTTGACTCTTAAGAAATGTGGTTAAATTGCTAGCAATTTTGCTTTTATTCCTTTTACCCTCATATTAGCACGTCTGATATCCTGAATATTATTTTGTAATTTTAACTGTTTTGATATTAAAAATATCTGCATGAGACAATATGACAAGATTTGAGTAAACTGTTCAATAACATGACATTATATCATTTTGGCAAATGACTAAGTGGACCAACCTTTACTTATCTGTGAGATGTTCTTGTATTAGTTTCCAGTGAGTTCAATGCGTAAATGCTTGGGGATAAAGATGGCTTTGATGGGTTGGGTCAAGTATTAGATCATTTGGAGATACATCCCGATTATAATTATTTGTACAAGTGTGCCTTGTTTGAAGGATAATCTGGTTCAAAATATATTTTATGTATTATGACTAAACAATGTGTTAGTACTGGAGAAATCATTTTTATGCACGTCAGAACCAGACTCTTACGTGCTGTTAGGTGATGTGGATTTTGTTTATTGTGTTAAGTGGTGCTTTAGTTTCTCAAGTTTGCTGGATGTCGTTGACCTGGGATGTACATGTTTCAGGTTCCGAAGCTTCTTTTGCACAGGATTTTCCCCAATGTTCGATATTCTATATGGATTGATGGAAAGCTCCAGCTTGTTAAGGATCCATATCAAATTCTTGAGAGGTACAATTATTTTCTGTTTTGTTTCATCCTTCATTTAGGCATTATTGGAGCTTGAAGTGGTGTATCTAAGAAGAGGGTAAACGAATTTCAAGATTATAGAACTTTTTGTTATACTATATAGAGTGCTTTTCTAAATTGTCATGACACGAAGCTCTATCCGTCCACCAACATATGCCTTGATGGTCATGCTATTATGGTTTGGCTGCTGAGTTTTGAGCTAATGGCAATATTTTAAGCCAAAACAATTGGGCAAAAAGAATAGGAATGAGGAAACACTCAAAGAGACTTTCTCATTATTACTTAGGGAAGATGAATCGTCTCGTTTTGTTGTGTTAGGATCCCACATTGGAAAGGAATGTGAGGGTTAAGTGGTTTGTAAGGAGTGGGACACCCTCTCTTGGCAAGCTGATTTTCCAAGGTGAGTTCTGCCCAACCACCTAGGCCCTTGACCTAAGGTCCATTCCCAACAATCGGTATCAGAGCTCACCTTCGTCTTGGGCACCTTCTGAAAGGGGCGACCTGAGAGAAGGCTTCTACTGAAAAGCAGTATCACTAAGCTGCCCAGAGTAGGCCACTCAGAGTGAAGTTGTCTAGAGTGGGCCAACGTGGACGTTGAGTCTCGAAGCATGGGGGAATGTTAGGATCCCGCATTGGGAAGGAATGAGAGGGTTAAGTGGTTTATAAGGAGTGGGGCACCCTCCTTTGGCAAGTGGATTTTCCAAGATGAGTTCTATCCAGCCACCTAGGCCCTTGACCAAAGGCCCATTCCCAACATATTGTTAATGTTATGCAATCTGCAGCTTTTGTGTGTGCTATTCTTGATTTGATCTGTTTGCATTGAGGTTATGAAACAATTATCTCCTAGCCTCTGGGCTCTTTATGTGACATTTAAAAGTTTTTATCCTGAAGTTCTGGTAAAAATTGTAGGAACTAAATACCAATTGGACTGTCACTCTTGGCCAAGCTGTTAAGAGTTACTGTTATGATATATTTAGCCTTATCTTTCATTTTCTTTCTGAATAATCAAGAATAAATTTCTGCTCTTTTTGCTTGTGTGAAGAAAGAATTTCAAGCTTTCATATATAAAAAATTAGTCAGCATTTGGCAGTTTCACAGCAATGCACATGTTGTTGACACACCTGACCTCTGGATATCAGTATAATATGTGAAAGTAGTTTATAAAGTATCAATAACATTGATATTCATGCTTGAATTATGCTTATGGTCCACAAAGGTGGGGACACGATAGAGCTCTGATGTCAACTTATTTTGACCACCTTAGTTTGTCATTACTTCAAACTATTATCTTTTCTTCAGATTTTTGTGGCGCCAAAATGCTACTTTTGCAATCTCAAGACACTACAGACGCTTTGATGTGTTTGTGGAGGCTGAAGCTAACAAAGCTGCAGGAAAATATGATAATGCCACTATTGATTACCAGATGGAATTTTATAGGAATGAGGGTTTAACACCATACTCCGAGGCCAAGCTTCCTATAACTAGTGGTTAGTGCATGATTATGTGTAAATATTATCTTTTCATGTCAGAGTTGCAATTTCTGATTTGTGATTATATTTCTGTAGATGTTCCTGAAGGCTGCACCATAATAAGGGAGCACATTCCCATCACAAATCTATTCACCTGCCTATGGTTCAATGAAGTAGATCGTTTTACTTCAAGGGATCAGTTAAGCTTTTCCATAGTTAGAGACAAGATAAGGGCAAGAGTTGATTGGAGTGTCAATATGTTTCTGGATTGTGAAAGGCGCAATTTTGTGAAACAGGTATGTATTTCGTGTTGCATACTGTGGTGATTGGAAGATCAGTTCTATGCATGACCATAATTACTATAGACTTCTTTTCAGTTTGTTGCTATTTCTGCCCCTTTTTCCGATTGTGTGAATTTAATCTGAACCCCCTTTCAGTCTTGGTGTGAGTAGAGCTTGATCCCTAATCTCTCATACAACCCCAATAAATCCAACCAACTCAATTAGTTAGTACCAGAAAACTAAAGAATAAAAAGTAGTTAAACATTTACGTCTACAATTTGTCTTTTATTAATTGTATTTTTCTATATTGAAGAGCTTGTTCAAGTTTTCTGTCAATACCGCCTCTTCTCAAGTGGCTTAGAATGAATAAAACACCTTTTTGATTGGTTGCGGTGTCAGCAACTTCTAATTGTTGATGGATGAACTAGCATGTCTCTTGCATCCTAATATTTTATTCTCTGGGGACTTGACTTTCGAGTGGTCTATTGAGGCCAAAGAGTGATTTATTCGTTTCCTGTGAAAAGCTTACTTTGCTTTGATAATTTGCTGTGCAGTTTAATCCCTGTCTTAAGTGATTTTGTTTTCCTTTTTCTCTATATGCTAAACCTTATGTAACATCTTTGGACAACACTGGTCATTTAATATTGATATCCATACAACCACAACATTTGAAGTTTAAAGAATCATTCTGGGCATAACCAGATTTTGGCGGTTATGTCTTTCTCGATAAAGATGAAAAAAAGGGATTTGTTGTTATGTTAAGTCATAATCTGTTTTCATCTGAAGTAGGTTTGAACCTATGGAATGTGCCAAATGATAACAAAAACGCTTCTTTTACATCCTTATTTGGTTTGATGGTTGTGGTGTATGCTCATTTTGTGATCTTTTTATGGACAGGCATACCACAGAGATGTGTTGGAGCAAATGGCCCCTCCTGCTGCCAATACTCAGTTACCAATTCATTTGCCGGTTGGTGGCAATGTCACTGGAAGCAACCTGGTGAGAAGGAGACGTGGCAAAAAAGATAAGAAATCTGGTTCCAAGCGACATCATAAGGTTTCAGCTGGAAATAAAAACAAAGAAGCTGGAAATAAAATCAGTAACATTTCATTTTAAGTGTATTTTTTTGCCTCCAGAAAAGGGAAAAAATGAAGAAGAAGAAATGATGTAACTTTGATTTTAAACCTGGTTTCTAATTATACATGAAGGAGTAGGAGAATTAATTAGGGAAGTTTAGGATGATCAAATTTTTGTTTAAAGAATGTTCCATATCCCTTCTTCTTTTAACTGTTGTAAATACTTAAAACTTCATGTCACACAAGCTGCTGCCAAGCTACATTTTTGAGGTGTTTATTATTTCAATTATTTTTTCAGTTTATTAAATTAAACACATTTATAATATTAGGGAATTGATGAACATTGAAATTTTACTCAAGTCAACAATTTTTTTTCTTCTTTTTAAATAACACAATCCTTTTTATTGACTTTGACATAACAATGGTGACATAAGTCTTCCCAACATGGAGCAAAGGAAGTTCCTTGCGCAAGGTTTAGTGAAATTCAAGGTTATTACCCTTGGTTTCGTAAATTTCGGATTTCCATCTTTAAATTAACACCTTTAGTGATTTTTTGGGTTTTGGCATAGTATGGATAGTGCTTTTACTAAATTACCGTTGAAAAATAAATTAGAAAATTATTTTTAACCCCCAGATTTTGGCTATTTACGAAACCCTTTCTAGATTTTGGCTCCCACCCACCGCCCCCAGTAGGTGCAAAAGAAAGGCCGATGGAATGAACAATGGTGAGTGACGGAAGCTGATGTGGGGGTGGGTTTTGAAGAGGGGAGAATAGGGGGCCGAATGGAGGTGGTTGGGTGAATTTCCGATGAGTGGGGCGATCGGAAAAATGGCTGCAAAGATGGAAGCTTTGCGAAGTCGAAAATCACCGCCCAACAATCACAAGGAGATGGGCAGGTTGTTGGGGCAATCGTCGAGCACCTGATGTGCATCGACGAAAGATGAGCAAATGGTGGTCAATGGGTGGATTCTTTGACCAAAAAACAAGCACACAAACTCTCTAATTAAACAACCAAACATACCCAATACTTCAATTGCATCAAAACTCCTCAATCAATATCCAATTCCAACAAACACTAACAAACCCTAAGCAAAGTGGTGGATGACAAACGGTGAGCTGCCGTGGTCGGGTGGGGTGGGTTTGAAGGGTGAGGATGAAAGGGGCTTTTGTGAGTGAAGGGTGGGGAAGCTATAGGTGGAGTCTGGGTTGATGAACGACGCTAGAATCAAGCCAAACCGGCGGTTGCGAAGGTGGAGGTGAGTTGTGGAGGGTGACAAATTCGGCCAAAAACTCGCGTGGAAAATAATTTTTTAGAAATTTTCATTTTCATTTTATATTTAATGCAATGTAAAATAATTATTTTATCCTTTAACCATTATATTAAAGAATTTCCGTTAATTTAAGGATAAAACTATGGAATTTATAAAACCAGGGCAGGGGTGGGAACCTTGGAGAACATGTTTATTCTTCCAACACGATTCTAATTCCAAAATCACAAAATTATCCAAAACATTATCATCGTTATAATAATAATGTTTCACTTATAACTTAGTTATACAATTAGACAAAAATTACATAAAATTTATGTAAAATAACTGTTTTATCCCTTTATTTTTTGCCTGTTCGTATCACGGTTACTTTTATTACGAACTATTAGAAAAATAATGGAGTAAATCATTTTCCTATCCAAAGTTTGCCTTATTCATTTGCTACCCCTAAACTTTGAAAAAAACATTTTCCCTCCCATCGCTTAAATTCAGACGTTAATTTTGTCAACAAAAGGATTTTTTTGGGTTTGCACAAGCATATGTATTATGGGAATGATATTATTACACCCCTAAATTACAAACACATAACAATTTCTTTCACCAACTTGAAAATTAGCCATTAAACCCCTACCTTCAATTTCTATAATTACAAAACAACATTTCATTAAAATTGTATATATTTTATGAAATTATATAAAAAAAAGGAAAAATCCAAAAATAAGAAAGGTAAGAAAAATTGTAAAAATACTAACAAAGTGTCGGCCGAAATCATTGGGTTGTTTTTGTTCTTTTTCAAATTTTTATAATTTTATTATTTTAATAACTGATTTTATTTTTAAATTTATTAACCGTAGAATTAATATAAACCAAACAAGGGGTGAAAAATACATTTAACAAATTTTGGTTACGAAAATGTTATTCAACCTCATTAAAAATTATAAAATCAAATACGAAAGGGTATTATTGTCTTTTTGTAGCTTTACCCTGTCGGGTAAATCGTAAATCTATTAACGGAGATTGACAATGGGTGGGAAATTGGTTTTTTCAAAGTTCATGGGCATAAAAATTTACGGAAAACCTTGGGTGGGGAATTGTCATTCACTCAATTTGAAAAGTGAAAAACCCTAAAAACCAGTTTATCAGAATCTCTGTTGCAATCAAATCCCCAGTTCAAGCTGAAAATTTGAAATAATTCGTGAGTACTTTCTGGCTTTTCTTCCTTTTTCTTCTTCATTTGTATTTGATTTTGACATGTTTCGTTTGTGCTACAAAAGGCTGCAATTTCAACTAGTCCCAAATTGGAGAAATGCGGCATACTCGACGATCCATTTGAGTTTTCTTTCGCAGAATACATCACTTTTTTCTAAATCTTTCTCATCGGTTGAAGTTGTGGCACATGATAGAGAAAAACAACCAGAACAAAATTCATTCACAGTGTCTTATTTCATAAACTCATGTGGGTTGTCCCCAGAAATTGCTGCTTCTTTATCAAAGAAAGTAGCTTTTGAGACCTCAGAAAATCCAGATTCTGTACTTGGCCTTTTCAGAAAAAATGGGTTTTCCAATGCTCACATATCCAAACTAGTTAAAAAATTACCGACATTGCTTGTAGGCAGTGTTGAGGAAACTCTTTTACCCAAGGTTGAGTTTTTCCATTCTGTGGGGATTTCTGGTCCTGACCTTGCCAATTTACTATCCTCAAACCCTGTTATTTTGCAGCAGAGCTTAGTGAAAACAATTATCCCTAACTATAATTTCCTCAAGAGTTTGGTTTCCAACCAATGAAAAAATTGTCAATGTCTGGAAGCGGACAGTTCGTTTGCATGATGTGCAGAAGACTGTTGTTCCCAATATCTCTACCTTGAAAGGAATTGGAGTGACACAATCAGGTATTTCAACTTTGGTCACCTTAAGTCCTTGTGTATTGTGTGTAAGTTTTGAGAAGTTTGATGAACATGTCAAGAAGGTCATCGAGATGGGATTCAATCCTTCAACCATTGCATTTATGGACGCACTCATAACGGTTGCGGGCATGACCGAAAATTCCTGGGAACAAAAACGGAAGGTTTATAGGAGTTGGGGTTGGTCTGAAAATGAATTCTGGTTAGCTTTTAGAAGCCATCCCAGATGTATGACTCGGTCTGTGGAGAACATAAATACCAAAATGGACTTTTTTGTGAACAAGATGGGTTGGCAACCTTCAGCGGTTGCTAGAACCCCTAGGGCTTTATGTTGTAGTTTGGAGAAGACAATCATCCCCAGATGCAGAGTTTTAAGGGTTTTTGTTGTTTAACGACTTGATTAAGAATAATTTCAGTATGTCTTCTGTGCTGAAGGCCACTGAAAAGCACTTCATAGACAAATTTTTGTCCAAGCATCAGGAACAGGTTCCACAACTATTTGATATATATCAAGGGAAAGTTGATATTCCAGAACTAGGCATTGGATTTGAGCAAAAACCTGAGGCAAACTAACTGTAGCTTTTTATATGTTGATTTTTTCGTACACATGTTTTTCCTTTTTATTGTTGCTTGTTAATGTGAGTGCCTTTGGCCCTGAACTTATTCAGCTCTGAATATAGCTTAGAGCTTCTTGTATCAGTTCTCATTGTTTAATTGGACAAACTGGAATGAATAAAGCTGATGAACACACGGGAAATTAATGATTAAATCATGTTATACAAATCTCTAATTGCTGTTTGTCCATGTCAATCCGAAAATAATAAACATTTCCCCTTTTTTTTCTTCTCTTGATGGATTTTGCTGTAAGCATTGAAATGGCGTATGATCTTTTTTCTTAACTTTTTTAATTTGTTTTTCAACAGAGTATATTTAAGTAGTACATTTTCTTGAAGTTATAAATTTGACTTGCATGTTTTTAGCTACTCAGTTGTTGTGAAAAAGGTGTCTTTACAAAGTTGTACTTATGTTTCTTATTTAACACCTGGTTTTGGGTTTTACTTCCATTATCATTAGTCTGTGTCATGGTTATCCGATTTAGTAAGAGTAGAAGATTCTATAATTATCAAATTGGAATGCTGGACATAGTTTTTACTCCTTGTGAAGAATAATAACAAGCAAATAAAATTTGAAAAGAAAGGAAAGATTGTAAATTAAGTTAAATGGGAGAAACATATTGCGGTCAAATACTGGACACGGTTTGCTTGAGAGGTGTTGAAAATTGTGGTTTTTAAATAGCTGGTGGATTGACAACTTTTTCTTTTCAGGTTTTGAGAAGATGTAATAGTTAATACATTATTATTATCGAAAGGATTTTTTGAGAAAGAAATTGTTGGAGTTGTTTGTTTAATTGCCACTGAGAAGTACAGCGTAAATTCCTTATTCTAATGTATCCCCTATCTTCCACTATTTGAGGAAGAATCATTTCATACTTGCCAATTCTCAGATATACTGGAAAGGTTGGTTCCATATGGCAACTCAGGGGCAGGAGATCCTGTAGGTAATATAGATGTTGTGACTTTGGTGGATATCCTTCTTTAAAACAGAGAGTTGATTCTTTTGACATAAAAGAGTCCACGGCAGTGCACTGTGGGTTGGTTTAACTTTTGTTGGTTGTTTAATATGATACCCTCTTGTAACTGTTTTAGATTATAATTTATATAATTAATTATTATTGTTATTTTGGATATGATGCCTTTAACCGATATAACATTTTCCTTCAGTTAACTGATTCTAATTTTTCTTCTTGTGCCATTTTTGTGGTTCATATATATTTTCATTTCAATTAGATTTGTCAATGGAAGTAGACCTGGAGTCCGAACTGGATTTGAATTTGATGAAGCTGACCTCGCAGATGCAGTTCCATGAGGTCATTGTTGGTTTGGCTATATTTGATACTGCTGAGCAAAATTAACTCATATAGAGAAGTTTTCACTTCTACCTTCTTCTTTTCCTGATCATGATATCTTTGGAGGGAACTATGATTTATTGCAGCAGCCCCAGAACATTAGTGAAGCAGTGAGGAAAAATATCCCTTTCTATATGTTTATTGATGAAGAGAAAGAGGCTTATATGAAGAATTCTAGCATTCTAGACTGCAGTAAGAGAGTTGGGTTGTGGAGAATTGTTGTTGTCCACAACATCCCTTATAGAGATGCAAGACGAAAGGGAAAGGTCAGTTTTGATTTATTCCATTTTGACTCTTAAGAAATGTGGATTAAATTGCTTGCAATTTTGCTTTTATTCCTTTTTCCCTCATATTAGCATGTCTGATATCCTGAACATTATTTTGTAATTTTAACTATTTTGATATTAAAAATATCTGCATGAGATAATATGACAAGATTTGAGTAAACTGTTCAATAACATGACATTATATCATTTTGGCAGATGACTAAATGGACCAACCTTTACTTATCTGTGAGATGTTCTTGTATTAGTTTCCAGTGAGTTCAATGCGCAAATGCTTGGGGATAAAGATGGCTTTGATGGGTTGGGTCAAGGTATTAGATCATTTGGAGATACATCCCGATTATAATTATTTGTACAAGTATGCCTTGTTTGAAGGATAATCTGGTTAAAAATATATTTTATGTATTATGACTAAACAATGTGTTAGTATTGGAGAAATCATTTTTATTCACGTTAGAACCAGACTCTTACATGCTGTTAGGTGATGTGGATTTTGTTTATTGTGTTAAGTGGTGCTTTAGTTTCTCAAGTTTGCTGGATGTCGTTGACCTGGGATGTACATGTTTCAGGTTCCGAAGCTTCTTTTGCACAGGATTTTCCCCAATGTTCGATATTCTATATGGATTGATGGAAAGCTCCAGCTTGTTAAGGATCCATATCAAATTCTTTAGAGGTACAACTATTTTCTGTTTTGTGTCATCCTTCATTTAGGCATTATTGGAGCCTGAAGTGATGCATCTAAGAGGAGGGTAAACCGAATTTCAAGATTGTAGAACTTTCTGTTATACTATACAGAGTGCTTTTCTAAATTGTCCTGACATGAAGCTCTATCCGTCCACCAATATATGCCTTGATGGTCATGCTATTATGGTTTGGCTGCTGAGTTTTGAGCTTATGGCAATATTTTAAGCCAAAATAGTTGGGCAAAAAGAACAGGAGTGAAGAAACACGCGTAGAAATTTTCTCATTATTACTTGGGGAAGATGAAGCATCTCGTTTTATTGTTAATGTTATGCAATCTGCTGCTGTTATGTGCACTATTCTTGAGTTGACCTGTTTGCATTGAGGTTATGAAACAATTATCTCCTAGCCTCTTGGCTCATTATGTGGCATTCAAAAGTTTTTATCCTTAAGTTCTGGTAAAAGTTGTAGGAACTAACTACCAATTGGACTGTCACTTTTGGCCAAGCTGTTAAGTGTTACTTTTATGATATACTTAGCCTTATCTTTCATTTTCTTTCTGAATAATCAAGAATAATTTTCCTCTCTTTTTTGCTTGGGTGAAGAAAGAATTTCAAGCTTTCATATATAAAAAATTAGTCACCATTTGGCTGTTTCACAGCAATGCACATGTTGTTGACACACCTTACCTCTGAATATCAGTATAATATGTGAAAGTAGTTTATAAAGTATCAATAACATTGATATTCATGCTCGAATTAAGCTTATGGTCCATAGGGTGGGGACACAACAGAGCTCTGATGTTAACTTATTTTGACCACCTTAGTTTTTCATTACTTCAAACTATTATCTTTTCTTCAGATTTTTGTGGCGCCAAAATGCTACTTTTGCAATCTCAAGACACAACAGACGCTTTGACGTGTTTGTGGAGGCTGAAGCTAACAAAGCTGCAGGAAAATATGACAACGCCTCTATTGATTACCAGATGGAATTTTAAAGGAATGTCCGAGGCCCAAGCTTCCTATAACTAGTGGTTAGTGCATGATTATGTGTAAATATTATCTTTTTATGTCAGTTGAGATTTCTGATTTGTGATTATATTTCTGTAGAAGTTCCTGAAGGCTGCAACCATAATAAGGGAGCACATTCCCATTACAAATCTATTCACCTGCCTATGGTTCAATGAAGTAGATGATTTTACTTCGAGGGATCAGTTAAGCTTGTTTACAGTTAGAGACAAGATAAGGGCAAGAGTTGATTGGAGTGTCAATATGTTTCTGGATTGTGAGAGGTGCAATTTTGTGAAACAGGTGTGTATTTCGTGTTGCATATTGTGGTGATTGGAAGATCGGTTCTATGCATTATCATAAGGTACTATATGCTTCTTTTCAGTTTTTTGCATTTTCTACTTCTTTTTCAGATTTTGCGAATTTAATCTAAACCCCTTTCAGTCATGGTGTGAGTGGGGCTTGATCCCTAATCTCTTGTACAACCTCCCCCAATTCAATTAGTTAGTACCAGCAAACTAAAGAATAAAAAGTAGTTAAATTTTTATGTCTACAATTTGTCTTTTATTAATTGTATTTTTCTATATTGAAGAGCTTATTCTCTGGGGACTTGACTCTCAAGTGGTTTATTGAGGCCAAAGAGTGATTTACTTTGTCTTAAGTGATTTTGTTTTTGTTTTTCTCTATATTTGCTAAACTTATGTAACATCTTTGGACAACACTGATCATTTAATCTTGATATCTATACAACCACAACATTTGAAAGTTTAAATAATCATTCTGGGCATACCCAGATATTTGCGGCTTATGTCTTTCTCAATAAGGATGAAAAAAAGGGATTTGTTGTTTTTTTTTGTGTTAAGTAGAGGGATTTGTTGTTACGTTAAGTTGTAATCTGTTTTCATCCGAAGTAGGTTTAAACCTGTGGAATGTGCCAAATGATAACAAAAACGCTTCTTTTGCATCCTTACTTGGTTTGATGGTTGTGGTGTATGCTCATTGTGTGATCTTTTTATGGACAGGCATACCACAGAGTTGTGTTTGAGCAAATGGCCCCTCCTGCTGCCAATACTCAGTTACCAATTCGTTTGCCGGTTGCTGGCAATGTCACTGGAAGCAACCCAGGTGAGGAGGAGACGTGGCAAAAAAGATAAGAACTCTGGTTCCAAGCGACATCAAAAGGTTTCAGCTGGAAATAAAACCAGTAACATTTCATTTTAACTGTATTTTTTTTGGCATCAGAAAAGAAAAAAAATGAAGTAGAAGAAATGATATAACTTTGATTTTAAATCGGTTTCTAATTATACATGGAGGAGTAGGAGAATTAATTTTGGAACTTTAGGATGATCAAATTTTTGTTGAAAGAATGTCCATATCCCTTCTTCCTTTAACTGTTGTAAATACTTAAAACTTCATGTCACACAAGCTGCTGCCAAGCTACATTTTTGATGTGCTTATTATTTCAATTAATTTGTCATTTTATTAAAGAGTTAACTACTTTTTCCCACCCAAAAAAAAAGTTTAATGATGAAATTTTCTTGCTCGTAGACCTTTAAAATATTATATTAGTACTCAAAGCATAATTTTATTAATAATTTTCTTTGTGATGAAAGGTAAGATGGTCAAAAGTTTGTTATAAGTGAGGGCAGAATGATCAACAAATATTTTGGCCGTTGGAGAAGAAGAAAAGAAAAAAGGATAGTGTACGTTGGCTAAAGATGGTGCAAGTTAGTAACATCGCAATCGACGGTTTTTTTCCCTTTTTCGGTTAATTCCAACGTCGAAAATCACTTTTGAAACCAATCCCAGAATCCCCATCGGCTCTATCATGGAGTTACTGATAATTTGATTAATGTTGTACTTTCAAGTTTCAAGTGATGTAACAGTAGCAAATTAATTATAAGAAAATAATATTACATGATCCTATAAATAAGTTGTGATATTAATTCAACTTTGTGGATATCCCAATAGTATTAACTATTATGGACATCATTGAGTACTTTTATATAAAATTATGTATGCTATTATTTTATATTCATATAATTTATTAAGCTGATTTTATATATTTATTTATTCATTCTTTTTCTAGTATGAACAGAATTGTTAGACTGAAACATAAATTCATGGCATTGAATTTAGGTACAAAATAAAACTAAAGTAAATAAATCAAAAAAAAATTAATTAATTAATTTACTACTTTCCTTTCCATTAACCAAAAATAATTTAAATAAACACGAAAAATGTCTAGAAATCCACCTTTATTGACTTTGACATAAAAATGGTGACAAAAATCTTCCCAAATGATTCCAATTCCAGAATAACAAAATTATCTAAAACACTGCCATCATTAGTTCATTGCAACTACTAGAAAAATCATGTAGACCCATGAATCCATGACCCCACCTTTGTTGAATTGCTTTGCCGAAGAAGAAAGCAAGTTCTTGAAAAAGATATGGGCATTTTTTGCATGGGAGGTATGGTTGGCACTCACTTATCTCTATGTTTTCTTGTTTTGCCAGCTGCTGTATCTTAATATTTCACCCTAACAACCCTACCCAAGTTCAATTCTTCCATAAATTTTTGTTTTTACCATCAATATAGCTGTTTTACAACCCATGAGTAATGTAAAATTGAAACTTTATAGTTAAAAAGCCGGTTTTCCAGTTTCATTTCTCTTTAACCCAAGGATTTCTTGGATCTATCTCTCTTTTGTTGCCTATAGTGTAAGGGTTCAAAAGGGTTTCGATAGTTGGTTGGCGGGGGAGATTTTCAGTGTTTTGATTGGTAAATTGAGTTCTTTGATGTGTTTATCGTAGGTAAAGGTGAGGTTTAGGGTTAGGTTCTTATAGGTTGTACCTGTTTTCTGAATCTGGATTCTTGATCCATGGAACTGTTTCAGCCCGTTAGGGGTTTTATTGGGTTGTTGAAAGTGTATAAATTTGGTGAGATTTAGGGTATTGACCACTTGAATTCACGTGCCGGCTTTTCCTCTGTAGATGCCCATGTTGTTGATTTGAATTAAAGTTGGATTGTTGATTTGGTCCATGGGCTCAGCTGGGTTCTTTTTGATATGTATTTTGCATTCTGTTCTAGCTCTAACATGTGGAACCTTTATGATGTTTTACACCAGAGAGATTTCAGTGTTTAGTCATGGTGTCGAGGTTGCAAGTAAGCTTCAAGGTTCAACACCTCATGATCAGCTCTTGATCCAAACCTCTGACTCCTTTTCTGGGTTGCTTTTGTTTTCTATTGGGTTCCTTTTATTTATGGTAGCATTTGTTAAAGATCGAGAATTCCAGAGCTTCTTTGCTAAAGGGTGTGTTCTTCTTCATGTTTCAGTAGCTGTTTGGAGAGTTTACTTCGGAAGGGCACTTGAGGATCTTGCTCATGATTTGCCTAGGCAGGTTGTTGGAGATATTGCATTAGCTCTTTCATGGATTTTCTTTCTTGTGTATTCATGGAGAGAGAAGTATGATTAGCCAAGTACAATTTGGATAAACAGTGTTTAATGGATGGAACTGTGAATTTGATGCGGATTGAAATGGTTAAATTTGAATTATAGTTTGTGTACAATTCTGGGTTTAGCCTACTGGAGTTTCTTGCATTTTATTGTAGATTGCAGGGTGAATCTTTACTGTTTCGGATATTTGGAGAGCAAGCGCAAACTGGAGTCCGGGTTATGGTGGGTGCATTGCTCTGTTTCAGATTTGGAACATCCTTCAAGTGCAAGAAACTGGGATTGACAAGTTCACTTGAGGATATTGCATATGCTTCAGTTTCTGTTCTTGTTAAGCACACTTTAATATTGTTCCTTTTATGTTTTTTCATTCAATGAAATTTCCTGTAAATTCTCTTCATCTTTATATAAAAATAACAAGAAAATATATTCACAAACAGCTTTTTCTCACTTTGTTAAATCTTGTTGCTTTTGTGTTGTTCAACAACTTTGCTGGGGCATAAACATCTTTATGACTCACCAAGATTCACATTGCAAACAAAATGTAATTCCTTAACTTTTTCCAAAGCTAAGAAAGAGATATAATATTCTCTTTTCCATCATCAAAGTGAGAAAAAGACAGTGCTAACTGGCAGCATTCATATCCAAGCAAGCCCATTTCTTTCTCTAGTTTTCCTTTAGCTTCAGCTTCGTTGGGAGTCTCCTATCTGGTATCTTTTAGCTGCTGTGGGCTGTGGCACTTTTATTCTTTAGCAAATAACCAGTGCAACAAATTGCCACTGATCTGTTGAGTTGCTGTTCTGTCTAGGGGTGATCGGTTCCGGGTACTCCACATTTTTTGAAGGAACCAGAATCGTTCCGGGTACTTGGGTTAACTTTATTATCCCTTACTTTTAAAGAAAATGACAAATACACCCCCCAAAAATTACAAATACATGTCCAATGGTTTACAAAAGTTACAATTCAGTCATGGTTCCTACCCAAGTACCCGTACCTTGGTTTTGGTTCCAGTTCTCGATTCTAGCACTGTAGGAACCAGAACCAAACCCGATAATTATCGGTTCCAATTTTTTAGAATCAGAACGGACGAGTGGATACTCGCTGGTTTTGGTTCTACCTTTTACACATGCTCACCCCTAGTTTTGTCATTTGTCACGACAATTTCAATACTCACACGAATGGTGTGGCCTTAGATGCTATACTCCCCTTGAAGCAACTTAGTGAGTCTTAACCCAACCTAAACAAAAGGTGTTTAACTCGAGAGCAAAGAAGCCAAGAGAGGAGGCAAGAAGTGCATGCGTGAGAGCATACAGTGTGTGAAGCACCTGAGGCCGCACTGTTCCTCAGGGTATTGAGTTGAGCCGTGACACAAAACGTTCAGCGTTCACTCAAATAATAGCAGTTATAAAATTAGTTCATACATGATAAAATATTATGAAAATATTCTTTTTAATCTCTTGGAACTGTATGCAAAAACGCAGTCATTTTTCTTTTGTTTCTAGTATTTATCTACATGGGCCAAGAAGCCCAACAGCCAAATATAATTTAATCGACCCGAACTCGGCCCATTCCACCTCTATTACTTTTCTTCCCTGGCCGGTTGTTCCCACAACCTAAAACCTCAGCCTAAGGTTTAATTTTTCAGGCGAAAGTTCAACTGTGAGTCTCGCTTCTCTTTCTCTTTGAGCCAGAAGGCACTTCTGTTATTTAATTTGCTGTGAAAATGTTTATGTATGGTTGCTTTTACCCTTTTTACGGTCTCTTGCTTTAGGGGTTTGTGTTTTATCCTCTGTATATTTGTTTATGTGGGAATGATTTAATGTAAGAATTGCTGCAAACTCACCGTATTTATGATAAAATCTTAAATGGGTTGCTGTTAAAGATTGATATTTTTGAAGTAAATTAAGTATGTGTTGTTTGTTGGAACTAGATTCCCGATTACTTAGGTTGAAGAATGATGCTTTCTTTATTTTTGCGTAGTTCTCATTGATGATCAGTTCAGTAGGTTGAGGTTAGATGACATCCATTTAAGTGATGTTTTCTGGGAAAAGTTTGGGGCGTTTATTTTAGTTTTTGGATTCCTTGCTATCGTATCAATAACTGTTTTTCTTTTTTTAATATGGCTTTCTAGGCTTTTGGTTTAGCAATTTCTCAAACTTTAAATCAATGAATATTGTGTTGTTATAATTCTGGAAGTTCATCATTTTTTGGTCTTCTATGGAATGAATTGTTCCTCTCTTTATGTACTGTATTCTTTAGAGGCCTTATTTTTTTAAGCTAAGATTGCGGGAAAAAAATTGGTGTGATTCTTATGGTTGAAAATTTTCCAGATTTCTTATTTTATTAGATTGATACTGCTGGTCAAGGGTTTGGGGTGTTGATCTATAGATATGGAACTCAGTTTTTTTTTTCTTTCTCCTCTCTCTGGATGGTAGGGGTATGTTTGATCCTTTTGCTGGAAGAGCATGTACTGGACCTCGTTCTGAGATTCAGTTGTTTCTTAGAACCATAGTTAATCTCTTACCTCATTACCAGTTTTTCTAGAGAGCCTGCGAATAAGGCCTCTTTTCATTTTTCTTGACACTGTTGATCTATCAGAGGATTTGCAGTCCTGGTGTGTATTGACTCTTTTTTATTATTTTAGGGGATATATTATTTGCAAGTAAAAGATCGTAGGAAATGAATTGGCCAAGGGGTATATAGAAAAGACCTACAAAAAAATTTGGGAAGGAAAGTTTGAAGAAATTTTTGATTCTTTGTCAGTGATGCCACATGTTATTATGGTTGATCATTTCATTTTCATGTCTTTTTGACTAAGTTTTTGTTGTTTTCACTTCATAATCAGCTTACTTTTTCTGTAAAGAATGGAAACCAACTAAAAGTACAAAAATACCATACTTTATGAGCCCATAATCATCCATAGATTCGGATTTTATGTATATTAATAAATATTTGTTTGGTTAGAGCTTTAGTCAACACACCATGCTGTTTCAAGTTTATTCTCTGCTTTGAATTGACACACCTTTTTTTTCTTATTATTTCTTCTGCTAGCATTCTGAATTCTTCGAGTACTTGTGACAATGGGTGGACTGCCCCTGCAAGATGCTTCTTCTACCTTAGCTTTGCCGGGGTCTCAGCCTAACCAAGGTTTGGCAATCGTAAAACCTGACCAAGAGTCAAAGCCAAAGAAGAAGATCTGCTGTGCCTGCCCTGAGACTAAGAAGCTGAGAGATGAATGCATTGTGGAGCATGGTGAAGATGCTTGTGCAAAATGGATAGAAGCTCATCGCATGTGCCTTCGTGCTGAGGGCTTTAATGTTTGAGATTAATAGAGATAGTTTTTACAATTCAAACCAGATGGGTATACCGACATTAAAATTTTACAATTGCAGATAGCAGATTATTTGCAAAAGAAATAAAGCAAGAAATTGGTATTTGACTTTTGAATGCAATACTTGTATTTTATATGATTTTTGTTACCTTTATAAATAATTTGAATTGAAAGAGGATGAAATACATTGACACAATTCTTTTTGTATTAGTGTTCATCTTATACCTTATTGGTTTTCCTTATATCTTTGTTGTTAAATCTTAATCATAGGCTGTGTTGGATGCAACAAAAGTTAGATGCATACTTAATTCATCTTAATTTTAAGCATAATTTTTGGTTGGTTATAGAACTCAGATCATAACATTCACCTTTCATGTGTAATTTTCTTCTTTATAGATCTTACTCTAAAAATATCTTCCTGCATTGATTCTGGTTATTATGTTGATTTGAGTTTCGAACATGATGTTAAATTTATTAATCAAGAGACTACTATGAATTTCACTTTGTTTTGAAGCAAACCAGGACTGAATTGACTCCTTGGTTACTCTTTTACAACTGCTAACACAGCATATGCCAAGTTGCTTGTGGTCTCTTCAGCCGTTTCTGGAGTGCATTTGTCCAAAAATTTCTGGGAAAAAGAAATTCAGTACATTGGAACTTGTTCTTTTTGCATATCTTTTACTTTTAGACCTCTACCTCATACCGCATTTAGTGATTATGCATTACATGGCTATACTGGTTTGAACATTTCCAAATGACTTTTTATATAATTTAAGAGTATCTTTAAATGGCTCTTTATATGATCCAAACTCTTTATTATAAAGAGTCTATCCATAAAAATAAGAGTCCAACAGACTTTTTATCTTTAAAATATAAATTAGAGAGTGAGTTTGACTTTTTACATTTAGAGAGTCAAATTTCACTATTTATTCTAATTTTAATTAATAAACTACAAAGTTCTTATACATTTTATTTTTAATTCTCTTTCTTATTAAATCTCTTTTTTAAAAATAAAGAGCGTCTTCATTAAATTTAAAGAGTCTATTGGATTTGAATAAATATTGTGTTTTTTATATTTAAAAATTAATAAAGATGTTATTTATTTATATGAAAGATGTTTTTCAAAATAAATAAAACTATTGGAGATGCTCTTAAGTTTTACTCTCTATCATAATTTTAATTAATAAACTACAAATTTTTATGTATTTTATTTATTAATTCTCTCTCCTATTAAGTATCTTTCTTGAAAATAAAGAGCATATTTATTACAAGCATCTCTAATAATGCTCTTTAAAATCTTTAATATAAATAAAAAGCATCTTCATTGATTTTTAAATATAAAGAACAAATTTTTTATTCAAATCTAATAGACTCTTTAAATTTTAAGAAAGAGAATATATTTTTTCAAGAAGAAAACTTAATAGGAGAAATAAATCATAAATAAAATACGTGCAACTCACTCTTTAATTTATATTTAAAGAATAAAAAATTGTTGAACTCTTGTTTCTATAGATAAACTCTTTATAATAAAAAGTTTGGGTTATATAAAGAAAAGTCATTTGGAGATCCTCTAAATTTAAAAAGTTTATTGAATTTGAATAAAAATTTTGTTTTCTATATTTAAAAAATGAATAAAGATATTTTTTATTTATATAAAAGAAAAAATGTTATTTAAAATAAAGAGCACCATATAACTTTTTTGGCCGAATCTTAAACAATGGGCATTAAACTTAAAGAGGAAACTTGCATGAACCAATACAACAAAACTAAACCATTTTTCAGTATGATCTTCGTTTTAGTTTACCCCTAATGTTGTTGATGAATCAGGATTGGGTTCTTGAGGAAGCCAGTTTCTCATTATATATGTTCTGTATATTTTTTGGCTATTTTTCTTAAGGGTAATTATCTCTTACCTCCCCTGAAGTTCAAGGAAATATCAACAAACCTCCAAGGTGTGAGAAATCACTAGTAACCTCTCTTCAGATTTAGAAAATCACCATTTACCTCCTGTTGACCATAAAATGTAAATGATGATTTTATGAGATCTAAAGAGAGACAGTGATGATTCTAATACTTTTATAAGGTGTTGTTGATATTTCTTTAAACCTTAGTGGAGATAAGAGATAAAATGCCTTTTCCTATGATGATAGTTTCCAATGATAACTTATGACCCACTTTCAGGATTGCTTTGATTTAAAGATAGTCAATATTGGTCAGGTAAAGCAGGTCGGTGTTTGATAATTTTTTTTAATAAATTATTTTTATTAGTGACTTTTTTAGGTTACTATTACCTTTTTCCATTATTGTGGTTATGAAGTAAAGAGAGGCAACTGAGAGCAGAGTGTATACTAATAACAGCAATACATTAAAAACCACACAAGGCCAAGGCCATTACATGATTATGGAAAGGAAATACAAGTATGACTGACACACTCACACACACTTCACACGTGTTATTATCAAGGATAATTTCATTACTGATTACATTATTCCAACAATTTCAGTCACTTGAAATTGTTGTTAAACATAGTATTTAGCTTAATGACCACCACAAGTGCAGTCCACGCAAGCGCAGCTGGTGCCACACTTGCACCCGTCGTTCTCAGCTGCCGCCGGAACGTCCATGACAATAGTGGTGGTGTAGCTGCAAGAATAAGAACCAGATTGTATCAGCTCATGCACCATGACCAAAACCAAGAATATCAAAGAGAAACAAAAGACTATGATTGGACCCATAGGGAAGAAAGTACCTCTTCTCAGTCTCAACGAAGTCAGCAACATAGCTGCTTCCCTTCTTCCTGCAAATCCGAAAAATTTGGTACTTTAAGTAATATGATCACGTAACTTTCAAGCAATAACTCAAGACATTTTCAGCATGCAGCTACATGCAAACCTCTATTTCCCATTAACTTAAATAACAGGAAAACTATTTTGTATCGACGAGGATTCCTCCAACGTTAAAAATGGTGTTGGTATATACAGTACCTCCACCAACACATGATACAGAGGCTTTCCTCTGACGCTGAAAAATGGCGTCGGTTATACAGTACGTTTACATCATATAAAAGAAGCAAGACAACGGACCAGCTATTTGCTTCATAGCATGATCATCAGCGCAATAACAAAACAAAGGCACGAACTCCAAACAAAATGAGCTCCGAAACCATGCACAAATAAGAACATAGCCGCAACATAATAATAATCAAATCATAACATAAATTACAACAAACGGGTCGTGCTCAAAAGTTTAATAATATGGGGATACGAATCACTTACACACACTTGGTTCTGTCAGCGCAGTCGCAGTTGCCGCAGTCCGACATGTTGTTGAACTTCGAAAAACTGAAACTTGAAAGTGTTTTTGAGTAAGCTGATGAATTTGTATGAATGCTTATATCTCGAAGCGTTGCAGCACGGCCCGTATTTAAAGGGGAGGGGAGAGGCGGTGCAATTTGATAGTGTCAACTTCACCTTGGGCGGCGGGCCCAGCTGGGCACGAGAGGAGCACACGCCTCTCGAGGAAAAGTCTAGAGGAATCTTAATAATGGAAGATGTTTGGCTTCGTTTCCTCCCCTCATGTCAACTTCTCTCTTTTTTCTTTTTTTTCTTTTTTTCTCTTTTTAACTCAAGCCTTAGCCTCTCTTTTTTTGTAACAGGGACGTGACCACCATGATAAAAAACCTCTTATTAACTATATATTATACTAATTAACTTTGAATTTATATAAATGAAAATTCTAAATCTAAGTTTAGCCTTATGATTTATTTGGAAATGTCTTCCTAAACAAGTAGTTTACAGAGAGTCATCAAGGAACTCCCTTAATAAATGGTCATTAATTTGATTTGACTGGATTATGTCTAGCAAATTAATGAAAATTTTAAAAGAGGTGGCGTATGGAATTTATTAAGGGTCAAAATACAGTAAGAGAGTACAAAACTTTAAGATATTGGGCATCGAATTAAAGATATTGCGTATCCAAGTCACATATATACAAGCAAATTTTTGAAGGTATCGATGGGATGGCAAGAAAAAGAAAAATACCAGGCTCTAATTAATGGCAGCAGAAAAATAAAGAAAAGATTCTCTCGAATTGCAATGCAACCACATACTATTGGAGAAAATGTGATTAAACTCAGAGTGGTAAACTATAACTCTTGATGTATTATTTAAGAGATATTGAGTTTGATTCATCTCAATCTTTCAGAAGAGTGAACTCTTATCCTATTGATAGTTTTAGGGTCTTAAAGGATTAATTAAAGTGTACATAAGTTAGTCTGGACATCCTCACTAATAGTTTTAAAGTCTTAAGAGATTAGTTGAAGTATGTACAAACTAGCCGAACACCCAATTATAAAAAAAATTGTGATTAAAAAAAGAAGAAGAAAAGAAATAGATAAGAAACAGAAAAGCTTAGTGGATTTGCAAGCAACTGCTTCTTCAACTAGCCAATGTTGTTGTCAAAAAAGGTGTAGCCATACATAAATGTTTTCAATCTTTTTATCCTCAAGATTCAGAGAAAAATAAATAAATAATCATGGTTATCCTCCTTGTTTCCTCTCACTTTCTCTCCCATACCCGTCTGTATCAATGTTTTTGTTTGGTTGCCAAGAAAAATCTGAGTTGCAATATGACTTATTCCTTTGGATGATTACTGGTTCTGGGAAATAATATATGGTTTTTCTTTTTTAATTGATCACCAATTACCGAATATGTGTTCATGTATTATGATTTATGAATGGTTGAGATTGACAGAATGTTAGGTACGTATCTTTTGGCATGAATTCTTAAAGAATATTGTGTAATAAACTATATAAATTTGATGTATTTGTATTGTTCTCATGAAAAGTCCAGGAAAATTGATCAAATATTAAAACTATATTATACATTAATGAGCTGTTGATCGAGATTGCTTACTATCAACATATAAATGATAATTTGAAACAATATCAAAACTACACAATTTTTTTAAGGGGGTATCTGAGCTATTTTGCACTCAACTAATTCTTTGGGATCTCAAGAGTATTGGTCGGGCCACCTTTATAAGTGCTTGAGGGACTCGAACTCAAGAAGTTCATATAACTTTCTTTTGCTCTTTTACTATAAGGTCAACCAATAATGATGGTAAAAACACACTTCTTTTATCACACAATCAGCCAATAATCAATGTAAATTTAAAGCATAAGAAAATTAAAATAACATTAACAAAATCCATCAATTAAATCATTTCATTAACTAATAAAAAAAAATGTTTTTTTAACCCTAGCAAAATCTCAAAATCATTTCATTAACAATAACAAAATCCTACAAAATCTCAAAACGTGAAGTAGCTAGCAAAGTGAATTAATTACTATGAGAATTCTTATAGAGAAATCGACACTTAATTAATCTTGATTAACCTCTTGTTGTATGAACCGCCATTCTTTAATGATTCAATACTTTCAACCTCTTTGAGTACATATCGATTAGCATTGATGAATTGCATGAGTTCGTGTTTGTTTCCCGAGAAAATGACAAAAGAAAATCAAATAGAAAACATTTCTGATCTTTATAAATGTTATATATAGAACACATGTTGATTAATTGTTGAACACACTTCAGAATCCAACATCAGCTTCAACATGAGCTCCTGGGACAGTCTCTGTCTCCATCACCAGTCTATGTAAATCAACTTTAACAGTTTAACCTAGTTTTGTTTTACTTTTCACTTCATTAATTTTGTTATATATATAACACAAGCTGATTAATTATTGAACAAATTCCATAATAATGGACGCGCTGAACCAAGACCAAAACGCTTTACAACTGCCACATCAGCTTGCTCCTCAACGGCAATGTCTTGCAACATGCAACGGACAATACAACTCTCTAGGGAAAGATCTTTGTGAGCATGGTACATCATAGTTTTTGGTATGACTGGAGGTAATATTATATTATACTGTTTTAAGGTATATATTAAATCACATAATTACAGGGAACCCCCACGTTAATCGCCTAGTGTGAGCCCCCAACATATATAGGGGAAATGCGACCTTAGCCCCCATTCTGTTAGGGTAGGAAATAACATGTAAAATTACAAACACCCCTAAAACAGAAATTACAAACCACCCCTTCTCTAAATAAGGTTGTTGACGGTGGCAACAAGGCTTTGTTGTGCCCGTGGAGGCCTCTAAGGCTTCGTAGCAACCACTTGAAGCCACTAGAGGACTCGTAGCAACCACTTGATGTGGTAGAAGGCCTCACAACCATTGTGAAAGCCATGAAAGCTTCTTGACGGCATCGATTTAGGCCATTTTTGGCCTTTTGACAACTACCCGTAGCTGGATCCGACTTTTACTTGACCTAAGAGGCCAGATCTAGCTTCCAGACAGCCAATAGAGATTGGATCTGACCTCGAGATGTGCCATTAAGGCCGTTAATTATGGGTGGAAAAAAAGTCCGAAAATGGAACCAGACCGATTATCCGGTTCGCTTTTCGGTTTATGGGTATTTCCAAACAGTGATGTTAGGCATACCGACCCATGACCGATTTGACATACTGACTGTGAGTTAATTTTTGAGATTTGGTTTGTTGGGTAGTGAGTCGGTATATAAAAATCGGTATTTGGGTCGGTAAATATAATATTACTGATTTCCAAACCGGTTAACCGAAATTTTAAAACCGGTTTCCAAGAAAAAAACCCTAACTATATATTATACTCGACTTCTAACTTAGAGTCCACCTCCACTTGTGTCTCTGATCTTCCTTTTCTTCTCCTCCGCTTTACTCCTCCTTTTTCATCTTCTTCTCCTCCATTTATTCTTCTTCATTTTTCGTCCTTTTTCTCCGTCTCTTCTTCATTTTTCTCTTTCTTTTTCGTCTTCTCTTCTCTTCCTTTTCTTTAGAGCCAAGCGGCCGGAGCCCACTTCTCCACACTCATCCTCCGCACGTTGACACCCTATACACTTCAAAAGATACCTCATAGCCCTCTTAAACTCCCTCACTCGCCTCACAATCAAGTCCCTCCCTTGCAACGTAACTTTCTTCTCCTCATTCAACTCATTAAACAAACTAAAACTCAGCCGATTTCTACCACTCATCTTCGCCAAAACCGCAGCAATGTCATCCGATTTCTCATCTTTCTTCCTCTGCCGCTTCTTCATCATCTCTGCTTCCTTCAAACACCTGATATGATGGCCGAAACTACAGCAATTTTATCCGATTTCACTGTTGTTGCATTTCTCTTGGCTCTCTTTGTTTTTATAGTAACGTTTTGTGTTTATATTAAACCGATGAAAGAACCACTGGATTACGAGTTGAGAAGCCAATTGCGATGGTGGAGTTTGTATTTTCTGCAATCAAATTACTTTTGACATTCCTTCACCTTATTCCATCACTGTTGGGTCTCAAGAAGAAGAGTTCGTGAGATGGGGTTTGGAAAAAGCGAATAAGGGGAACGGAAGGTGAAAACAAATACTCAAAATCTAATTTGAAGAAGCTAAAAAATAGAAAATAAGTCCAAAACCACTTAACCTTTCGTTTAAAATTGGTTTAAGTAGTAATCTGGTTCGATTTCGATTCGAAATTCCGCTTAATCCAGATTCTGGTTCGGTTTAGAAAATGGCCAAATCGATTCCGTTAACTACTTTTTTCCATTAATAGCGGTGAGAAGAGATGAATAAGAGGGGGAAGAGAGAAAAAGTAATAGAAAGGGGGAAAAAGAGACAATAAAAAAGAATAAGGGGAAACGGGGAGAAAATTTATCTAGGGTTTAGTTAAATGTCAAAATTATCTTCTTGAAATTAAAATATCAACTTCAACGAAATGGGGGTTAGGGTCGGATTTCCCATATGCGTGGGGCTTTCTAACACGAGGGTTTTCTATTATTATCCCTTTATTATAATCTTTTTTTTAACATATAATTATTTTAACTTCTTTCTAGAATGAATTTCTGATAACTTTTTATTTTAATTGTAGGAATTGTTACACTAGTGTAATTGATACGTGGGCTATGCCATTGATCATAGTCACGTCGGCACAGGCATGTGGACATTCATATCAGCCTCATTTGTTTCCTTTGAAAATTAAGAATCTATATCATTTCTATTAAGAACCATGATTGACAAATAGTATTATCTATCAAAAACATAATTTTTTAAATTGTATATCTTATCGTATTATAGGATAAAACTTAACTAAAAAAAAAAAAAAAAAATAAAAAATTTTCTAAAAATTAATATCATCCCCAAGATTAATTAACGAATTTTGTAATATTATTGGCTTTAAATTATGGTATTACATAATCAAAATTAATCACAAAATTAAGAATCTATATCATTTTCTCTTAACAATTCATATCATTTTCAATATCAATGTCACTGTTTATATCTTCACTTGTGTTATTATTATCATGCAAAATAAGCACCACATCTTTCTCTTTATTTTCTCCATGCAAAATAGGTAAATTTGGGTGGGTTTTAGTGAACCGGGTTGGGTGACCCAGATCTGACCCAAAATTTTGTTGGGCATTTGACCCAAAATAATAAAGTCGTATCGATTTATATTGACATTTTTAAGGATACGAACTGATATGTATCGTATTATAGGATACATATCAGCGTATCGAAAGGTTTAGGATATATTCTCTGAAATCTATCGTTGATAACCCATACGTAGGATACAAATCACATATCGTAAGATACTAATAACCATGTTAAGAACCAGTTTTAATTGTGGACCCTATGTTCGGGTTGAGAGACAAAAATGTCATTAATGCCTTTCAGGGTCTAGGGCCTCAAAGTTTATTGAGTGATTCCCCAGATTCAGACTAAAGTGCCTCACACTTTCAGTTGGAATTACTACGCTATATGCACTTACTAGAGCTTAAAATTAGTTGAGGATCTCTTAAATGCTTATTTCTGTATGAGAGAGCAAAAGTGAAAGAAAAATGAAAATATAAAAACATATTATTACAATCTTCTCTACAATACTTGGTGGATAGAAGATAGTAATAATTCCAAGTATACAAAACTAGTATGTATGTTATATATAGGGGTGAAATTGAGTTGAGTCGAGTCAAGTATTTGACTACTCGAGCTCGACTTGAATCCTACAATATCGAGTTTGAGCTTGGTCGACCTTGAGAAATTGAATTTGAACTCGAACTTGATACCTTAAAGGGATACTTGAACTAGAATTCGAGTTGGTTGAAAAAAATTTGAAAAAAAAAGCCAGTAGACCAAAATGGCAACAAGACTTGGAAACGTTTCATTTGCTTCCCAAAAACAATTTCTCACAAATACAAATCATATCTTTCTCCTATTTCTCTCTGCAAACAACACTTACATTACCAGCCAGCAAATACCATCTCCACGGCTTCCACCCACTACTATTACCTGTTGGGGTTATGCCCTAAGAGCACCATGTTTTTCTGAAATGATGTAAACAATTGTTAAATAAATAAAAATGTTTTATATCTCCTTTATAATACATATGTATATGTATGTACATCAATGGTCAAAGGTTCCTAAGCTACCGAATAAGATAAAATCCTCATTTATATGAAATGGTAATATATATGGGGGATACGAGTTTTATCGTAGCTTAAAATTATGTTCACAATCATAAAACAGGAGTTGAGTACTCTGTTTTTGTAAGGTTGTTGTATTGTTTGCCTCCATGGGGGTGATAATCTCAAATCACTAAAATGAGGATTTTAAGGTAGAGATACTTGTGCGTTCGATATGCATTGAACTAGACCAAATGAAATTTAGTAATTTTGTGTAACTACCGTAACAAAAAGGACACAAACTTTACACCTTAGCACTTAGGCATATATACCTTAATCCCAAGTGGGTAGTGCACCTTTGATTTGTAGATTATGGTCTTTGATTAGAGTATAAGGTGAGATTCTATTATTTAACGGATCAATATCTTGGCTGATTGGGATTGTAGCTCTATGGGTCCAAGAACATTTTTCCATAGATATGGAATTCATAACTCTGAAAGGTTTAATGGATATCGCCTTGTGGGTTTTATAAGGTCTTGAATGATGAGACTTAGACAAACGTTCACTGGAGTGTTCATTAAACATTTATCATTCAGTGAAAGTAAAACTAGTTGCAGGGAAAAGATGTAACTGGAAGGGTATATCGATATAGTGACCTAGTTCTAGTTATCGGTGTTCCATGAGGGTATATATGTAGTTGTCACTAAATGGAAAGGCTTTAATGAGATAATTTAATCGGATTAAATTATTAAAGTTTCTAATAAACATAATGTTTAATTCAAGAGTGCAACTTTGTCCCTATAATAGAGTCGGACAACATTAACGCATTTGATACCTTATGTTTTTGAGATAAAGGGGTACGAAACTAAATACATTGAAGGCCTGCTATTAAACATTTTCATATGGGTCCCCTAGGTAGTTGATAAAAGTTATCCGAGAAAACATGTGTAAGAAAATAAATTATTCTAATTTAATTTGAATTATTTACAATAGTTCGAGAAATTAAATTAGACAAGTTATGAAAGATCTTAGAGACATGCATTAAATCATTAATGGTTTAATATATTTGTGGAGAAAGATTTATATGATTTCTTGTCAAATATGAGATAATAGTGGGCTAAAAACAATATGATTGGTGGAAGAATAGTTGCATGAATGTCATGTAAAGTTTTGGACTGATTTGATTTTGTCTAATTTCACTAACTATAACAAGGAGCCAAGATCACTATTACACGCAACTTTGGTTTTAGATCAAAATTATTGATATCAAACTCTTTCCTCACATGGCCGAACCTTCCTCCTCAAATTCCTTTTAATTTTTTGTGTTTAGATTAGTTTTAAACACAAATTTGTAAAGGATTCACACATACTAGCTTGGAAAGTGTTTTGGAAGTGTTAACACCCACTCATTACGTCTAGGAAGCTTCAGATATACCTTTAGGAATGTTCATTGTTGTTGAAACTTCATTGGAAGGTAATAAATATTCACATATCTAATTTAAATAGCTCATTTTAATAGATTCTTCTGTGTGTTCAACAGCTCCTTGTTTCTGACCCCATCACTACCCAGTGGCGGATCCAGGAATTTCACTCGATGGGGGCAAAAAATAAACAAAAAAAAATTGAACCAATCATAACTATACTTTTTTTTTTCATTAGGATGAACTTCAACAAAAAGTTACAAAATACAAATACATATATTCAAAAAACACAATTTTTTTACAATTGTCCTCGACGAGTTTTCATATTCTGAAAATGTTGGATAATCATCTCATCTTCAATTGTATCAAATACATCTTTCTCAATATAGGTGACCAAACAATCATTCATCCATTGATCTCCCATTCGATTGCGTAACCGATTTTTCATAATATTCATTGCAGAAAAAGCCCTTTCAACGGTCGCAGTCGCAACTGGTAAAACCAATGCAAGTTTCACAAGCTTATACACCAATGGATGCAAAATGTCTTTTTTAAAGCAAACTAAATTCTTAGTCAAATCACCAATTCCTTGTAACTTAGAGAATTCCTCACAAGAACGCATGTTAATAACATAAGTCTCAGCCTGGTTCTCAAGTATCATCAACTCAAATGCAGAAAAATCAGATGGATAAAACTGGGTAAAACGAATCAACTTATGTTTGTCAAAAGCAGAAAATGAATTACTTGGATCTAAACATGCCATACAAAGAAGCAGCTCAGTACTAACCTCAGTGAAACAAGTGTTAAGTTCTTGAAGTTGCATATCTATCACAGTATAAAACAATTCAACTCGATAGTGATACAAATTTGTCATGTGCTCAACTCTCTGTCGTGGCCGCCCTCGAATTGCAAATATATCATCCATATTCAAAATGGCAATATCATGCTTTTGACAAAATGAAGAAACTTCACTCAACAAAGATTCCCATCCTTCATCTCTCAACAATTGTAACCATTGTTTGGAAACTTTGACTAGAGCCATAGCATTTTCAATGTCTTGATCTTTTCTCTGCAATGCTTGTGACAACTCATTAGTAATCGCCAATATACTTTTCATCATATGTAAGTTAAATGTAAAATCAAAGGAATAGATTAAATCTAATAGATTACATGCTTCACCCCTTTGTTCAGGATTTAACCATCTTCTTCAATAACCTCAAGCACATCGCCCATAGAAGATAACAAAAGGATTAAGTTGATCAATGTGTAATAATACGAGCCCCAAGCGTGTATCACTAGGTCGTTTTAGACTTGTCTCTTGATTCAAACCTCGTCCCTTGCTAACTTCACCAATTTCTAGTGCTTGAACACTTCACCAATTTCTAATGCTTGAACAAGTTTATTAATTTGGCTCTCCCGAAGCATGTCTCGACGCTTGCATGAACCTCCAACAACATTTATCAGATTAGTAACCAAGCTAAAAAATGAAGCAATAGAAATGTGATTTTTTGCAACAGCTACAAGTGTCAACTGAAGTTGGTGAGCAAAACAGTGAACATAATAAGCATATTCATTCTCCCTCAAAATCAAACTTTTCAGACCATTAAATTCTCCTTGCATATTACTTGCCCCATCATAACCTTGTCCACGTAATCTTGACAAACTCAATCCATGTTGACAGAATAATGACTCAAGAGCCATCTTAAGTGATATTGCAGTTGTGTCACTAACATGTACAATGCCAAGAAATCGCTCAAGTACATGACCCTTTTTATCTACATAATGTATAGCAATAACCATTTGTTCTTTAATTGACACATCACGAGACTCATCAATCAAAACTGAAAATATGTCATCTCCAAGATCACTAATGATAGCTTTTGTGGTTTCATTTCTGCAGCATTCACAATATCTTTCTGAATCACTGGTGCTATCAATTTAAGATTCCCAGGTGCATTCTTCAAAACAACACTCTTAAAATGTTCATTATGCTGAGCTAGAAAATAAAGAAGTTCGAGAAAGTTACCTTGGTTCTTTGAGTCTTCAGTTTCATCATGACCACGAAATGCCAACCCTTGACGCAAAAGAAATCTAATGCAAACAATGGATGCAATCAAGTGAGTTCGGTATTCAGTCCTAACTTGATCTGATTGCTTAGATGGAGCCATTTCAATATGTTGCTTTTGATTCATTAAATTCACACAACTCTGTCATGCTTGGTTATGAGCACTATTTGGCTGGCCAACATGAATTTGAAAGCGTTCTGGTTTCTTCCAATTACAAAATCCCTCACTAACAAAAGCGTCACTACCAGCTTGGCTTATAATGGAAGGTCTAAAAAGAGAACAATACAAACAGAATGCGGCATCTTTGGTCACACTATACTCAAGCCAATCGCCATACCCATCAAACCAAGCGGGGATTAAATCGCGATATCCTTTTCCAAATTTTGTCGGTGGAAATGCATGATTTCGAGGCAACAACTCTTTTGCAAGTAAAATCTTCTAATTGCATCCCTATAATTAGGATGATAATGATTGATTTTAGGTCGTAGAGCTGGATCAGATGGAAGATCTTTCAAGATGGCTTCAAGTTCTACATGACTTTCTTTTAATGGATCATTTTCTTTATCATTAGCTTTACTTTCTTGGAGTGATGAGGATGATTGATCTATTGCTAATTTTCTTTTGAGAAATTTATCCATATTGCATACCTAATAAGAAGTTTTAAACAAATAAAACAATAAGGAATTGTACAAGATTAATAACCTATAGTGATTTACATACATAGTAATGAAAAGACAATAAGACATACATAGTAACCCATAGTGATTTACATATATAGTAATGGAAAGACAATAAGAATGTGATATTTTGTGGGTTTGAATTCTTTTTAGACTCATTTAACATGAATCATGTATATTTATAGAAAAAAGAAGTCAACTCCTTTTATAAAATTTGACTTAGTCAAGTAATTTAATGAGGATGAAAGAAAAGATATATATACAATGATTTCTCAAGCTAATCTTTACAAACAGTAAATAATTAGTTGTTTATGTTTATAAAGTTTAAAAAGTTTTTGATATTGTCAACAAAGAACTATTATATAGTGTAACTTTGACATTTATTGAAGAGAAGACTCCTCTTGAATCATCCCTACTAGGACATGTAAATGTGGCCATGGACCACCCCTCTCCCTTTTTTAAAGAAACTTTTAAGCCCCTCAAAATTCTAACCCCACTTTATTTTTTCATTATCTTTTCTCATTTTTCTAATACATAATAGTATTGCTTTATTTTAAATGAAATAAAAACTAAACTTTTCGTATGGAAATCTAAAAATTAACCAGTCTCCTGTTCTTAAAAAGCAACAACTGAAATAAATACAGAAAAAATTGAACCATACCGAGAACTAAATGAAGAAGAATGGATGAATGGGTTCTGTGCTGGCTGAAAATTCAGGAGGGTCCAGCTAAGCAGTGAGATAGAGCTATATATTGGTTACAATCATCTAATCTTCATTTCATTTACACTTTGAATCAATAAATAAATAAGTGGGGCCGTGGGGGTCATGAGTAGTTTCCAATTGAACAAAGTTACACTTTTGATAAACATGGCAAAAAGGAGATTCACAAATTCAAGTGGGGACCGTGGGGTTGATTCAATAAAGGCCATGTAGAGAGTTTTGAGAACTCTTTCATTTTTGTTTTTTTTTTGGCCTTTCCCAATTGAGTGGATTAAAATTAAAATACACCTACAAAGTAACCAAGCCAAACTTATTTCTCAACAATAATTAAATTAAAAAAACAAACTGAAATTATACATGTAACATGATCCAAGTTCCAAATCCAACCATCAGCAGTAAATGAGGCATAATTCTTGATGAATGAATAATTTATTTTTTGTCCTGTTTTTCATTGTGCTTGGGGACGTCTGGGCAATGGGCATTGCTGCATTGGCTAAATGGTAAGGGCCCCTTCAATTTCAAAGACTCTGGTTGGCCATTAGGAGCAAGATTCAAGTTTAGTAAATCACAAATTCTAAATATATAATACTCAATTTTATTGGAAACTACAATAAAAAAAGTTCTAAAACTGTAAAACATGGAATGAATAGAGAAAATTAGGGATTTAGCCTTTAGGATTAGGGACATTACCTTTGATAAATGGATGAAAAGTATTGCTGGATGTTGGTTCAGCCGTTCAGCCTTGGAAGGAGAGTTTGGTGAGAGACTGAGAGTCAGAGTCTGAGAGAGACTAAGAGTTAGAGCACCTGCTGACCTGCACCATGAGAGAAAAAGGGAAGAGAGAAAGAGGAAAGAGAGGTTTTACTTTTTAGCGTGTGTTTTGTTCTGGAATTGTAAGAGTTCAAAAACCAAAAAAGCTTTTCTTTTCCCAAAATGTCAAAGTTATATATGGGGCAAAATGTCAAAGTCTTGTGGGGGCGAAATGTCAAAGTTTTATAGGGGGTAAAATGCAAATAAATAAAAATATTTATGGAATCTGAAATTTTTTAAAATTTGAGTGGGGGCCGTGGTCCGCACTCGTCATTAAGTAAATCCGCCACTGTCACTACCCACCGCCAATTATATTACTCTTTTCTTTTAGTTTCACTTCTCCTTAAACGACAACTTTCAACTTGTAGAAGACCATCTACATTAACTCTCATGGCTGCCTCTGCCACTACCAACCCCATCACAACTCCTCCCACTTTCCAGCCCCATCGTAAAAAAAAAAAAAAAAATGATCATCGTCATCATGGCCACCATCGGCATTGGAAAATCCCGCCTTTCTATCGATCTCGCCATGGCTAAATTCTTATTTCTTTCTAAGATTCTTAACTAGACTTTTGGCCAATACAAAATATTCTTAAGATCTTCTAGCACAATTCTATTGCTTATAATATATAATAAGGCATGAAAACTATACTCATATCAATCAATTTCTAAAATGGTTATATATTTAATACATAAACCAAACTTTTATTTCTTTGATGTTTCCTTTGACATCTATACTTGGGAAAAGCTTTTCTATTCTTTGTATCATAAAATCACTTATTATATATTGTTTATAACTAATCTTAAAACAAGAAACAACAATATACTCATTTGGCCAAGCCATTATTTGGATGATCTTTCTAATTTTAAGTATACAAGCTTGACAATTTATTGTGGTATATTGTAATATTATAATATAATCACTCATATTTTATTATCATCAATACTACACTATTACAACAATTTAATATGCAATTCTTGCAATCACTTTTCTAAAGTCATAAGTTTCAAAACTCATAATTCAATAACTAAATAAAATATGTCATTCAAATTAATGCTAAAAGTTCAAGCAACTTGAATCATGCACTAAAGGCCATTCATTTAATTGAACTAACATAACCAAGTGTTATTCTAAATTTTGGCATAACAAAATGCACTCTTAAACACTTAAACTTATACTTGGTCAAGTCTAATACCACTTTTTAACATCAATTCTTTCATTTCTCAAACATTATCTTCAACGATATTCAACAAATTTATGTATGCATTTCTTTTTTGAATTTTCATCAAACAATTTACATGCTAATACAAGTACTTGGTTGACCACACTTCCACATCTCTCCAAATACCTAAAAATTGGAACAAAACTCACCAAAAACTCAACTCCTAATCTGGCCAAAATCATCATTCCAACATTCCATCAATACTTCTTCCATATTTCATCTATAATTCGCCAAATCAACACATACAAATGAACTACTCTTCATGGCTGAACTTTTACACATCATTCAAGCATTTAAATGGCCAACAATTCTCACCATGCATCATATACAACCATACAATAATCAACAATTACAATTATGGCTCAAAACAAGGCTTAAGTTTGATTCACTTACCTTTTTCTTGCAAGAATCCTTTTCTTTGCTTCCTTTGCTTACTTTCGCCACTAATTCATGCTAAAACAAATAAATTCATGAGAACTCATCCTTATAAAGCACAAATCACAAAGAGGTTTTAGACTTTTAGTTATAGGTTTTTTTTTTTTTTTTTTTTTGGGTCAATTTTCAAAATCCCCAAAGAGATTTTTATATATTTTGAATATGGGTGAATTTGTCAATCTTAAAACTAAACAATTACATATCGCACGTATTACTTTCGAAAGTATCACATATACCCTCAAGCTTGCGAGCTTGTTGAATTAGTAGCATGATTATTACTATCCTACGATATGTGATACGTATCCTTCGATATGATACGATTTGATATAGATCACCAATGATACATATCAGAGAGTGTATCCTAAAATTTTTGATACGTTGATATGTATTCCTATGATACGATACGTATCTATTTATATCCTTAAAAATATCGATATAAATTAATACGACTTTATTAATTTGGGCCAAGGATCCAACAAAATTTTCGAGTCGGATCTAGATCACCCAACCCGGATCACTAAAACCCACCCAAATTTACCCATTTTGCATGGAGAAAGTGAAGAGGAAGATGTGATGCCCCATTTTGCATGATAATAATGACACAAGTGGAGATATATATATTGACATTGATCTTGGAAATGATATAAATGGTTGAGAGGAAATGATATAGATTCATAATTTTGATTATGTAATACCATAATTTAAAGCCAATAATATTACAAAATTCATTAATTAATCTTGGGGATGATATTAATTTTTAGAAAATTTTTATTATTATTATTTTTTTGAAAAAATCGTATCCTATGATTCGATACGATACATGATTTGAAAAATTATGTTTCGATACATGATACGATACGTGATTTTACAACCATGTTGAGTAGTACCATGTTTGAACTCAACTTGACAATGTAGTCGAGTCGATTGAGCTCGAGCTCGAGCTTGAGCTCAACTTTTTTCAAGCTAAGCTCGAGCTATTGCCAAGCTGAGCCTGAGCCGCTCGTGAACAACTCGGCTCGAATTTCACCCCTAGTTATATATATCCAAAAATAAAATTGTATCTCGCTGTTGTTTGCCAATCAACTAGTGAAAACTTTTAAAAACCACCAACCTTGAGCAAAGGAATAATATAATATCAATAAGTTGAAAGGAAATAATGTAATAAATCTATGAGAAGAAAAACCTTGAGCAAATGTGTTGAAAATCACATCCAATGCACAAGGAAATACAAGAAAATTTTGAACATGAAAAAACTCTCCAATGTGAAGAGAGCAAAAACCACAGGAATCTCAAGATTCACTTAAATCCAATATAATCAAAACAGTTTACAACAACCACAATCAACCAAAAATATTTCACACTTAATTTAGAGCTTAATCACAACTCTAACACAAGTAAAATACATAAAGGTTTACAAAGAGAGAGATTAAAATCACCAGAGAAGCAATTAAACTTTGAATTGTATAACTCGAAATCCTACAATTAAAATGAAAACTCAATTGTCTAGATTAAAAATTTAACAAGACTTTGCCTTATTTACTCATCAACCAAATAGAATACAAAAAGTATACTTAAAAAAAAAAAAGAATTCAGAGCAATATTATAAACAAAAAGGAGGTAAAAAACAACAAAAGTTTGCCTCATTTTCTCATCAATCTAAAAGACTAAAAACACCTTATAAATCAAAATAAAAGCACCGTAGTATTCAGAGCAAAATACAAAACAAAGAATGTCAAAAAAAAATGAACAAAATTTAGCCTCATTTTCTCATCAACCTAACAAACTAAAAAGCAACTAACTAAAATAAAATAAAAGAGCAATGCTAGTTTTACAAAGACACATACAAAGGGGACATACAAAGACAATCCCCTTATCCTTGATTTTCATGATTTTCTCTCTCTCTCTCTCTCTTTCTCTCTTTCTGTTTTTTCTTTATTTTTTTCTTCTGGATGATGTCACTTTGTAGCCCTCTTTGTATGGGTCTTTGTAAGGATATCATTTTTCAAAATAAAAACTGTAGAATTTAGAGCAAATTACAAAAGAAAAAAGACAATAAAATAATAATAATGAAAATTTTTTGCCTCATTTTCTCATCAACGAAACACAGAACAAAAGTTAAACAAAAAATAACTAAGAATCCAGAGCACAAAAATGAAATTAAAAAAACCTAACACATTAAAAGAAAAAAAAGTAGAAAAATTAACCTCATTTTCTCAGCAACCAAATAGGCAAGATACAGTTGAAAAGAGCGAATACCTTAGAATTCAGAGGTTAAAGTTGAAGAGAAGAGCAAGCTTGAGTTTGTGTTCAAAGGTTAGGTCTTTTTGCATTGGTTTGGGTTTTTCAATTTTTATTTTTTTATTTTTTTATTTAATTTTTTTTATTTGAGCATAAGCTTAGGCCTATTCCTCGAGGGCATGAGTCCCCCGCTGCATACAGGTGATTGAAATAATTATAAGATTATCATAATTTATGGTGCTCTTACCACATTTAGCTAATCATTACTGATTTGTATATGTTAAGATTAGAGGATGCACTTGGACCTACAATAGCCATGGTTCCACCTGATAAAAATGCAACAGTCACATGAAGATGATGAGGCCATTCTGTTGCGTTTGTTGAGTCCAATTTGTTATATATTTGCCAGCTATTATTATTCCTTTATCTGTTATATGTTTGCCAGCTATTGTTATTCTTTCATCTATTTTATCTATAAATATCTGCATGCATTGTATACAAAAGATGCAGAAAAGAAATACAACTTGCGTCATTCCATTTTCAGCTTTCTGCAGTTTCCATTTTCTTTACACTGTTTTTGCGCTACTCTCAACATGGTATCAAAGCTATGACAGATACACATTTTGGCTCTTAAACCAACGATCCCACAATGCCTTCCAATTCCCAAACCAACCCACAAAATCCTGCTAGCCCCTATTTTGTCCAACCTGGTGAAGGCGCGTCTTCTCCATTGGTTCCATATTTGCTTACAACTGAAAATTATGTGGTCTGGGCAAGAACAATGCGTCGTGCTCTCAATATCAAAAACAAAATGGGTTTTATCGATGGCTCCATCCCTAAACCCTCAAAAACTGTAGATCCCTTGTATGCACCTTAGGAACGATGTAATGATATGGTGATAGCTTGGATTCAACATTCGGTTGCCTTAGAACACAGATCAAGCATAGCTCATGCCGAAACTGTTGAGGATGTTTGGAACGATCTTCGCGAGCGATTCTCGATTCAAAATGCTCCAAGAATTTTTCAGCTCACCAAGTCCAACTCGGCACTTACACGGGATGATGATTCGGTTAGCCAATACTACAACCGGTTGAAAAGTTTCTGGGATGAACGGAGATTTATGAACCAATGCCGTCATGTTCATGTGGCGTAGTCAAGACCCTGATGGAATATAATCACAGAAGTAGGGTTATGCAATTCCTTATGGGATTACATGACTCCTTTGATGCTATTCGCGCCCAAATAGTCCTCATGATCCTCTTGGCCTTGACCTGAATCGTGTTACATCTCTTGTCCAAGCGGGAAGAAAGATGACACCAACAACTTCCGCTCCCATACTCGGTTGCAATGGCGACAAAATGACCCAACCAACGAAGTCATTCTTCCTCCCGCAAGGATCGATTATTTTGTTCCCACTGCAACATTTCAGGCCATTCATTGGAACGATGCTTCAAAGCCAACCCCAATCTTCTCGTATGCACACATTGCAACATACCAGGCCATACCAAAGATAAATGCTACAAGCTAACTGGTTTTCCTCCAGGTCATAGAAACAACTCCAGATCTAAATCCTACGCTAATCAATCTTCACTTGAACATGAACAAATCGGCAATGGACCATCTATATCTCAAGAGTAGTACAACCAGCTCATTGCCTTGCTCCAATCCTTTTAGTCTCTAGCAATTACCTCTGCAGCAAACTATGCATCTTCCAGTTCCTCAACCACTGAAATTTCACCCGTCTCTGGTATTCATTCCTGCCATTTCACACACACATCACACACTTTCACAAAATCATTTTCCTCTTGGATAATTGATACTGGAGCTAGAGAACACATGATCTGTAGCCCCCATCTTTTCACGCATAACGTGTCTTTTGTTTCCCACACCATCAAACTTCCAAATGGCACCACCACATTGGCCACACATGTGGGTGATATTCATCTCTCTGATCATATCGTTCTCGAGCATGTGCTATGCGTGCCAACCTTCTCCTTTAATTTGCTCTCAACTAAATCTTTAACTACACATTCAAATTGTTGTCTCATATTTTTTTTCCAACTCTTGCTACACACAGGACCTTTTATCTTGGAAGACGACTGGCATGGGGACAATGCATAATGGCCTTTACCATCTTCAACCTTCAACACCAGCTCCCAACACTTTACAAATGTTTCTTTATAAATTCTGTTCAAGCTATGTTAACACCACCAGTACTTCAACGTTTGACGATTACACTTTATGGACATTACAAACTGGGGCATAGTTCCATGACACAGCATGTATTAAATGAAATTCAAAAATCAAATTCAAGGCCTACAAGTTTATCTCAATTCTCTTGTGAAATTTGTCCACTTGTGAAGCAATATAAACTTCCATTTCCTCATCTATCACCACGGTTACCAAGCCTTTTGATTTAATTTCAGCAGATATTTGGGGACCAAATTTCACACAAGCCTACAATGGCACCCGTTATTTTCTTACAATCATAGATCAGTTTACTAGATGCACTTGGATCTATTTGTTGCAAAACAAATCAGAAGCCCGAACTTTAATTCAAAATTTATTTTCCCTTATATCCACACAATTCAACACCCAAATCAAAATAATCAAAACGATAATGGTGCCGAATTTCATATGCCCAAATTTTACAATTCCAAAGGCACTATTCATCAACTGACTTGTATTGCCACTCCACAACAAAACGCTCTCGTTGAGCGAAAACATCAGCATATATTGAACGTCGCTAGAGCCTTAAAATTTCAATCAGGACTTCCTATGCGATATTGGACAGAATTTGTTATCACTCGTTTATTTGATCAACCGAACACCCTTTCCTAATCTACACTACCAATCACTTTTTGAAAAACTCTACAACCAAAAACCCACATATTCCCATCTCAAAACATTCGGTTGCCTCTGTTTTGCGTCTACACTAAACCATGGCCGCTCCAAATTTGAACCCCAAGCTAGAAAATGCTTATTCATTGGCTACCCATATGGAGTCAAAGGATACAAGCTCCTTGACACTACCACCAATCAGATTTTCCTTTCCCGTGATGTGGTATTCCACGAACACATCTTTCCTCTCAAACAAACGCAAACCCATTTGTCTCCTTTCCCCATTGACCACCTCAATCAAACACCTTCTGTTCACACAAATTTTAGTGAAGTCCCTACCAGGACGATCATGTCCCTTCCCCTACCTTTATCGACAACAGTCACATTACCAACCTCACCAACAACACTCCCTCGCCAACCCCATATCGGTCAACCAGAATTCGAACCGCCTTGGCATATCTCAAGGATTTTCACTGCAATGCATTGTCTCCATTGACGTGGAACTCCAAGTTGGAAGCCACTGGATCTCCATCTCGCACAGGTTTGCATAATCCATATCCCTTATCATCTGTCATATCTTATAAGTTTTTATCTCCATCATTTAGAGCATTTACCACTTCCATCTCCATCCATACCGAACCCAAGTCACACATTCAAGCTCTCAAAGGACCCTATCTGGCGTGAGGCGATGGAGCAGGAACTCACTGCTTTAGAGACTAATGAAACATGGTCCATCGTTGACTTACCTCCTGGCAAGAAACCGATTGATTGCAAATGGATTTTTCACTACAAATTCAAAGCTAACGGATCTGTTGAACGTGCTAAAGCACGCTTGGTGGTGAAGGGCTTCACTTAACGTGAAGGAATAGATTTTCACGACACTTTTTCTCATGTTGCAAAGATGATTTCCGTTTGCACTTTGCTTGCTGTCGCTGCCATAAAAGGATGGGATTTGCAGCAGTTGGACATTAATAACGCATTTCTATACGGAGACCTTGATGAAGAATTATACATGCGGCTTCCTCCCGGTCTAGCTTCCTCAAAAGAGAATCAAGTTTGTAAATTGAGAAAAAGCATTTATGGTCTTCGACAGGCATCACAATAGTGGAACACAAAAAAACTTTCATCTTTGTTGGCGAGTTTGGCTTTGTGCAGTCTAAGTCAAACTATAGTTTGTTCATCAAACACACGGCTTCTTCTTTCACAGCTTTATTGGTCTACGTAGATGACATTATTGTCATGAGTTTAGATCAGACTTCCACCGATGAGGTGAAGAATTTTTGTCCACCAAATTCAGAATCAAGAACCTGGGCTCAATCAAATAATTTTCTTGACATGGAAATAGCTCGCTCAAAGGATGGAATACAAATTTGTCAGCACAAGTACACCCTAGATATACTTTCTAAGATTGGTTTATTTGCTGCCCGAACTTCCCCTCTACCAATGGAATCGAATATCAAACTCTAGAAAGACTAAGGTAAGGTGTTTCAGATCCTACTTAGTATCGAAAATTGGTTGGCAAGCTCCTCTACCTGACCAATACATGGCTTGACCTCAGTTACAGTGTCAATCTTCTGAGTTAGTTCTTGGAGACCCCATGGGTACCCCATTATAATGCCCTTCTCAAAGTTCTTCGATATCTTAAAGGGACCCTAGGCCAAGGTTTATTTTTTCCTACCACCTTCTCGTTGAAACTCACTGCCTACTTTGATGCAAACTGGGCAAATTGTCTTGACACTAGGAGATCAACGATTGGTTTTTGTGTGTTTAGGGCTGGCAAGTCTTTTGTTGCCTGGAAATCGAAAAAGCAGAACACAGTTTCACGATCTCAGCCGAGTCAGAATATAGGGCCATGGCGGCTGTCGTGTGTGAAATCACATGGCTTCGGTTTTTTCTCAAAGACCTTTGTGTTACCATTTCTGATCCAGCCACCTTATATTGTGACAACTTAGTCGCGATACATATCGTTGCCAACCCCGTGTTCCACGAGCGCACCAAGCACATCGAGCTGGATTGCCATCTTGTTCGTGACAACATCCTGGTTGGGCATGTTGCCATTGCCCACGTTTCTTCTTCTGAGCAGTTGGCTGATCGTTTTACCAAGCCCCTGCATGCTCCGACACTCACGTGACTATTGTCCAAGATGGGAGTACTGAATATATACTCTCCATCTTGCGAGGGGATGTTAAGATTAGAGGATGCAATTGGACCTACAATAGCCATGGTTCCACCTGATAAAAACGCAACAGTCACGTGAAGACGATGAGGCCATTCTGTGTCCAATTTGTTATATATTTGCCAGCTGTTATTATTCCTTTATCTGTTATATGTTTGCCAGCTATTGTTATTCTTTCATCTGTTTTATCTATAAATATCTGCATGCACTGTATACAAAAGATGCAGAAAAGAAATACAACTTGCGTCATTCCATTTTCAGTTTTCTGTAGTTTCCATTTTCTTTACATTGTTTTTGCACTACTCTCAACAGTATAAAACTATATTTATTCTATTTACCTTTCTCTTATGTTTTTATTTCCTTAAATTATAACAAACTTTTTTCTTCACCTACCACCCCACAATATTTTAAAAAGTATTAGTTACCACCCTTTTACCTTATACCGTTTAAAAAAAAGGAAAATGATAGAGCCATGAAGGCCGCATCGGTCTGTGCATCGAATGACGTGACAAAATATTGACTGTTGATTAATAGTAACTAATAATGAATCAACGGTCGAGGTTTTGTCACGTCATTCAAGTCTGCATATCACATAACCTTCTATATAACATTACTAAAAAAAAAAACCCTCAGTTAGTGGCGGTTCTATTTCTTCTTCAACTTAAAAGACATTTTTAACTCTCTACAAGCCCATCATAGATCCATCTAACCTTCCCTATACCGAACCCACCCATTGTAACCAAACCCGAGAGAGACTTAATAACTTGGACCCATAACCATGATCAGGGTCACCAAATGAACTCGCCTGCCGGTAAAAGATAAGTTGCATAGCTTAGAAACTATGTAAACTAATTTAATAAAGAACCATGATAAAAAATAAACATAAATAATAATAATAACATATTAATTATACCTAAATATCTATAAATTGAAACCATTTTCACTTGATTTGACTAATTAACTGGGCTCACACATAATACTAAGCCCATACCCTTGTCCTACACAATAATGTTGCTAAGGTGTACTAAGCCCAATAAGCTTCTTTAATCATAAACAAGATAGTGGGTCATACCAGTCAACTCTCATAATTAAACTTTAAACATTCCAATCAATTCAGTTTTCATGAAACAATAGATAATGGGCTAAGCTGCTTCTTTCGCAAGAAGAGATACTTTTTTTTTAAAAAATTTTTTTTAATGATAGGGTTCGGGTCAGATTTTTTTCGAGATCTTAGAATTATCTTTCGATAAAAAATTTAGTGGCTACCTCTATTAGCGTTTGAGAAAAGAAACATTTTTTTTTTTTATAATCAGTTTATGCACATCTCAACTAAAATTGTAGGATCTTAGAACTATTGACAGGATAAAAATTTTAATGACTACCCTTACTAGTACTTGAGAAGTGACTTAAATTCAATAATTAAATTCAAGACCCTGAGAAGTATATCTAATGGTCCTTATCAAATTATTCGACCATCTAGAAATAATTAAGACATTTAATAATTTTAAATTTAGTTTGTTGGGTTATTTTATCACCCATCTTCTCCATGGGTGAGCCCACCGATGAGGCGATGACGAGCAGTTTTGGCTTCGTCTAGGATTTTGAATGTGCTTTTGTTTTAGTATAGAAAGCTAATCATGCCCAATGGTTGTAGGAAATGTGGACGGACACCCATGACATAGATAAGATGAAACAATCCATAGATAAATAGTAATTTACTGTGAATAAAATTTTAATCCAATTTTGTTTAATTAATTTAAAATACCATGTAGTATTTTAATAACACTTATTTTTATATTTTTTCAATGAACTCCATTATCAATTAAATAATTTAAAATGAAGTTTCTTTTTATATCAAAACAAAAAATAGAATAATTGGTTTTATATATCTTTTAACCTTGGTTTTTTTATTAAAACCTCGTGTGTTTGACATTTTTGTAGTGAATATTTGTCTGTTTTGGAAATATAATCTCAAATCTTTTGTCTTTTGTTTTTTTTTTTTTCTTGTTTTTATGGATTGAGCATCTGTTAGATTCAAAAATATCATCCATTCAACCTTCGAATTTATCAACAATTGCATTAATTTAATCTCTAAAAGATATATGAACCTCTCAACATTATTGATAGATTTTGATGTTTGGATTGATTAAACTTGGGTGAATACTTAAAACGCCATTTTCTCATAAGTTCAAACAAATCTAAAGGTTCATAAAAAATGCGGGTTAGGTCACATTTTAGAAATTAGTTGGAACCCACTACAAGAAAAAGGTAAATACACGAGTGTGAGGGCCTCATTTTTTAAAGCTACGGGTGCTTACTAAAAAGACAAATAGATGACAGGTTTACATTAAAAAAAAATCTCATTTTTGGGCTAATTATAAAAAACTATGAATATATAAATTTATAAGCCCATAGCATTTAAAGCTTATATTTTTCGCAATAGACAAATATTAAAAATCTAATTTTATATCAGTTTATTAGAGGAAAATATATCTCTTGAGAATCTAAATAGTAATTTACGTTAAAAAAGGCGATAATCTTAATTAAAAAATAACATCAATTATCTCTTAAACTTTTATTCCTTTTTAAACATGTAAATAATTCCTGATTATATAAGGACAAAATAATACTGTATATCATGGACAAATTCCCAACAAAGATGGCATAAAAGAAAAAAAACCCCAAGTGGCAGATTCTGATTGGTCAACATAAGAAACCGAAAGTTAATGGAATTTAGACGAGCAAAAGTCAAGTCGTCGAAACAAAAAAATATTATTAAAATCAGTGGCAAATTGGTAATTAAACTCCCGAAGAATATACTGCAGCGTCATCGCATTTTATGTTGATCTTCTCAACGAGGCGCGAAGCCGTAAGCTCTCAAAACACTTGTACCCACGCACACGCCTCACGCGCTCTCACAAATTATACTAAACGCCAAAACTTTCTCGAACATTTTATTTAGAGCCGCTAAGCCGCTGACTGTCTGACTGTCGGCGCGATCAGCTTGGTTGAGTTGTTGTTGTTTGGTGATTAAGGGGGAGCCGATCATGGAGCCGCCGCCACGGCCTGTGGCAGCAGCACGATATATTGCTCAGAATTCCAGGTCGCTTTTTAAAGTTAAACCGTCGTTGAAATTATTCTCTATTTGAGTTTCTCTTTGTTTTCATACTGTCTGTCTAAATAAACAAACAAAACAGGAAGCGAGTGATCTCCGGTGGTGGCAGTTCTTCGTTTATGGACTCCGAAGTGACAGAAATTCCTCCGCCGCTGTTTCGGACTCGGAACAAGAATAGACACAAACCGGTTTTTTTTCTGATTCTGATTTCGAAATTCCACTTCTTGTTTTATGATCAAGTTTAATTTTAATTTTAATTTGTTTTATTGTTTTTTGTTTTTAAGTAGTTTGGGTATTTGATCGGATCATTAATTCATCTGCTATCAATTTTTATTTTTATTTTTTTAATTTTACTTCTTGTTATTATTTTTATTGCTGATATTTGAAGGACTAATCATCCAATTCTGCATTTGTTTAGAAATATTGGAATTTTAGATATATAGGGCTCTGGGTATTTAATGTGGTGCATTTGGAATGGGTTCAGTGTTTCTAATTTGTATCTTTTGTACTCGTTTGTCATGTGAGAAATGTGAATTTTTATGTGTCATTTCATTTTGTAGATTAGTTGTCATCTGATAGTGTGGATTTTGAGAAGCATTCTCTTTTGTAGGTTGTTGTTTATGAAGTAATTGATGTTAACAGCGATGAGGAATCTGCTGATATTATTGATGTTGATGAGAACGTTGAGTCAAACAACAAAGGGAAGGCAGTAAAATATGATTCTTATGGCTCTGGTAGTTCTCAACATAAGGTGTGTTATTTAAGTCATTGACATACAGGGTAGGCGTGTATAGATCAAAAGTTTTTGTTTCATGATGTTTTCTTTGACTACTATAATTAATTCTTCAAAGTTTTCCACAGGTTTCTTCGAAGAGTCCTGTCTCTGGTTCTGGTTCGCATAATGTAATCAACCTTGATGCTTATGATGATGCATGTGCTGATTTGGATGATAATTTCATGGATGTTGAAGATTGTGCACTTTTGCAAGCTTATTTTGATAGTGTGGACATTCCTGCTGGAGTGGAGGCACCTGTACCCTGGTTGTCAGATCCTGCTTTTAGGAAAAAGAAGACAGTTAATGGAAGTAGTTCATCATATAAGGAGCCTACTTCAGTGAGTATTTCAAGTTTGCAGAACTCAGTGGGTGTTCTGGGTCATTCTACTGCAGCAGATATCTCTTCACCAGGGTTATCTCCACAATCTACCCTTGTCAAAGCTGGTTTGCAAGATAGCGAGAGTTCTCCAAATCTTCCGTATGATGGACTAACATTCACTCCTTCCCAGCCTGGGCAGTATCCCCAGACAAACCCATACCTGTTTAACCCAGACCCTTTTTTCTCTGCTGGATTTTTTCCATTTTCACATGGGCCTGGGCACGTTGGTACTAGTAGTATACCTGGGCAAGTTGGTACTAGTAATTTACATGGTCAAGTTGCTACTAGTAATTTATTTTATCCAGGTGCACCAAATTATCCTCCTGCAGTAGAACCATCCATGTCTTGGTGGGATGAGTCTTTGAATCCTGAAGTGGATTCAAGTTTTGTTAGTTATACAACTCATCCAAGTTTTTATGATACTTCTGATGTCTATAACCCACCAGCAGAATCAACAGATAACCCTCAAGATAGTACCAATAATAAACTATGTGTAGAAGAAGATGATATTTTGAAGAAGTACAAAACTTTTAAACAGTTTGATACTGTTGAAGATTATTCCGATAATCACTACGCATCTATGTCTTCTTCAATGAAACAGGTGACTAGTTATGCAGTTCATATTTTTAAGGCGGTAATGATATAATTTTTTTTTTTTTTTTTTCTTCTAAATTATCATAAACTATATGGTTTTGTTTTTTGTCCCCCATCTTTCTGATAGCCATCAAAGAATTGGGTGAAGCGAATCCAGGAAGAGTGGAAAATGCTGGAGAAGGATTTGCCAGGTAAGTTTTAATCTTTATTACTGGGGCTCAAGACTTGGTTTGCATCTAATAATGAAAATTGACTTTGTGGGTACAGTAAAAATATAATAAATATTTGTAGGTAGAGTACTTGTTCACACCTAGCTGTTCCTCAACTATTATCTGCTCAAACTTCCTCATAATACTATCATTCACTTTTGTTGTCCGATTTTGTACTTCAACAGATACAATATTTGTTAGGGTATATGAATCTAGGATGGATATTTTGAGGGCTGTGATTGTAGGAGCAGAAGGTACTCCCTACCATGATGGACTCTTTTTCTTTGATGTATTCTTCCCTAGTGGCTATCCCAATGTGCCACCGGTATGTCAATGAGGTTTTTTTTTTTCTGTTGTCCTTTTTCTTTTTTTCTTTGTGTATATATATATATATATATATATATATATATATATATATTTTGTGGTGGGATTATTTTACTTCTGCTGGGCATTTCTTTGTTTGATGACTTGGATTTTGCCTCTGCCAGCTTGTGTATTATCACTCTGGCGGCCTTCGACTCAATCCGAATTTATATGCTTGTGGTAAGGTTTGTCTCAGTCTTCTTAACACCTGGTCTGGTCAGAAGAATGAGAAGTGGATCCCTTCTATGTCAACCATGCTGCAAGTTCTGGTCTCTATACAAGCATTGATCTTGAATGAAAAGCCTTACTTCAATGAGCCTGGGTGGGCCTGTATGAAAGGCACCGTAAATGGAGAAAATGAGTCCCGGAAGTACAATGAGAACACATATCTTTTATCATTGAAGACGATGCTATACACAATGAGGAGACCTCCAAAGGTATGTTGCAGTAATCATTGCTTGACATTTTCTTTTCACATTTCTGAAAATGGCATTGGTATTTGCATTAAGGTTGATATTATGTAAATTTTAAAGTATAATAATTGTTCTAGTAATAGTTCTGGTATTTGAAATTTTAAGAAAATGTTCCATTTTAGTGGCTCTTTTCTTGTCCAGCAATTCATGCAAATTGTTGAGATGTATTTGATCATGTGGAGGAGATGCAAGTTAATAGTTCTAGTTGCAATTCTCTCAACTCGTACCCAGAAAATTGCATGAATCTCAAGTTAATTTTGATGAATTGTTGCAAATTTTGATGAATCTAAAGTTAATATTAAGAAATTATGTGGTATCTGGACTAATAGTTACCCTGCTCTTCTTTGCCCTCAAAAGTATCTAAATCGAAATTCTTGCATTCCCGAAGTCTTATGTTCCACAAACTTCTTTTATCTTAAAGCTTCGAGTTTTATGTATAGAAAGTGATGCCACAGACTGAAACCTTTGTTCAGCAAAATTAAAGATCATAAGTTGGCTAGCTGGTTAGTATTTAGTAGTTGAATGTGTTCCCGTTGGAGATTGAAGCTTGTTATGTACTGAAAATTCTGAAAAATATTTTATATCCCTATGTATAATATTGCTAGCAAAAATTCATATTTCAAATCGTCTATCCTGAGCAATTTTTTTTTTTTTTTGGATAAACCCGGTAATTGCCTCTCTCGTGACTCAAACACAAATCCTGAGCAAATTTTGTGTCTTAGTGGATAGCAATGACTCAGAAAAAGTTCTTTTGCATACAGGACTAGGTCTTCTAAACTGAAAACTATATAGAATGCTGCCCCCTTGACTGAAAAAGATGTAATATGTGTAGAATCCAAAGATCAGTATATTAATTACCTGAACTACTATAAATACTTTATAATACTTTATGTAGGAAAAATAAATTCTTTGTGCTGGGGATCTATGAATTCATTTTTGGCTTCCAAAGAGGATACTTTCTCCAATAGAGTTAAGGTTCCTGCATAATTACTACGAGTGATCTTCATTTTGTTTGCAGTCTATGAATGAGCTAAAATGAATATTGCTTCTGTAGCTTCCATGGGTGTTTATCTCCCAGCTTTGAGAATTCTTGATTGTTATCCAGTTGCACTTCCCTCCCTCTTTCTTTTTCATCCTTCTTTCTGTATTCAAAATTTAAACTTTTCAATTCTTGTTTGGATGCAGCATTTCCAGGATTTTGTTGTAGGCCACTTCTACGAGAGTGCTCATAATATTCTCATTGCAAGTAAAGCATATATGGATGGGGCTCAGGTGGGATCTCATGTCAAAGGCGGCCCACAGCTTATTGATAAGTGTAACAGGAGCTGCCCAAAGCATTTTAAGGACTCTTTAGCTGCAAATATCGATTTGCTTGTAAAAGAATTCAGTAAAATTGGAGTCAAGGACTGTGAGAACTTCCTTGCTCAAACAAGCAGAAGGGTCCCTGTGGTTGGTAATCATCTACCTAAGGCTAAGGCATCAATATAGACAATTTCTTTTGAAGTGCTAATTTTGAGATTTAGACGCTGAGCGTTATTTGACTAAGACATTCAAGTTAGGTTTTCGACCTTATAATGTTAGCGTAGGTTTTAAGTACAAATAAACGCATGTTTATTTCTGTAGGGTGCCTGCCTGCCAATAATTTTGGATATTGTACATAGTTGTACATATGGATGGGGTTATTAAAGTTCAATCTATTTTTGAGCACATTGTTATGATGGTACCCTTTCTTTATAATTACACCTTTTCTCATATTGTTCTCTCCTTTTTATTGGTAGATTGAGATAATTCAGGTTTTGAATATGAATATTCATAGCATGTCTATTGTTATTATATCCAATTGACCCCAAAGGCCGAAAATATGCAATTTCGCTATGTGTTGTGATTGATCCAAAATTTTGTACTTAACAGTCATTAACATATTTGATTAGAATGTTTATCAACACTTTTGGATTATTACAATAAGGTTTTTTGTGGTTTTCCAAGTCTATGTTGCTTTCCAAGCCGGCCATGACTTTATATATCATGACAGCGACTAAAAGAGAGGGCTTAATATGACACAACAAAAAACAAAGCAGTGCTTCAAAGTTCAAACTATGTCCAAAAAGGCAAAAACTCTAAATTATTTACTAATTAATGAAATACCTCAAATATTATGACTTATATTCAATTAATATTTGATCTTTGGAAATTCCCCAAGTCTTCTTGAAGCTTAGTTTGTCTTTTGGGGTGTAACAAGCCGGAGTGCTCCATGTATCTTGACATAACAAAAGATTTAGTAGTTCAAAAGACTCCAAAATTCAGTGGCAACTTCACTTCTTCTTCAATTATGAATCTTTCAACTTTGTTATCATGGATTCGTACTTTGATATTTTCCATTCTGTTAAATGCTTGTTCTTTCAACTTTTTGTTATCTTCTGCAACTCAACTCTCTTATGCTGATCATTGTAACTCTGTTGTCCCTGCATCATCCATAACAAAGTATGAACATGCCTTGTTCTCATATTTTTATCTCAGAACTGGTTATTATAATGGGGGCAATAGATTTCTGTCTCAGTACCAGTCTGAGGGCTCACACACACTCTCATTTCGGCCTCAAAGAGTCTATAGAACTGAGCAGGATGGTGTGTTCAGTATCGAAGGGTTTTTGGTGTTTCCATCCCAGAGCACCTACTACTATCTGGGAAATGTTACAACTTCTCATTTCGGGACTGGAGTACTTCGTCGTAGAAGATCGATAAGTTTCAGTCTAGAAGGGTTCTGGTCAAAATCTTCTGGCAAACTTTGTATGGTGGGGAAAGGTTATATCTACACCAAAGAAGGTAAGATTCTCAATCTTCAGGCTGTCCTGAAGCTCAGTAATCTCAGGAATTCTAGTACTACTATCTCTACTTTGGTTACTGGAACTATGGAGAGCTTGAGTATTTCTAATGATATGAGTTATTTTGAACCCATTTCTATAATGATCCTTCCAACTCCAAGATTGAATTATGAGTACACTTTGGTTTCAAAAGAATCAGGTGATGAGTTTTCTGGTGCAAATGAAATTGTGAAGGGTTTACCAATTAGTTCACTGCCCTCGAAAAGTTTCTGTTCAATAATCTCAAGAGCAGTTAATGAATTTAATTTGAGATACACCGGTGATTGTGATTCTTCAAAAAACTGTGGACCTTTTGGTGCAGCTGTTGGATATTTGCCTACTGTTGTTTCCTTTGAACGAATTCAGTGTCTGGAGAAGGAAAAAAGAATGCGAGTCTTGGTAGATTTTCCTAGCCATGGCTATGAAGAATCTGACCAGCCTTTCAATCCTAACACAAAATTGGTTGGGGAAGGCTTGTGGGATGACAAGAAAAATCAGCTGTGTATTGTTGCTTGCCGATTTTTGAACACCACAGATTCTTTGTCTAATGCTCAAGTTGGGGACTGCACGACAAAGCTGAGTTTGGGCTTCCCTGATATCTGGTCAATCAGAGACATGAGTTATGTTGTAGGGAAAATCTGGAGCAACAGATCTGAGAATGATTCAGGCTACTTTGATAAGATCATGTTTAAAAGTTCTGAGATTCCTTTCCGGACATTTCCAGGTCTGAAATATGAGTACACAAAAATCAACAAAGCAAGAAGCTCATGCTGGCCGAAAGGGAAGCCAAAAAAGAACAAGGGGAAGGGATACCCAAATGCGTATTCTATTGATATGCGATTCGATATGTGGGTTGAAAGCTCTAAGATTAACACTTCATGGGGTAGTGCAACTCCCCTTTCTGTTGGTGATGAATTTTATAGTCGGTATGCATATCAAGCAAGGGGCCAAAGCTCAAGCATTTCAGGATCTGCAGTTCAAGCAAATCTGAGGGATAACAGCCCTGTCAATATCAGCTACATAATTAGCATCAACCTAAGATCTGTTGTATCTTGGAGATATGAGAGCCTAAAGTTTTCTGCAGAAGGAATTTATGATGCAGAAACAGGACAGTTGTGTATGGTAGGTTGTAGACATATTGCTTCAATGAATCAATCATCCATAAATGACTCTAAGGACTGTGAAGTTCTCATCAATTTCCAGTTTCCTCCATCAAATCCGGAGATGAATGAAGGTTATATCAAGGGAAGCATCCAGAGCACACGGGTGAAATCAGATCCTCTTTATTTTGAAACATTATTTGTGTCTTCAGTTACTTATTCTGCACCTGTGATAAGAAAGTCCATCAAAAGGATGGATCTGGAGATCATCATTGGTCTTGTAACCAACACACTTGCTTGTGTTTTTCTGGGATTGCAGCTTTTCCATGTGAAAAAAAACCCTGATGTGCTTCCCTTCATTTCATTTGTTATGCTTTTGATTCTTACTTTGGGCCACATGTTTCCCCTTATGCTCAACTTTGAAGCCTTGTTCTTGCAAAATCCTGAACAGAAAATTGCTGTGCTTGGTAGTGGTGGATGGCTTGAAGTGAATGAGGTGCTTGTCAGGATAATAACTGTGGTAGCTGTCTTGTTGGAAGTTCGCCTTCTGCAGCTATCATGGTCTGCAAGATGGGATGGTTCAGACCAAGTGGGCTTGTGGTTTGCAGAGAAGTCGACTCTGTTCATGTGTTTGCCATTATATGCGGCTGGGGCCTGGATACTATCGCTTGTTAACTGGAGTAAGCAGAGACATGATTTTTCATCGACTTTCTTTCGCCTAGCACGCCCGCAGCAATCTCTTTCACAGAACTGGAAATCATACGCTGGTTTGGTCTCGGACGGATTTCTTTTGCCTCAAATTCTGCTCAACGCATTCAGGATCTCTAAAGAGAATGTTTTGTCCAGTTCATTCTACTTCGGAACCACTTTTGTCCGATTGCTGCCACATGCTTATGATCTTTGCAGGGCTCACAACTACAATCCTGTTGGATCATATTTATATGCCGCTCCTAATTCAGATTTTTACTCTACTACTTGGGATGTGATTATTCCTGCAGGGGGACTAATGTTTGCTGCAATCATTTTCCTGCAGCAGTGGTTAGGAGGCCAATGCATTATACCCCGGAAATTCAGGGAGGGTGAAGGATATGAGAAGGTTCCTGCTGTTAGTGAATCACAACCGCCGGATAAATCTGGCCCTTCAGATGAGAAAATCGTAGATGCTGCAGGCTCAGACTTGGATGGTAATATATGATTATCTTGCTGTTGTTTCTTGCTTATTTCAGCTGTACTAGTTGTCACTCCATAGAAAATGTACAAGTTATGCAATATTGTGTTATTTATCTCATATTTAAACTACGTCGTATCAAACTAGACTCGATTGTCTAGCGTTTAACAGTAAGATTTAATAACCCATAACAAAACCTTGACAGTTTATAATGGTAATTTCTTTAGCCTTTTTAAACAGAATAATTTAATACGATGGACTTCTGTAAAAAGTATAATCCAACTCCAGAATTATGCAATTTGCTATTATATTGTTCTAATGTGTTATGTTTGATCCAAAATTTTGCACTGAACAGTCATTAACATGTTTGATTGGAATGTTTATCAAAAACTTTTGGACTATTACAAGTCTATGTTGACTTTGAAAATCATCCAAAGCAAAGTCTTTTATATTCACAAATCTCTCTAAGGCTTTATCTTTCTTGATGAATAACTTTCCAAGCCGGCCATGAGTCATGACTTTTGCATCATGAAAGCGATCATAGTCATGCATTATTTTGTGATTTATCTCATAATTAAAAAAATAAAAAGTACTGCGCCGGACTAATAGTACAGTACTTGGTCCAAGTAGAAAAACAGTGAGGTTGGCTAATGTTATTGCTACGAAAAAGCTGGAAGCAGTTTGCATTAACTGCGAAGCCAGATAAGATAAGAGCGGGGAGTTTATGCGACCAGAATCCTGAATTTATGTATGTATATTTGTATTGACAATACCTACACTATTTAGGTAAAACTATTTTAAAGAACCAAATGAATAAAAGAAAGAAGAAAAATGGCAGACCGATAAGGGGTTCTCCTATTATCTTCTCAAATTAATGGAATAAGAATGGACGTCTTTTTAATATCAATGTTGTATGAAACTGACTTTTCTTAAAGTTTATAGGAGATTGACAATCAATATTGTCAGTCATGTTCCCCATAGCAACTTTCCGATCTTTGATATAATATATATATATTTTTTTCCAAGATCAATCAAATGCATTCATGTTGGAGTTGTCAACCACTTCAACAATAAGGGGTCATGCAGACATATTCGGGGGTCCCGTTGCCAGGTTAGTGGGCAAGAGCCCCACCCCTCGGTGAGTTGGTTGGGGTTAAGGGGGCAATGCCCCCGGGTCCGTAGGCGGTTTGGGTCTTTTTCATGAAGAGTCGCTGGATTTTTTTAAATTATTAATTCATTATTAGGTTTGTGTTTAAAAATAGGAATCTTTATAATATTAGATTTTAGTATTTTAAACCTAGTATATAAACATATTTTTCTCTTATATAAGAGTGATAGCAAATCATAGGATAAATTATTTTCATTTTAACGAGAGAGGAGTGACAGTATTGCAATAATATTGACTCTGCTGGACGTAGTCTGTTAATTAGATGAACCAAGATAAACGTACGTATATTTCTTTCTCTTTACTTGATTGATATTTGTGTGTGTTTTCTGTCTTGATTTCGTATTACTTTATATTGTTTCAATCCACACTATAATTGTTTTATGGGGACACTGCCAACATTTTGATTTGTATTTAAAAATTTAATTGGATTTAGAAATATAAAGATAAAAATTATATATTTAAAAAGTTTCATAAATTTTGAGTAGATTAACATTGTTAATGAAATTCATAAATTTTTCTAGATATTCATTCATGATTCTTGGAATTCTAAAAGTTTGATATCAACAGGATCATTAAAAACATAAATTGTATTAAACTTTGAGAGTTGCTGATGACAGAGGAATCTGAAAATTTCTTTCAAATATTTGTATGAAGTTATGAACATAGTAACATTTAATTGTTAAATACCGAGGTTTTGTTGGATTTTCCAAGTCTATGTTGACTTCGAAAATCAAACAGAAAAGAGACTATTTTATTCATAACCCTCCAAAGAGGTTTTATCTTTCTTCATGTACATACCCTTCCAAGCGGGCCATGAATTTTCAAGCTATTTGGGGGTGTAACAAGACGGAGATATCCATGTACAAGAAATATGTATGTTTAAGACTTTACAATTCAGTTTCAACTACACTTCTTTTGCAATCATGAATCGTTCAATGTTGTCATCCGGGCCTCATACTTTGATATTTTCCTTTCTGTTAACTGCTTTGTCTTTCAACTCTCTGTTATCTTCTGCAACTCAACCCTCTTATGATGATAATTGTCATTCTGTTGTTCCTGCATCATCCATAACAAAGTTTGAACGTGCATTGTTCTCATCTTTTCGTTTCCAAAATGGTTATTTCAAGGGTGGCAATAGAATTTTGGATCAGAACCCGTCTGATGGCTCACACTCATTCACATTTAAGGTCCGAAGTGCCTATAGAACTGAACAGGATGGTGTGTTTAGTATCGGAGCGGATTTGGTGTTTCCAAGCTGAACTTACTACTATGTGATGTGCATAATGGTTCAACTTCTCATTACGGGAGGAATGGAGTTGTTCATAGTAGAAGTTCAATAAGATTCAGTCAATTTGGATTCTGGTCAAAATCTTCTGGCAACCTTTGTATGGTGGGAAAAGCATTTATGGAAACCCAACAAGGTCAGATTCTCAATCTTCAGGCTGTCTTGAAGCTCAGTAATCTCTGGAATTCTAGTAGTACTATCACTACTTTGGTTACTGGAACTATACAGAGCTTGAGTTCTATCAATGATTTGAGTTATTTTGAACCGATTTCCATAATGATTCTTCCAAGATTGAATTATGAGTACAGTTTGGTAATCAGGTGATGAGTTTTCTGGGGCAAATGATAGCGTGAAGGGTTTACCAATCAGTTCACTGCCCTCGAAAATTTTCTGTTCATTAATTTCAAGAGCACTTAATGAATTTAACTTGAGATACACAGGTGATTGTGATTCTTCAAAAAACTGTGGACCTTTTGGTGGAGCTGTTGGAGATTTGCCTACTGCCATTTCCTTTGAACAAATTCAGTGCCTGGAGAAGGAAAAAAGAATGCGAGTCCTGGTGGATTTTCCTAGCCGTAGCCATGCTCAATTTTACCGGCCTTTCAATCTCAGCACAACATTGATACGGGAAGGATTGTGGGATGACAAGATAAATCAGCTATGTGTTGTTGCTTGCCCATTTTTGAACATGACAGATTCTTTGTCTAGTGCCCAAGTTGGGGATTGTATGACAAGGCTGAGGTTGGGCTTCCCTGCAGTCTGGTCAATCAGAGACATAAGTAATGTTGTGGGTAAAATTTGGAGCAAAAAATCTGTGAATGTGATGAGAACTCACTCCCAAAACTCAACAAAACAGTGAAATAATAACAGCCAACAGTCAAGAAATAGGAAGAAAATAGATATGTGTATTAATACTCAATAAACTGATATAATTGGCAGCAAACAACAAAATATACCCAGCACATCAATCCAAAAGGGCAAAATCAAAATATGAAAGGAAAAACAATGCTGGACTTTGAGGGTCAGCTCCTCCCTAATTGCTAACTTCGATGGTTAGCTCCTCCCAACTTTCAATATATTCTTCTCTACCCTATTATGCTCTCTCCCTCTCTTTTTATCGTCCAGCTCTTTCTCTCTCTCTCTCCCTAACTGAATTCCTTTGCTGTCCCAACCCCCAATCGCCACCTGTCCTAGCCTAAACTCATGGAAGTTTCCTGCCAACATCACCAAAATCCCCTACTTTACAACCTTATGTTTCCTACAATAGACCAGCACACTAACGGTCTCATCAGAATGATTCAGGCTAATTTAATAAGATCACGTTCCAAACTTCTGATAGTCCTTTCAGGACACTTCCAGGTCTGAAGAATGAATATACAGAAATCAACAAAGTAAGATGTTGGCCGAAAGGGAAGCTGAAAAAGAACTAGCGGAATGGTGTTGATCAAGATGATATCCTGCTGGAAACTCATGAAGTTGGTCACTTTTTTGGAGTTTGGAGCTGCAAGTTTGGCAGCAAAATTTGAAGTTCTGCTGCTGTTTTGGTTTTACTGTAACATGGAGCTGAATTTATTTGATTAATATATTGTACAACTTAGGTAAATTCAGCTGTAAATCTGCTGTTGATTACGTGTTTATGTAATGTGATGTGTTAGTAGTTGTTAGCAAAGTATGGCTGATGATTTTTTATGTAAAACCTGCTAGAGTAGGTGCAACAGTGATGTAAACCTTGTATATTATTTGCTTTGTCACTTAATGGAACTAGACCATTCAGGTATTGTGTTCTTGTGAGTTAACTTCTCTGTAGTTTTCCTTAGTATACTCCAGCTCAAAACCAACAAATGGATACCCAAATGTGTATTCAAGTGATATGCAATTTGATATATGGGTTGACAGCCCCAAGATTGGCACTTCTTGGGGTATCGTGACTCCCCTTTCTGTTGGTGATGAGTCTTATAATGGACATTCATCTCCAACAAGGAGCTCAAACTCAAGAATTTCAGGATCTGATGTTCAATTGACAGAAAGCAGCCAGGTCAATATCAACTACATAATTAGCATCAACCTAAGATCTGGTGTATCATGGAGATAAGAGATCCTAAAATTTTCTGCTGAAGGAATTTATGATGTAGAAACAGGACACTTGTGTTTGGTAGCTTGTAGACATATTGTTTCGAAGAATCCATCATTGATAAATGACTCTATGGACTGTGAGGTTCTTATCAATTGCCAGTTTCCTCCATCAAATTCGAAGATGACTGAAGGTTATATCAAGGGAAGCATCAAAAGCACACGGATGAAATTAGATCCTCTTTATTTTGAAAAATTAGATGTGTCCTTAGTTACTTGTACAACACCTGAAATAAGAAAGTCCATTAAAGGGATGGATCTAGAGATCGCATTTGCTCTTATAACCAACACACTTGCATGTGTCTTTGTGGGGTTTCGGCTTTTCCATGTGAAAAAGCATCCTGATGTGCTTCCCTTCATTTCAATGGTTATGCTTTTGATTCTTACTTTAGGCTACATGTTACCTCTTATCCTCAACTTTGAAGCCTTGTTCTCACCAAGTCATGAACCTTGGTAGCATTGGATGGCTTGAAGCAAATGAAATGCATGTGAGAATAATAGCTCTGGTAGCTTTCTTGTTGGAAGTTCGCCTTCTGCAGCTGTCATGGTCTTCAAGATGGTTTGGTGCAAATCAAGTGGGTTTGTGGTTTGCAGAGAAGTCGACTCTGTTCTTGTCCTTTGTCACTATTTGTGGCTAGGGCCTGGATAGTAGTGCTTGTTAACTGGAGTAAGCACAACCATCAATATGATGTTTTATATCGTTCCTTTCGCCTAACATGCCGACAGCATTCTCTCCGACTCCGACTGGACTTGAAATCATATGCAGGTTTGGTCTTGGATAGATTTCTTTTGCCTCAAATTCTACTCAACTCATTCAGGAACTCTAAAGAGAATGTCCTGTCCTGTCCATTCTATATTGGAACCACTTTTATCAGATTGTTGCCACATGCTTATGACCTTTACAGGGCTCACAGCTACAATCTTGTTGGATCATATTTATACGCCGTTCCTAATTCAGATTTTTACTCTACTGCTTGGGATGTGATTATTCCTTTAGGGGGCCTATTGTTAGCAATCATTTTCCTGCAGCAGCGGTTTGGGGCCAATGATAATTCCCCAGAAATTAGGGGGGGAAAAGGATACAAGAAGGTTTCTGGTGTAAGTAGAGGTGGAAAAGTAACCCGCCCAGCTCGGCCTGCGGCGGGTTGCTCATAATGGCGGGTCGGTCTTGACCCGCTCGGTAACATTGGCTGGCCGGGTTAGGCCTGCCAATGTTTGAGAATTGGCGGGCCCAACCTAGACTGCCAACCCTAACCCGCCAGGTTAGGCCGCGGGTTGGGTCGGGTTAACCCGCTTTTTGATTTTTTTTTTTTAATTTTGTTTTGTTTTGTTTTATTTTGTTAAAGTTTAAATGTTTAATTAACTTTTCAAATGAATAATTAACAATTTATAAATGAATAAATGTAATTGTTTTTAGTTAATTGTTAATTTCTTTTCAAATATCAATAATTAAATTAAATTAATTTTTTTTTTGTTGACATTCCAAATATTAATTCAATTTTAATACATTAAAATTGTAATATAAGAATAATCAAATTTATTCATTTATTAAAAAATAAAATAAGAAATTATAATAATTATTGCCTCGTTAAAAACCTTACCAAGAAAAACCCAATAGGACAAAAACTTGGTAAGGAAAAAAGAGTGTAATAATTGACAATTAATTTACAAGTTACAATTTACAAAACAACTAATTTTGGGGTTCGCTAGGACCTCCCTCATCCGTATCATCTATATTACAAAATTGAAATGATTCTATTAAAGTATCGTCGACAACCTCGTATTGACCTTGATGGCGCGACCGTTCCCAATCTCGAAGACATATGAAGACTTCAATCATTTGTGGTGAAAGTTTAGTCCTCCTTTCATTTAAAATTCTTCCACTTGCACTAAATGTTTGTTCGGATGAGACGGTTGAGACAGAAACAGCGAAGACATCCAAGGCAAGTCTTGATAATACTGGAAAAATACATTTTCTGGCTCTCCAATAGTCTAAAAGATCAAAGTTGACTCTCTATTGTGGATCTACTGGTAACATTTTAGGGGTTGCCAAATATTGTTGAAGCTCATTACTCTGCGACTACATGGAAGACAGTACATTAGTTGTTGTTGTTGGTGGAGCTTCTGAAGAGGAGGTTGTGCTTCAGATTCGAGTCCTCTTCGGCCTATTCAGTGTACCCCAAGAGTAGAAGTCTTCATTTGTTTCTTCTGATGCAACTTCCCTAGATGTTTCGCCTCCTTGCGGGTTCCCATACCTGTTTTCATACTGGAAATATACTTCGAAAAGTGTAATTTTTACCTCTCCTATTTGATTGGCATATGCTTCGGTTTGTAAATTTTCACATAAATTGTCAAAACCATTTTCTAAACCTGCTAATTTAATTCTAGGATCAAATATAGCACTTAAACAATAAAGAAAATGAATGGGTTCCCAATATTTTTTTTAAAAAAAATTTCCATTGCCTTTATTAATGCATTTAAAATTACATTGTCTTTGTTTTTTATAAATAACTCAGAAATTTTTATAATTGTATGTATTACCAATGGACTAGTAGGATAATACACACCAGAAAGTTGTAAAGTGGATTGGTAAAAAGTTTTAAGAAAAGAATGAAATACTTTAGCTATTTGCCAATCATTTTCTACCAAATAATGAGGACCCCTATTATTTGCTACAAAATAACTAATTATATTAGCATAAGGTAAACATGAATTAAGCATTAAATAACTACTATTCCATCTAACATGCATGTCTAATGCAAAAGTTCTAGGAGACATATTTGATTTTATAGAAGCGTCTTCAAATTCAGCATTTCTTTTATTACTACTAGTAATCCAAGCTAAACAATCTCTAATTCTATTAATATTTTCTTTAATTGTTTTCATATCACTTTTCACAATTAAATTAATAACATGGCATGCACAACATTGGTGAAAAAACTTCAAATTATTATATAAAGGATAATTACTTTGAAAATAATATATAGTTTTACTATTAGAACTTGCATTATCTAAAGTTAAACTTATCACTTTACTAACAACATCATAATCTTCTAAAACTTCAAAATTTTATTATAAATTTGTTCACCACTATGATCAACATCCATTAATCTAAATCCTAATAAAGATTTATTTATTTTACATTCATTATCAAAATAATGACTAGTCACACAAATATAATCTTATTTAGCTCTACCACTCCAAATATCGGCAGTTAGAGCCACACTAACATGACAAGTATGTATTTTATTTTTTAATTCTAATTTCATTTTTTTAAACAATTTTATTAAATCATTTCTAGTTGCAGTTTTAGAATAACTTCTAAATCCTGAAAAAAATGAATTTTGAACAAATTTTTCAAAATATTTATCTTCAGCCATATTAATAGGTTGATCAGTTACATCAATATATAAAGCTAACTGTTCCCTATATACATCAGAATTATAATGCCAATTAGTACCCATATTAGTTATTTGAGTTTGATTGCTTTCTTTATTTTCATGTTGATTAATATGTTTATTAGCATGCCTTTTTAAAGTACTAGTACCATTACCTGAATCAGCTTTATAAATATTTCTACAGTATTTGCATCTCGCTTTCTTGACTTTAATGCCATTTTCTGTCTTGTAAAACTTGTCGAAATACACCCAAACGTCTGATATGTGTCTGTCTTTGCATTTGACAACAGTTGATGATCCCACCTCAGCTTGAGATGAAGTTGGACGAGCACGGCGATTACAATGACGACTTCTAGAACCACTGGGAGTTGTTGGAATCGGGGGCATATTTTGAGGTGTATCAAATTCTGAGAATGGGAAAGCGAGACTATTTGAATCTCCTCCTGCATTTATGTTAGTAAAATCAGAGGGACTAGGACTAGGATAGTAGTTTCCTTCATCATTGTAATTGATGGGAGAGAAATATATATCCATTGTAGCTGAAAAAAAAATTGATGTAGAAGAAATAAAAATTAAAGAAAGAGAATTGGAATTTGGAAAATTGGAAATATGAATTAAAAATTGCAAAAACTAATAAAAATTAAAATACGAGCAAATTGATAACAAAGAAATTAAGAGAATAGATGAATAATTGAGAGATTAGAGATTAGAGAATATGAAAGAATGAGAGAATTTGAGTTGTGAGAAAAATGTGGGAGTTTAGGGCCAATTTATAGGAAAAAATGAGAAAGAAAAATGACGAAAAGACCCCTCCAACGGCTATAAAACGGCTATATTTCAAGGGTAAAGGGGTAATTTGAAAAATAAAATAAAATTTTTTATTATCTTTTTTATTTTTTTTGGCCAACCCGTCGGGTTGGCTGTTGCAACCCGGTGGGTTGGCCGTTATTCCATAACAATCAACCCACCGGGTTGACAACAGCTAACCCAGCGGGTTGGCGGGTCTCTTGCAAAAGAGACAAAATAGCAACCCGCCGGGTTGCGGGTTGCCATTGTGCAACCCGACCCGGCCCGCCTGGGGGTTGCTGCAGGGTTAAGGTCAACCCGGACCGCCATCTTGGCGGTTTGGGTTCAACCCACTGTTTTACGGGCCGGGTTAGGGTTAACCCGCCTAACCCGGTCCAAATGTTCGACCTCTAGGTGTAAGTGAATCGCAATTGCCCAAGAAATTTTGCTCTTCTGATGAGAAAAAGCTTGGCTACTGCAGACTTAGACTTAGATGGTAATAGATGATTTCTTGCTTATTTCATCTGTAGTAGACTAGTAGTTGTCACTCCATTGAATTTGTACAAGTTATGCATTATTTTGTAATTTATCTCATCTGCAGGACTACTAGTACAAGATTTGGTCCATCTTGCCATCACTCAATGTTATTATGTAAAAGTTTGAATCCTTTGCCTCTTCGGCTTGCTCCCTTTTAACTCAAGTACATTACTTTAGGGCATGCGCAACTAAATTTTCCTAGGCTAAGCTCATAATAGATAATGATTTTATCATCATTATGTTTCCAACTGTAACTCTCTAACCTTTAATATAATTAAAACTTTTTCCCAGCTCCACCAAATGCACCTAGACTAAGATTGTTTTCAGGGGAAACTGTCAATAGTTGGATGTGTCTTCAAAAATTTAATGAATTCTAAGAGTTTGTTAACACAATCATAGAAAACATTAAATATTAATAAATTTTATAAGTTGTTGATTGATAAGTTGCATAATTTAAGTGTTTTTAGGTTGTTTTTATAGCAGTTTAGTTAATTTCTCATTCATTTTCTTTGTTTTGATGTTAGTTTTTATAAAGTTTGAGATGTGAATGATTAGCTATTGATTTATATAATTTTGTGTTTTTTAGGCTTTGATTGAATAGATTAGAGGATTTGAATGAAATTAGGACTAAAACTTGAAAAAATTGAGATTATCCGACATTTTTTAAGGCCATGGCCATGCCTTGGTGGTTCACCACGTCCATGGTGGTGGAATGAAGATAAAACTAAGAGGACAAAAAGCCCCACAACCTAGGCCGTGGTAACTTAAATTTGGCCAAGGCCAAAGCTGTGTTAGACATTATTAGGACCTTTTCTTTTTAGTTTTTCTCATAAAACATTTTGCTATTTCGTGGTTTAATTGTTTGGTTTATGTTTAGGTTGGGTAATGGGATTATTTTCATACTTTTGCTTTGTTTGCTCGTTTTATTTTCTTGTGCAAATTGTTTAGTTTAGGTTTTGTTTTGACAATATTACATATAAGACTTTTGTTTTATATATATATATATATATATGTATGTATGTATGTATGTATTTTAAGGTTTGTCATTGTTTAATTTTGTACTTAAATCTTCTTTGTTGGGTTTTGTTTTTGGTTCGTATTTTGTTGTCTTTTGATTAAACATTGATTTTTGTAGGAATATCAATTTTCGCACCTAATGGGTCCAAGAAAGAAGTTGAAAACTATAAAAGGAGTTTTGTTCTCATCCTCAAAGTAGTTAGTCTTTTCCTTGGAGATCCAAAGCTCCAGAAATTCTAAGTTCTATTACTTTCAAAAATAAGAAACAAGAGGAAAGGTTTGTCACTCTAACCAAACGTCTTGTAGACGTTATGGACAATAAAGTGTTGATAGCTTTGGACTTAAAAGATGAATTAAATAGGCTGCTAAGAAACATAGGGTGGACTATGTTTATGGGTTTGAAATCAAATGCTTATGTCCAGTTAACCCTAGAATTTCTTAATTCCTTTTCCTATAAGGTAGTTGCCAAAGATATTTAAGATGAGACACATATTTCATTTAGATTATTAAACCAAGACCGTGTTCTTAATTTATCGAAATATTTGGTTTTGCTAACTCGGGCTTCCGATTTCCTCCTCCTACATATAATGAAAATTCTGCTTGGCACGAATTTACCAACACATACCCATATGATGCTAGCTTTTCTAAATCCACCCACTTACGGAATCCTGCACATAGATACATTCACAGAGTCATGTCACATACAATGTTCGGGTTTGGAGAAAGTACAGGGGTAGATAAGAGTGAATTGTTTTGTTTATGGAGTATGGAGAAAGGTCATCGACACAACTCTAGTATTTGGCTATTAAGACAATTGAACCATATGGCACATGGTTGGACAAGTAAGATTGTACTAGGTGGTTTGATCGCCACTATTGCTAAATATGCTAGCATTATGGATTTGCAATTAGAAGAGTCCATTGTAGGTAAAGAACGCATTGACCTTGTAACCTTAACTGCTATGAATATGCGTGATCCCTATCGTGGTTAGTATGTTTTGCAAGATGGTCAGGTACGCCTATTCTGCAAAAGAGCCCTAACAATGTCGAGGCCAAAATTGCTAAGTCTACTTCCGGGACTTTGAGGATGACACCCTGACTTTAGAGATGATAATGTAGGTGATGCAAAGACTAGATGCTAGCGTTGCCAGTGTTAATGATCACCTAAACATTCTTGAAGCCAAATTTGATAGCTATATGAGTCAAAGTTTATAGTCGCTTTGTCCTCTCTTTTTCAGGCAAGTTTCTGTCTCTTATTTTCATTTTTTTTCTTTCATACTCTCTTTGTTTTTCATGCATTGGGGACATTGCATTCTTTAAGTTTGAGAGAGTGGGCAATGTGGTTTGTGTTGCGTTGTTGATGGTTGGTGAAAAGTTTGTCGGTGTGTTTGTTCACGGGAAATGTTTATTTTATCAGTGTTTTTGGTTTTTATTTTTCTTTTGCTGCATAATGGTTATTGTGTTTGTGTTTTTGATACGATCCCCAGTGAAACTTTGTGATACCCTTAAGGGTTTTTTTTTTTTTTTTTTTTTTTGGGTGGTGAACTTTGTAATATTTGAAGTAGTGGTAGTATCAAGTCGTTGAAAGGATTTGGACATGCTCATATTTTTAGGAATGCTGAAGAGTATGCGATTCTGGATGATTGTGTGACTTTTGGTTTATTACTTGATTTTATTGTGTACTAGTTGAGACTTGTCTTCACTCCTTGAAAATTTAAAAAAAAAAATGGCATGGCTATGACCCCTCCCATGGGCCAAGCTGTCCTATATCATTTTTTTTAAAGAGTGAATACATGGGTGTGTTGATTGGGACTCGAACCTAAGATCTCTAGCAAAGCTGAAACCAATTGTGCCTCTTACTATTAGACTACCCATCGGTAAGTCTAGGGTTCCATATTGCAATTATCGAAAAGAAAAGAGAATAATATAAAGAGCAACTTTACGTGTGTGTGTATGTGTGTGTGTGTGTGTATATATACACACACACTAAACTACCCTTACGAATAATAAAAAGTAGATCCACCTTATTTTGAAACATTGGATTTGTCTTCAGCTACTTATACTACACCTGTAATAAAAAAGTTCATTAAAAGGATGGATCTGGAGATCGCCATTGCTGTTATAACCAACACGCATGTTCGTGTCTTTATGGTATTGCAGCTTTTCCATGTGAAAAAGCATCTTGATGTGATTCCCTTCATTTCTCTTTTTATGCTTTTGATTCTTACTCTGGGCCACTTGTTTCCCCTTATGCTCAACTTTGAAGCCTTGTTCTTGCAAAACCGCAAACAGAAAACTGTTGTGCTTGGCAGTGGTGGATGGCTTGAAGTGAATGAAGTGATTGTCAGGATAATAACTATGATAGCTTTCTTGTTGGAAGTTTGCCTTCTGCAGCTATCCTGGTCTTCAAGATGGATTGGTGCAAATCAAATGGGCTTGTTGATTGCTGAGAAGTCACTTCTGTTCATGTCTTTGCCATTGTCTGTGGCTGTTAGTGTTTTGTTAATGCCAGATGTGCAAAGAAAAGAGAATGGAAAGGAAAAACTGGACTAACTTTTCATTAGACAAAAATCTGCATATAACATACTTTAGCTTATTGTTTCAACTACTGTCAGTAAGCTTTTACTTAGTCTCAGCTAAACCACTCAAGTCTAACAACTTCATTACAAAATAAGTGAGTCATCAAATTCAAAAATTAACATTAAAATTTACAGAAGGACTTAAACTACTGAACTCTAGAAACAGCACCATGCATGTCCATCAGCGGCAAAAACAAAAGACTTCAAACTTTCAGAAAATCATACTTCCAGCACAGCACCAACCTTCAACACTCCACCTTGGTGCGTTGGCTGGAAACACCAAGTTCTAGCCTTAAGGCTTCAAACTTGGATTTGCACAATGCCTTTGTCATAATGTCAGCAACTTGATCTTCCCCTCTGCAGTGCACTAAGTTCACTTCTCCACATTGTTTAGCTTCCCTAATAGCATGATACTTAATTTTAATATGCTTAGTTCTGCCATGGAGTACAGGATTCTTTGCCATTGCTCCAGCCGACTGTTTATCACATAGAATCAAAGTAGGACCACCTTGCACTTGATGCAAATCATTTAACATCTTCCTAAGCCACACAGCTTGGTTCACGGTCTGCGGCGAGCGTATTCGGCTTCAACGAGAGCGTGCCCACGTTTCTGCTTCCTTGACAGCCAACTGATTGCACCCTTATTCAGATAGAACACATAACCAGAGGTGCTCCTAGCATCATCCAGGGATCCACCCCAATCACTGTCAGTGTACCCCAACAACCTCAGACTTTCAAATTTCCTAAACCAGATGCCTAACATGATGGTTCCTTTCACATACCTCAACATACGTTTGGCAGCTTTAAAGTGCAATTCACTTGGGTTGCTCATAAACCTTGAGAGGTAACTTGCAGTGAACATTAGATCAGGTTTGGTGGCTGTGTAATGCAGCAAACTTCCCACTAAGCTTATGTATTTCCCTTCATCTACCTTTTCTGCACCATCTATTTTGCTTAATTTCAGGTTGGGAACCAGTGGAGTATTCACTGGTTTGCAATTCTCCATTCCAAACCTCAAGAGAAGCTTGGTTGCATACCTTTGTTGACATACAAAAATCTCACCAGCAGCTTGATTTATCTCCATGCCAAGGAAGTACTTCATCAATCCCAAATCCGTCATTTCAAATTTAGCTTGCATATCCAACTTAAACTGGTCCAATTCATCAAGATTACTCCCTGTCACCAACAAGTCATCAACATAGGGGGAAATCACAGCCACTCATTTCTTAGTTTTCCTAATGTAGAGAGTGTGTTCATTAGGACTTCTAGTGTATCCAAGGCTGCATAAATGGTCATTTATTCTACTGTACCAGGCTCTAGGGGCCTGCTTCAAGCCATACAAGGCCTTCCTCAGTAGGTACACATAGTCCTTATTTCCTTCAACCTTGTAGCCTTCGGGTTGCTCTACATACAGCTCCTCTGAAATCCATCCATTCAGGAATGCTGACTTGACATCCAACTGGAAAATTTTCCGGAGTTGAAGGCTACTGAAGTGCCAACGATGCTGATTGTGTCTTGCCTAGCAACCAGGGAAAAAGTTTCTGAAAAATCAATGTTTGGTTTCTGTGCAAAACCCTTCACCACTAGCCTTGCTTTGTGCTTGTAGATTGAGCCATCAGGGTTGATTTTCAGTTTGAAAATCCATTTCACCTGAATGACTTTCCTTTTTTCAGGTCTTGGTACCAATTTCTAGGTTTGATTTTTATCAATCATGCTCAATTCTTCCTGTATTGCAGCCCTCTACAATTCAGATTTTGCAGCATTAAGATAGCATCTTGGTTCCAACATTGCCACATTGCACCTTTCATACACATCAGTTAGAGTTCTTGTCCCTCTAACAGCATGTTCTTCTTCCTCATCTAAATCTGCCTCTTGAATCAGTCCCTCATTTCTCTCATTCTGACTTGATTCAGCTTGCACATCAACCCTTTTTTCTTCCCAGTTCCAGACTCCATCTTTATCAACCCTTATGTCTCTTGTGATTACAATCCTCCTAGACTTAGGAATATATACTCTATAAGCTTTAGAGTTGCTGCTGTAGCCTATAAATATCCCAATTTCTGCCTTGTCATCCAATTTGGACCTTTTGCTGGCTGGGATCATTACATAGGCTATGCTTCCAAATTCTTTCAAGTTCCCTACTGCTGGCTTGACTCCACTCCATGCCTCAATTGGTGTTTGAAGTTTGACTGCCCTGGTGGGCAGCCTATTCAGCAGGAAAACTGCTGTATTAACAACTTATGCCCAGAACACTTTAGGGAGGTTCTTTCCAGCCATCATACACTTGGCCATTTCCATAATGGTTCGGTTTCTTCTTTCACAAACACCATTCTGTTGAGGGGTGTATGGTGCTGTGAACTGCTGCTGAATTCTAGCTAGGCTGCAGATTGTTTTGAACTCATTTGAAGTGTACTTTGTTCCATTGTCACTCCTTACTATTTTGATCAAGGTTCCAGCTTCATTCTCCACCAGCAACTTAAATTGTTTGAACACAGCAGCCACTTCATTTTTCTGCTTCAAGAAATAAACCCAAGCCACCCTTGAGAAATCATCAATGAAGAGTACAAAGTACCTACTGCCATTTAAAGATTCAATCTTCATTAGACCACACACATCCGAGTGGATCAATTGCAGCTTGTGACTTGCTCTCCAGGCTTGATCCGAAGGGAATGATGGCCTGTTGAGTTTGCCAAGCTGGCAGGCTGTGCACAAGGTCCTCTTCTCTTCTATCTCGGGTAGGTCTAATACCATATCCCTTGACTTGAGCTCTTTAATTCCAAGCTAGTGAAAATGTCCAAGTCTTCTATGCCACAACTCAGACTCTTCAACCTTGGTGATTAATGCTGAGTTTTCTGGTTTTTTCCAGTCCAGAGGAAAACTTTTACCCAGCATCCTTACGCTCAACAATTCATTTCCCTCACTATCCTTTATAATGCAAGAATGGTTTTGGAAATGCAAGGTATAATTTCTCTCTAACATTTGACCTACACTTAACAAATTCTGTGCAATTTCAGGTACAAATAGAACATTAGAAATAACCTTAGTCCCTGCTTGAGTTTGGACTGCCACATCTCCAATTCCTCTTGCTTCCACATAGTCACAATTTCCAACCTTAACCTTGGAGCTGTAGGTCCTGTCCAACCTAACAAAATTCTCCACATTTGCTGCCATGTGGTTAGTGCATCCGCTGTCTATCAGCCAAACATCTCTCTGAGTGCATTGAGTAGCATGAAGCTACAAATAGTATGCAGGTTCCTTTGCTGCGCTCTTGGTCATCTGCAATTTGTGCTTGTTGTGGTGGCTGTGTAGCCTTGTTCTTGCACACTTTTTCAATGTGGCCGAGCTGTTTGCATCCCCTGCATTGAATCCCAGGCCTGAACCAGCACTTGTTGTCTGGATGTCCTTCTTTTTGCAGTGGGAACATGGTGGATAATTTCTTCCTCCACTCTGCCTTCCCCACTGACCACTAGCTCTCTCTTTTCCCCTCTTATCCCCAGCATATTTTCTAGTACTTCCCTCCATATTCACTCCCTTTTGAGCAGCCAGCATAGCTCCTTCATTTGAGTCATCTTGCCTCATTAACCTTCTTTGTTCTCGGGCCTGCAGGGCAGGAACCAATTCAGTGAGGCCGATTTGGGAGAGATCCTTTGAATCTTCTAAGGAAGATATCTTGGACTCAAATCTTTCCGGAAGGCTGACTAACACTTTCTCAACTATCATCTTGTCACTTATCTCAACTCCCAATAATCTGATTTTGTTCACCACACTCATGAGCCTATCTACATACTCTTTAACTTTCTCTACCTCCTACATTCTCAGCATTTCGAACTCTCTCCGCAGGTTCATAACTTGCATGTTTCGGGTTGTATCACTTCCCATGAACTCCTCTCTCAATCTATCCCAAGCTTCATTGGCAGTTTCACACGCCATTATCCTTGTAAACACAAGGTCTGTTACTGCAGAATGTATGTGAGAAAGGGCTCTTGGAGCTTTGGACATTTCCTCCTCATACATCCTTATTTGATTCAAAGTTGGGTTTGGACCAAGCTGCGGTGGCTGTTTCTCCTCTTCCACATACTGCCACAGCCCTTGACCTCTTAGGTAGGCTCTCATTCTAACAGCCCAGATGTGATACTGGTCTCCATTGAACACTGGAGGTGAGAGAGAAGCCGATTCAGTAGCCATGCAAAAACTGGTTGCTGTTTTTCTGGAAAGTTTTGTTCTTGCGGAAGATGAAGTTTGATGGTGATTTTGGATGAGGTTTTTTGATTGAATTTGTTAGATGATAGTTGGTTAATGTAGCTCTGATACCATGTTAGTGTTTTGTTAATGCCGGATGTGCAAAGAAAAGAGAATGGAAAGGAAAAACTGGACTAACTTTTAATTAGATAAAAATCTGCATATAACATACTTTAGCTTACTGTTTCAACTACTGTCAGTAAGCTTTTACTTAGTCTCAGCTAAACCACTCAAGTCTAACAACTTCATTACAAAATAAGCTGAGTCATCAAATTCAAAAATTAACATTAAAATTTACAGAAGGACTTAAACTACTGAACTCTAGAACAGCACCATGCACGTCCATCTGCAGCAGCAAAAACAGCTTCAAACTTTCAGAAAATCATACTTCCAGCACAGCACCAACCTTCAACAGTGGCTAGGGCCTTGATATTATCGCTTGTTAACTGGAGCAAGCACAGCCATAATGTTCAGGACTTATATTTCTTTCCCTTCGCCAAACTCTTCCACGGAATTCTCTCAGGAAGGACGTGAAATCATGTGGGGATTTGGTCTCGGACGGATTTCTTTTACCTCAAATCCTGCTCAATGCATTCCGGAAATCTGAAGAGAATGTTCTGTCCTGAATTTGCTGCCACATGCTTATGATCTTTACAGGGCTTACAGCTACACTTCTGTTGGATCATATTTATACGCCACTCCTAATTCAGATTAATATTCGACAGCATGGGATGTGATTATTCCTCTAGGGGACCTGTTATTTGCTGCAATCATTTTCCTGCAGCAGTTGTTTGGAGGCCAATGCATTATTCCCCAGAAATTCAGGGAGGGTGAAGGATATGAGGAGGTTCCTGTTGTTAGTGAATCACAATTGCCCAAGAAATATGGCCGGTAACAAATGATTTTCTTGCTTATTTCATCTTTACTAGTTGTCACTCCATTGAATTTGTGCCAGTTATACATTATTGTGTGATTTATCTCATGTGCAGGACTACTAATACAAGACCTGGCCCATTTTTGCGATTACTAAATGTTACGGTGGAAAATTTTGAATCCCCTGCCTCTTGAATTTGTTCCTCTAACTCAAGGACATTGTTTTAGCTCATGTGCAACTAAATTTTCCCAGGCTAAGTTCATTATGAAAATGGACTCATTTGCCTAACACTTAACACCAATCAGTTGATAATGACTTCTTTTTTGAAATCAATCTACATTAAACTGACTATTTTTAAAGCTCATAAGAGACTGACAATCGACATCATCATTTATGTTTCCCATTGCAACTTCTAACCTGGGATATAATTTTTTTTTCCAAGCTCCACCAGATGCTCCCAGACTATAATTGTTTTTCTGGGGAAACTGTCAATTGTTGGATGTCTTTAAAATTTTAATTGGATTTATAAAAATATGATCTAATTAATAATAATGTTAAATTTTCATTAGATGAACATTATTTATGAAACTCATAAAATTTTCTAAATATTCACTCATGAATGATCTTAGAATTCTAAGTGTTTGATATCAAAATAATTAGTAATAAATTTTAAGAGTTGCTGATGACAGAGGAATACAAAATTTCTTTCAAATATTTTTGTATGAACATAGAACATTAATATTGATCAAACACCTTTTAAACTATAAAAATTAGTAAGGTTCTGTTTGATTTTCTGTTAGGATCCCACATCGGGATCTCACACCCACCAAGTGTGGTACTTAAGCCTAGAGGCTCTCTCAACTATTCGGCCAATATTTTTGGTTGGACTCTTTCTTGAGCTTGAGTTCTAACGTTAGTGCTTTTCGTTGAGAGTTGGGTTGCGGAAATGGCTATCTCTAGGTTAGATTAAGGTGCAGGCCCCTTTCCTTAGGAGGGAATAATGTATCGAATAACTGATAGGTGAGTGAAGCGGCCCAAAGGGGGAAAGAGCTACCTTCAGGTCAATATCGATAGAGTGAAAGCCGCTGTGAACGTCGGCTCTTAAAGGGGGGTGCAATGTTAGGATCCCACTAGGATCTCACACCTACCAAGTGTGGTACTTGTAAACGTAAAAATCTACCTGTACGGAAGGGGGGTCTGATCCCGCGAGGTCAAGGCCACTAGCGATCTGCGCACTGCACACGTAGAAACACGCGTGAAGCGGAACGGGAAACACCGAGGTGGTGTTTGCCGTAGGCACTCCGACGCTCAAGTCAGCAAGGCTAAAAGGGGTTAATTTAGTGAGGGCTGAGGAATAAGAGATTACCGGAAGTCTAGTCGGGGACTGTGACTACGGCGAATCAGTGAAACTCTCGAGTGAAGAGTCTCGGGTGTGAGGGTGTAATGTCGATGTCCCTTGTGAGAGGGCTGGCCTCTGTTTATATAGTGGTCGTCTGGTCTCCCAATCTTGATAGAAGCAGGAGTCCTAGTACGACTCTGATGCAAACCCTAGAAGAATTAGGGTTGTGGTAAGCTGTCTTACCAGTGTCCGTATAAGAAGGTGATTCTGATTAGGAGAGTAACTCCGAGTAGGAAAGTGATCAGGAATAGGAAGGTGACCTTGAATGGGAGATCGACCAGGAGTAGGAAAGTATTCTAAGGGGGTTGTGGGCTTTGGATTTGTCCATGGACCTAGGACATGGGCTAGGTTTGAGAGGCTTGTGCCCGCTCAGTTTGGACCGGTTTGTTCCTTATGTTTAGAAGAGAACATGGCTTGGGCCTTTGCAGGATTGGGCTTGGTCCTTCTTCGCTAATGGTCCTTTTTCCCTATTTGGGCCAAGGACGATTTTTGGCCCTAACAGTTTGTCCCCCACTCTTTGAGTTGAGAGTAACTCAAGTCAGAGAGTAGGTTACGTAAAAGGCGAGCTCGGTCTTCCCTCATGGACGGGCGATCATTGGAGAGAGTTGACCGACGCAAGCGATTTGATTGGGTCTTGGACGACATCCATTCCTGAACAAGAGCGTGCCACCAAGCGTTGTGCCTAATCGGTTCGCTGAGCCGAAAGTTAGGTTAGGGCGCTCGGTGTGTTTGCGCGATTATCGCGGTAACAGAGCGAGGGGCGGTTACTCGTCCTGTCAGGTCGGGCGAATCCCAGGAAGTTTACCGAGACCCATTCGGTCAGGCTGTGGGGGCGACCGTATAGGTGAGGAGACTGAACATGTTGACCTCTTGTTCGCCTCGGATGGGCGAATGGACGAGGCTTGATGTCTTCCTGAAGATTTTAACTCGGGCTACGCCTAGCTCGTGCGTCCATCGTTCGGGCCTTCCGGGGCGGTTGAAGGCGAGACATCCGAGAAGGCTCGACCTAAGGAACTTAGTCGGTGGGACGGGTCGAACGACCTAGTACATTGTTGGGGCGAGTGCCGGACGCGTGTCAGAACATATTTCTGGACGTTAAGATTGAGTCGGCCAAGGGGGTCGGGCGACCAAGTGGAACTAATATTTCATGAGCCTTGGCTTTCCAACCGTTCGTTCGTCTGTTCTAGGAGGGCGGGATGGCAAGCTGATCGATCGGGTGAGAAGGATATACCTGTTCGGTCGCGAAGACAGGGCGAAGGAACATGGTTCGTACGGGTGCACAGTCTTCTAGGTGCCACGGATTTGTGACACGCGTTCGGTGGAGATTGATTCCTCTTTTTCGAGGCGGGAAAAGCGAAAAGGTGTTACGGCCAATGCGGTGGAGAGCCACGTGTCCGTTTACAGTCGAGTCCCATTACGTATAAAACAAAACAGAAGAATGGTCCGTTCACATTCTATTCATATTTCTTCTGCAACTTGGTCCTTTCTCTCTCCTTTCCAGTTTTCGTTTAAGTTTTTCTTTGCAGCGGTGGTTTCCTTCGTTAGTCTCCGGGACAGCTTTACGGTGAGTACTGTTCCTTTTCAGCTGTTTAGTCTATACGTTTTGGTTTTGTTTTGGAGGAAATGAGATACTGAGTTTTTAGGGAAAAGTTCAAAATTTTATTTTGAAGTTTTGGGAATTTTGAGGGGGTTTGAGATGTTAAGGTCGTGTATTTTTCGCGAAAAACGATTGAGAAGAGTTTTCCTGGGTTTTGGGTTTTATTTGTTTTGGACGGGGTTTAGTGAAGGCAAAGTCGGGTTTTACTTAGGCTCTTTCGGTCGGTCTCCCTGACCGAACCGGAAGCACTGGCACTTGTTGGGTTAGGTCATCCGGGTTGTCCGACCGAGTGGAGGGGTGTCAGTGAACCCAGGAGTTGGTCGGTCGTCCCTGCCAGACAGGTAGTAGAGTTAAGACAGGTGTTCGGACCAACCAGTCGGTCGCTTGGGGCGATTCGGGGAATACATTGTTGAGGTTATCTGGGTCGGTTACTTGGGACGCGCCAACAAAAACGAGGATCAAGGTTTGGGTCGGTCTATCGGGAGGGTCGATCGAGGTGTAGTCTCGAACTTCTCTCGGTCGGGTCAAACTTTGGTCTCGGTCGGTTGGCGTATCCGGTCGATTGGCTAATCCCAGCGTTTTGGCGGCCTAGGGCGAGTTCCTTCAATCGGTCTGGTTGGGCAAGGTGACTGGGCCAGCATGTCGGGTTCTGATTCGGCGGGTTCGAGCGGGATAGCGGCGAATTCGGGGGATGAGTATGAGCGCGCCCCGACCATGGTGATGATGCCCGAGGGGGACGTTCCTGTGGGCGTGCCGAGTGGAGTAAGTATTGCTGCTACGGGGTTGAGTGAGGCTGGGCCGAGTGGCTTGGACAGGCACGGGAGGAGTGGGGAAGTCTCCGAAGGGGTTGGTAGTCCGTCTTCTTCTGGGAGTGGCTCTAAGGAAGAGCCGAGCCAACAGGGCAGCGGGATCCTTACTAGAGACTATCCGCCCGTCCTGAAAGACAGTGATGTGTGGCGCATCCGAACCTTGTATCATATCCCGACCTCTGTTGATATTCGGACGTCGCGGTCGTACGAGCGAGTTGATTGGGAGGCGAAGGGGTGGGTCAGTGTTTACGAGAAGTGGTTTCATGACGGATTGAGGTTGCCTGTGCCTCGTCTTGTCTAGGAGGTTCTGAACCATTTCATGATTGCCCCGTCTCAGCTTATGCCGAATGCGTGGAGACTGCTGATGGCTTTGGAGGACCTTTGCGTTCGGAACCAAGTGAGGTTTGGGTTGCACGAGCTGCTGTATTCTACTTCTTGAAGGAGAACGACAAAGAGAAGGGTCGTTACTTGTTGAATTTGAGGCATGATCGGTCTCACTTGGTGACCGACCTGCGGTCCAGCGATAAGAACTGGAAAGACCGCTTCTTCTTCTTGAGGGGTCAGGCCGTCTTCGGGGAGAGGGGCCCGGGCGAGATCCCGTTTGGTTGGCGAGCTACTGGTGAGCATTAAGTGATTTCTTTCATACTTTGATTACTAAAATCTTGATTGTGTTTTTTGTTTGCAGAGCTTGATTTCAATCGGGCCGGTCAAAATGGGGACGGCTTGGACGTGGTGACCCAGAGGGTGTTAGCCATCCCATTAGAGCAAAGGGAGTGGCGAGTAGTGCTAGCAGAATCTAACTTGAGGACCAGCATTCTTTGGGCTGGGGTAGAAGCTATCCAGAGAGGTACTCCCTTCCCCACGCTGAAGCAGACTTGGGATGTGCTCCTAAGTCGATACTGCAACCATGTCATTTTTGGTGAGTCGAGCCCAACCCTACTAAGTTGGAGAGTTTGCACTTGCAGTCGGCCGATGAAGAAGCTGACCGTCCCGAGCGCGAGCGAGTCAATCGCCCGATGCCGCGAGAAAAGGAGGAGAGATTCGTTGGCTAGGGCAGATGTGAGTGTTTAGGACGTATTGGCGACACCGCCAAGTCAATCGCGAGCCAGCAGCCGTCCGCGGGAGTCGGGTCGTCCTCTGCTGCCGTTGTGGATGAGGAGGCCGGGACCATTACTATCACGATTCCGGCTACTGCATCGACTTACTTTGATGCGACGTCTATGAGTAAGCTGGCCGACTCTTTCTTGTTCCCGGCGGACGAGGCGCGCCTGAACCAAATGGGTGCGGTCGCTGCCGCTGATTGGGGTGTATCCCGCGCAATTCAGGTATGGCAGTACTAATTTCATTTTCCCGTTTTTGACTGGCTCTCATTGCTGAGTTTCGTTGTGCAGGTACTCACTAGCAGTCTTCATTTGAGGAATGCATGCGAGGCGCGGGAGAAAGCGGATCGGGGCGATATCCAAGGCCAACTTGGTTTGCGCGAGGAACCGCTGGCCGGAAGGCTGGCGGGGAGAGTCGCAACGCCGGGAGTGAGGCCGAAGTCGAGAGGTTACGGCGCGAGTTGGCCGGAAAGACCGCTGAGATCGAGTCCCTCAGGGAGCAGTGCATCTCCATTGCTGATGACGCTATCATCAAAGGCCCGAGGCGAGCTCATGCTGGAGTTCAAGGAAGGACGGACCTCTCATTGGGATCCGGATGAAGACATTCTGCTCATGCAGGAGTTGCTGGAAGAAGGGACTGGTCTTCCGGGGAGGGGCGGGGAGGCGGCTGGGGCGCGACTTCAGGCCGAGGCGGATCGGATGTTGGAGACGTGAGTGACCATGTTACGGTGCCGAGTACTAGTGGTGCGGACGTGGCGACCGATTTGGTGATGGAAGATGAAACTCATGCTGAGGATGCTTAGCGCTTAGATTTTCATGTTTTGGGGCCTGCGACGCCCTTTTGTCTGGCGTCTGTGCCACTTTTTGTATTCTAAACTCGGGCGTTTGATGCCATATATACCATCTTTGACTATTCTGATTTCTAGTATTGTTTCCTTGGGTGAATGGATTGTTCCTTTATTTCTCTTGTATGTGCATTACGTTTGTGTATGTTAGGCTGGGTTGGTGCTGTCACTGGTGTAGGAATGGTTCATCCAGTTTGGCCGGCCGAGTGTGTAGTCCCCTGGATGGGTGACGTTGCATCTTCAGTTTAGTTCTTTGGTTGAATGAGGCCGGTTCCGCGGTGCCAAGTCTTGGGTCGAGCTGCTTCTAAAGGTGTCATCCTGACTCAAGCGGGGTTGATTCGAAGGTGAATAATTCATCGGGCAAGGCTGATTGAAGGTGTACAAACGTTCATCGGGCGAGGCCGATTTGAAGGTGTCGAAGCGTTCATCGGGCGAGGCCGATTTGAAGGTGTCCGAGCGTCCATCGGGCGAGGCCGATTTGAAGGTGTCCGAACGTTCATCGGGCGAGGCGATTTGAAGGTGTGAGAACGTTCATCGGGCGAGGCCGATTTGGAGGTGTGAGAACGTTCATCGGGCGAGGCCGATTTGGAAGGTGTACGAACGTTCATTGGGCGAGGCCGATTTGGAGGTGTACGAACGTCCATCGGGCGAGGCCGATTTGAAGGTGTCCGAACGTTCATCGGGCGAGGCCGATTTGAAGGTGTCCCGACGTTCATCGGGTGAGGCCGATTTGAAGGTGTACGAACGTCCATCGGGCGAGGCCGATTTGAGGGTGTCCGAACGTTCATCGGGCGAGGCCGATCTGAAGGTGTCCGAACGTTCATCGGGCGAGGCTGATTTGGAGGTTTACAAACGTTCATCGGGCGGGGCCGATTTGGAGGTGTGAGAACGTTCATCGGGCGAGGCCGATTTGGAAGGTGTGAGCGTTCGCCAGGGCGAGGCCGATTTGGGAGTGTCTGAGCGTTCATCGGGCGAGGCCGATATGAAGGTGTCGACGCATCGGGCGAGGCCGATTTGAAGGTGTCCGAACGTTCATCGGGCGAGGCCGATCTGAAGGTGTCCGAACGTTCATCGGGCGGGGCCGATTTGGAGGTGTAAGCAATTCTTCGACCGGGGTCGAATTGAAGATGAAAATTTCTGAATAATACTTCATTAAATGTTTGGCCGTGAAGCCGATTGTCTAAGAGGAGATGGATAGGCCCACTCATTCTTAAAAGAAAACGAAACAAAAACAAAATTAAAAAAAGAGTTCACCTAGAGGTAGTAGCGTTTGAGGTGAACGGCATTCCAACTATTGTGGATGTCTTTGCCCTCGGGGGTCTGGAGTTTGTAGGCGCCTTTCCTTGCTTCTTTGATTATCTTGTAGGGGCCTTCCCATGTGGGTCCGAGTTTGCCAGAGTTAATCTCCTTGGTGTTTTGGAAGACTTTACGAAGGACCCAGTCGCCTATCCTGAAAGTGCGGATCCTCACGCTGCGGTTGTAATGACGGGCGGCTTGTTGCTTTGGTAGGCTGCGTTGTGGATACGCTTGTTCTGTGTTCGTCCCACGATGTCAAGGTTCTGGCAAAGGTTTTGGCTATTTGATTCCTCGTTTGCCCACTGGAACCTGGTGGATGGAACTGATATTTTAGGCTGGGATGACTGCTTGAACCATATGTCAGGGAGAACGGTGTTTCGCCAGTTGATGATCGAGCCGTGGTTCGGTATGACCATAGGACTCCGGGTAGCTCGTCCGCCCATGTGCCCTTAGCTTTCTGTAATCGCTTCTTCAGTGTCTGCATGATTGTTTTGTTTGACGACTCGGCCTGGCCGTTAGACTGGGGGTTGCGGGGTGTCGAGAAACTTAACTTTATTCCCCACATGTCACAGAAATCCCTGAAGCCCGAACTAATGAACTGGGACCCATTGTCGGTGACAATCTCTTTTGGTATTCCGAACCGCGATCATGTTTTTCCAAATGAAAGCTTTGACTTCTCGGTCTCTGACTTGGGCCAATGCCTCGGCCCGATCCACTTGGTGAATGTCATCATGCCATTAACATGAATACCCGTTGCCCTGGTGCCGTAGGTAATTTTCCCACGATGTCCATTCCCCACTTCATGAATGGCCATGGTGTCAGAATGGAGTGGAGTCGTTCTGGTGGGAGGTGTGAGACGTGGGCAAACCTTTGACAGTTGTCGCATCTCTTTGCGTAAGCGATCGAGTCGGTACGGATAGTCGGCCAGTAGTAACCCGCGGTGATCACCCGGTGAGCAAGACTGCGTCCCCCTGCGTGGTTACCGCATTCGCCTTCATGGAGTTCGGATAGGACATTTTGGGCCTCTTCTGGGCTTATGCATTTGAGGTAGGGACCCGAGAATGACTTTCTGAGGAGTTGACCGTCATGTAGGGTGAATCTGGCGGCTTTTGCTTTCAATCGGCGTGCTTCGTTCTTGTCAGCTGGGAGCTCATCGTCTTCCAGGTACTTCACTATCGGATTCATCCAACAGTCGGTTTGCTCGATGCCCATGGCTTCTCTAGGAGATTTTTCGGGTGGTGGTTCTTTCCAGTTAGCTGGCCACTGCATGAATAGGAGGGGGATGGATGACTCAGAGGAACACGGGAGTGCTGAACCAAGGTTGGCGAGGGCGTCGGCATGGTTGTTCTCAGCTCTGGGGATCTGTGCTATCGAGAACTCTTCGAACTCGGCCTGCAACTTTTTCACCATGCTTAGATAGGATGTCATTTTAGAGTCACGTGCTTGGTACGTACCTTGTAGTTGATTGACCACGAGTTGAGAGTCTGACTTCACTTCTAGTCTCTTGGCGCCAATTTCTCTGGCCAAGGCGAGTCCAGCTAAGAGGGCTTCGTATTCGGCCTCATTATTCGTGCACTTGAACCCACAACGGACTGCTCGCTGAATGATGTCTCCCTTTGGTGTGATCAGTACTATTCGAGTCCGCTTCCGTTGACATTACTCGATCCGTCTACTAGGAGGGTCCACTTTGAAGGTGGTGCGCCGTTCATGCATAGTAATTCTTTTTCGGCCTGGGCGGTTTCGCTTGGTGTGAAGTCGGCAATGAAATCTGCTAGTGCTTGGGACTTGACGGCGGTGCGGGATTGGTATGATACGTCGTACTCGCTGAGTTCTACTGTCCATTGCATGAGTCGGCCTGACAGCTCTGGTTTGTGCAATATTTTCTTGAGCGGGAATGAGGTGATCACAACTATAGGATGGCATTGGAAGTACGGTCTGAGCTTCCTGGATGCATGGATGAGGGATAGGGCGAGCTTTTCCAGTTGGTTGTAGCGAGTTTCTGCATCGAGGAGGGACTTGCTAACGTAGTAGACCGGTGACTGCTTCGTTTCTTCTTCTCGGACTAGTACTGCTGATATGGCCGTCTCTGAGACCGCTAGATAAGCGTAGAGCTTCTCTCCGTTCATGGGTTTGGACAGCAGCGGGGGTGTAGTCAGATACCTCTTCAGTTGTAGGGCTTCTTCGCATGAGGGTCCAGTCGAACCTGTTGGATTTTTGAGGGCGTGGAAGAAGAGGTAGCACTTGTCAGCGGATCTGGAGATGAAGCGGCTCAGGGCGGCCACTCGTCCTGCAAGACGCTGGACGTCTCTGATGCAAGTTGGGGATGGTATGCTGAGAACCGCTCTGATCTGGTCGGGGTTTGCTTCTATTCCTCGCTGAGTAACCATATAACCTAAGAATTTACCTGACGAGACGCCGAATGAGCACTTTTCGGGTTCGGTTTCATGTTGTACTTCCGGAGAATGGCGAATGCCACGGCTAAGGTGGTCAAGGTGTTGTTCAAGAATCGAGGGATTTGCGAGCATGTCGTCGATGTAAACTTCCATGGTCTTCCCTAAGTGGTCGAGAACATTTTATTGACCGAGCGTTGGTAGGTGGCTCGGCGTTTTTCAGTCCAAACGGCATTACTTTGTAACAATAGGTTCCCCTCTGCGTGATGAAAGTCTTCTCTGCGTCCGCATGCATTAGAATCTGATTGTATCCCGAGAAGGCATCCATGAAACTGAGGAGTTCATGCCCTGCGGTCGCGTCTACCATCATGTCAATATGTGGGAGTGGGAAAGAATCTTTGGGGCAGGCTTTGTTTAAGTCTGTGAAGTCGATGCAAACTCTCCACTTCCCGTTTTTCTTCTTTACGACTACGACGTTTGCCAGCCATTCGGGGTAGTGGACTTCTCTGATCATGCCGTTGTTTAGGAGTTTTTCGATCTCTTCATTGATGATCGGTTCCAGTTCGTGCAATTTTCTCCTTTTCTGCTTGACTGGCGGGTGATCTGGATCTACCTTGAGCTGGTGTACCATTGCGTCCGGGTTGATCCCGGTCATGTCGGCATGGGACCAGGCGAAACAATCTTCGTTCTTTTTTAGAAAGTCTATCAGCTTCTCTCTTGTCTCGGGGTCGAGGCGGGAGCCTATGTTTGTTTTTCTCTCTGGGTCATCCGGATGTATCTGCACCTCATCCAGCTCCTCCATTGTCGGTTGATCGGGCTCGGTTCGGAGGGTCGGATGAGACTGTAATTGCTATGAGGAATGTCCCTTGCCTTTGAAGGCGTTCTTGTAGCAATCCGTAGAAGTTTTAGGGTCGCCCTTGATCTCCTGTACTCCCCATTTGGTTGGGAACCTGATCGTCTGGTGGAAGGTCGATGGCATTGCCCGCATGTCATGGATCCAGGGACGGCCCAAAATGACGTTGTAGGGGGATGGGCAGTCGATCACCAGGAAGACTGTTTGTTTGTTCACCCCGCGGCATAGATAGGAAGGGTGATTTTCCCGATTGTGTACTTCTGTTCCGAGCTGAATCCCACCAGCAGTGTCGGTCGTCTGTTGATATTTGCTTCTTCCAGTCCCATCGCTTTTACTGCTTCGAGGAACAGGATATTCGCTGACGAACCCCCATCCACGAACACCCTTTTCACTAGGATGTTGGCTATTTGCAGGGAGAGGACTAAAGCATCGTGGTGAGGGGCAACCAGGGTGATTGGCTCGTCATCCTCGAACTGAATCACTTGGTGGGAGTATGACTTCGAGACCGGATGAACAGACTGGACCTCATGGTGGTTGTTTCTAGCATACCGCTTGGCTGACGAGTAACTTACCCCACTGATTTCCGATCCTCCAGGAGATGAGCGAGCAGAAACCCTTAGGTGTCGGTTCTCGCGGAGGGGGCGACTGTTGTTTGGAGCTTTTCTGGCTAATGGTGTCCTTCCCTTTGTCGGTGAGTAGGTCACGGAGGTGTCCTTTCTTTAGGAGCGCGGCAACCTCGAGCCGCAAGGCGATGCAATCCGTGGTGTTATGCCCATGGTCGTTGTGAAACTCGCACCACTTGGTGTGTCTCTCCTTGCCTCAGGATTGAGCTTACCCGCCACTTGACAGCGGATCCCATACCTTTCATTATCGCTACGACCTGGGTTGGTTCGATGCTGAGACTATATTCTGGTATTTTGAATTGATTCGATCCCGATTGTCTGTTGTTGCTTCTCGAGGGTTGGCGGTCATATGGTCTCCTGGCTCTGCTCATGTTCCTTGATGGGGGTTGGTACCGGTGCTCTGTCGGTCTAGGTTCCGGTTTCCTGTCGTTCCGCCTAGGTTCGTATCTGGAATGGGCGGCTCGGTTTATCTCATCTTCCTCCCACCTTATTTGAATCGCGGCTCTGGCCAGAGCGTCTTTCATGGTAGTACAGCCTAGCTTTGTGAGCTCCTTGTATAGTTCCCCGTCCGGAAGGAGGCCTTTCCTGAAAGCGTCCACAGCAGTCTCGGGGTTACAGGAATGAATAGAGATTTTCTCCTTGTTGAATCTGCTAACTTACTCTCTCAATGGTTCCCCTCTCCGTTGGTATATTCGGTACAAGTCGGCCGACAGCTTCTCTAGCTTCTTGCTGCTGGCGAACTGTTCTACAAAAGTGTCAGGAAGCTGAGCGAACGAATCGATGGATCCGTTCGGGAGATTCGTGTACCATTGGAGCGCCGGACCGGACAAACTAGAACCGAAACTTTTGCACATACAGGCTTCTCTAAGCGGTCGGGGTATTGAAACAGTAAACATCCGCTGTTTGTACGAGGTTATGTGGTCGTCCGGGTCGGTGGTACCATCGTATGGTTTCATGTTGGGGATACTGAATTTTTGGGGCATGTCAGCCAGGGCGATCTCGTCCGCAAAAGGTGAGTCCGCGTAACAATTCGGTCTGCTTTTCTTGGTTGGGATTGGCATTCCTGGGATACGCCTCATTACTGCCTCGACGTCGGCCAGTCTTTTAGCCAATAACTGTTCTACGGGGGAAGGGAATGCTATCGGGTCATCCCGTCTTACCGAGTCTGGTACGCCTCGTGGGGTCATCCCCCGGGGGGTAGACTGACGGATCGGTCCGTCGTGCGTTCCTTGGTAGCATATGTCTTCGTTCATCCCTTCTGGCTGGATGACTCCCATTGTCACTGTTCTGTTGTTCTTCCCTACATGGATGGTCAGGGGAGTTGTCTGGTAGTCGTTCGGCCTTTCGGGATGGGTGAGTTCAAGAGCTGGAGTTGGTTTGTTTTGGCCGTTCACCCCGTAAGGATGAGCTAGGCAGGAAGGGCTTTGTGTTTGGGTTGGTGGAGGGAGTTGGCATGGTGGAGATGGGATGATCCTTAGGATTCTCTATTGTTAGATCGTTTTGATCATGAGGCTGGGATGGGTCGGCTGGACCGCGCGCCGTTGTGTCTTTATCTCCGTTAGTCAGGACGGAGTAGTCGGCCGCCAATGCGTCAAGCGGGACGCGGCCCTTTACCAGAATCCGAGTGTTGGTGCTCTGGTGTGGAGAGGGGTTGCATGGAGGGGATAATGGTGCGGAACCGGTTGGAGGGTGCTTGGCCGGGGAGAAACTCGAGTTCATAGAATTGACTTACTTTCTCTTTCAGCGACTGGTTCTCGACCCGGATGGATGCGTTTTCGGCTTCCAGCACGGCCACCTTGTCTAAGTTCTGTTGCATGAGAGCGGTCAAAGCCTCCAGTCTGGCCTCGATGCCTGAGTTAACGTCCTCCGGATTGTTAGCCATGGAATATTCCTCCACGTAGCAGGGTTCGTCACGCCGAATGATTGCTAGAGGCCCCACGGTAGGCGCCAAACTGTAAACGTAAAAATCTACCTGTACGGAAGGGGGGTCGATCCCGCGAGGTCAAGGCCACTAGCGATCTGCTGCACCTGCACACGTAGAGAAACACGCGCGTGAAGCGAACGGGAAACACCGGGGTGGTGTTTGCCGTAGGCACTCCGACGCTCAAGTCAGCAAGGCTAAAAGGGGTTAATTTAGTGAGGGCTGAGGAATAAGAGATTACCGGAAGTCTAGTCGGGGACTGTGACTACGGCGAATCAGTGAAACTCTCGAGTGAAAAGTCTTGGGTGTGAGGGTGTAATGTCGATGTCCCTTGTGAGAGGGCTGGCCTCTGTTTATATAGTGGTCGTCTGGTCTCCCAATCTTGATAGAAGTAGGAGTCCTAGTACGACTCTGATGCAAACCCTAGAAGAATTAGGGTTGTGGTAAGCTGTCTTACCAGTGTCCGTATAAGAAGGTGATTCTGATTAGGAGAGTAACTCCGAGTAGGAAAGTGATCAGGAATAGGAAGGTGACCTTGAATGGGAGATCGACCAGGAGTAGGAAAGTATTCTGAGGGGGTTGTGGGCTTTGGATTTGTCCATGGACCTAGGACATGGGCTAGGTTTGAGAGGCTTGTGCCCGCTCAGTTTGGACCGGTTTGTTCCTTATGTTTAGAAGAGAACATGGCTTGGGCCTTTGCAGGATTGGGCTTGGTCCTTCTTCGCTAATGGTCCTTTTTCCCTATTTGGGCCAAGGACGATTTTTGGCCCTAACAGTACTTAAGCCTAGGGACTCTCCCACCTATTAGGTCGGTCTTTTGGGTTGGGCTCTTCCTTGGGTTTGAGTTCTAACATTTTCCAATCCTATGTTGACTTTGAGAATCAAACAGACGAGGGAGTATTTTATTCTTAACTCTCCAAAGCGGTTTTATCTTTCTTCATGTATAGCTTTCCAAGCCGGCCATAGAGAAGGCTTAATATGTCCAACAAAAACAGAACAGATTCAAGTTGTTGCTTCTAATTATGTCCAAAAAACACTATATTATTTACTAATTTAACTAATGGAAAACCTAAAATATCTTAACTCTATCTGCTGTTGTGTTTGATCTTCGGAAATTTCCAAGTCTTCAGGAAGCTTAGTTTGTCTTTGAGGGTGTAACAAGACGGAGTGCTCCATGTAGCAGAATTGTGTATGTTATCCTGACAACAAAAAATTGAGCAGTTCAGTAGCAACTACATTTCTTCTTCAATCATGAATCACTCGATGTTGTTCTCATGGCCTCATACTTTGATATTTTCCATTCTGTTAACTGCTTTGTCTTTCAACTCTTTGTTATCTTCTGCAACTCAACCCTCTTATGCTGATCATTGTCATTCTGTTGTCTCCACATCATCCATAACAAAGTATGAACGTGCCTGGTTCTCTTATTTTCCTTTCAGAAATGGTTATTATGATGGTGGCAGTAGAATTCTTTCTCAGAACCTGTCTCAGGGCTTACAGTCACTTACCTTTCAGACAGAAAGTTTCTACAGCACTGACCAGGATGGTTTATATAGTATAGCAGGAATTCTGGTGTTTCCATCTCAAACCTCTCACTCCTATCAGGGAAATGCTTCAAAATCTCTATACTGGTCTGGAAGACTTCATGTTGGAAGTCCAATAAGTTTCAGGCTAGGAGGGCTCTGGTCAGAATCTTCTGGCAACCTTTGTATGGTGGGAAATGGTTATTTCTTCACCAAAGAACGTAAGATTCTGAATCTTCAGGCTGTCCTGAAGCTCAGTAATCTCAGAAACACTAGTAATACTGTTACTACTTTGGTTACAGGAACTATGGAAAGCTTGAGTTCTTCTGATGATTTGAGTTATTTTGATACGATTTCTGTAATGATTCTTCCAAGACTGAATTATGAGTACACTTTGGTTTCGAAAGAATCAGGTGAAGAGTTTTCTGGTGCAAATGATAGTGTGGAGGGTTTACCAATCAGTTCACTGCCTTCAAAAAGTTTCTGCTCAATAATCTCAAGATTTGTTAATGAATTTAACTTGAGGTACACTGGTTATTGTGATTCTTCCAAAAACTGTGGACCTCTTGGTGCAGCTGTTGGAGATTTGCCTGCTGCTGTTTCCTTTGAACAAATTCAATGCCTGGGGGAGGAAAAAAGACTGCGAGTCCTGGTGAATTTTCCTAGCCGTAGCTATGCTTCATTTTACCAGCCTTTCAATCTCGGCGCAACATTGATTGGGGAAGGATTGTGGGATGACAAGATAAATCAGCTGTGTGTTGTTGCTTGCCGATTTTTGAACACCACAGATTCTTTGTCTAATGCTCAAGTTGGGGATTGTACAACAAGGCTGAGGTTGGGCTTCCCAGCAATATGGTCAATCAGGGACACTAGTAATGTTGTAGGGATCATTTGGAGCAACAAATCTGTAAATGATTCAGGCTATTTTAATAAGATCATGTTCCAAAGTTCTAAGAGTCCTTTCAGGACGTTTTCAGGTCAGAAATATGAATATACAGAAATGGAAAAAGTACGAAGCTCATGCTGGTCGAAAGGGAAGCCGAAAAAGAACAAGGGGAAGGGATACCCACATGCGTATTCTAGTGATATGCGATTTGATATGTGGGTTGAAGGCTCTAAGATTAACACTTCTTGGGGCACTGCAACTCCCTTTTCTGTTGGTTATAAGTTTTATAATCGGTATGCATATCCCATGTATTCACGAATTAGCCCAAGCTCAAGAATTTCGGGATCTGCAGTTCAAGATAATCCGGGGGATAACAGCCCTGTCAATATCAGCTATATAATTGATATCAAGCTAAGATCTGGTGTATCCTGGAGTTATGAGATCCTAAAGTTTTCTGCTGAAGGAATTTATGATAAAGAAACAGGACAGTTGTGTATGGTAGGTTGTAGACATATTGTTTCTAAGAATCAATCATTGATAAATGACTCCATGGACTGTGAGGTTCTTATCAATTTCCAGTTTCCTCCATCAAATTCGAAGATGAATGAAGGTTATATCAAGGGCAGCATCAAAAGCGCACGGGTGAAATCAGATCCTCTTTATTTTGAAACAATGGATGTGTCTTCAGCTACTTATACTACACCTGTAATAAAAAAGTCCATTAAAAGGATGGATCTGGAGATCGGCATTTCTGCTATAACAAACACACTTGCATGTGTCTTCGTGGTATTGCAGCTTTTGCATGTGAAAAAGCATCCTGATGTGCTTCCCTTGATTTCAATTTCCATGCTTTTGATTCTCATTTTGGGCCACATGATACCTCTTCTTCTAAATTTTGGAGCCCTGTTACAGAGAACTGTTGTGCTTGGAAGCAGTGAATGGTTTGAAGTGAATCAGGTGCTCTTCAGGACAATAACAATGGTAGCTTTCTTGTTGGAAGTTCGCCTTCTCTTGCTATCATGGTCTGCAAGATCGGCTGGTACAAACCGAGAGGCCTTGTGGTTTGCTGAGAAGTCGACTTTGTTCGTGTCTTTGCCATTATATGCAGCTGGGGCCTTGATATTGGCGCTTGTTAGCTTGAGGAAGCGAAGCCATGATGATTGGTTGCTATCGATTCGCCTAAAACACCCTCAGCGTTCTCTTTGGAAGGACTTGAAATCATATGCCGGTTTGGTCACGGACGGATTTCTTTTACCTCAAATTCTGCTCAACGCATTCAGCAACTCTAAAGAGAATGTTCTGTCCTGTTCATTCTACATTGGAACCACTTTTGTTCGTTTGCTTCCACATGCTTATGATCTTTACAGGGCTCACACCTACAGTTCTGTTGGATCATATATATACGGAGCTCGTGATTTAGATTTTTATTCAACTGCTTGGGATGTTATTATTCCTTTAGGGGGCCTGTTGTTTGCTGCAATCATTTTCCTGCAGCAGAGGTTTGGAAGCCAATGCATTCTACCCCAGAAACTCAGGGAGGGTGAAGGATACGAGAAGGTTCCTGTTGTCAGTGAATCACAATTGCCCGAGATTTCAAGCCCTTCTGATGGGAATATCTTAGCCACTGCAGGCTCGGGCTTAGATGGTAACAAATGATTCTCTCGTTGTTTCTTGCATATTTCCACTGTACTAGTTGTCTCTCCATTAAGCATGTTTTAGTTATGACTTATAGTGAGATTTATCTCGTATATATACATAAAGTAAGAGTCATGTCCAGGAGCAACTGAAGCCAGATGAATAAAATAAAGAAGAAAATAGCAGATTCTTTCTTTTGAGAAGACAACAGATTGTTTTCTATGGAAACATTCAATTGTTGGATATGTGTTTCATAATTTAATTGGATGAGAATATTATCTGTTTAATAAAATAAGGTTCATAAATTTTGTTTAGATGAACATTATTAATGAAATTCAGGAAACTTTCTTCTTAGAATTCTAAGAGTTTGAAATCAAAATAATCATTAAAAAAAACAGTAGTAATAAATTTTAGTAGTTGCTGATGACAGAGGAATGAGAGAATTCTTCCACAATTAGCATGAAGTTATTAACGTAGTGTTAAAGGCCAACAAATATTCTCAATCCCTCCATTCCGTATAAGTAGATTTTTACGTCTACACATAGAACATCAATAAATTATCTCATACTTTTTAAACTAATATAATCATTAAAGTTTCGTTTGTTTTTCCAAGTATATGTTGACTTTGAAGATCATAAAAAATAAGGATTATTTTATTTTGATGCATATATCTTTTTGTTAAACGACGAACACGTTTTGGTAGAAGGGAATCGTGTTGGGGCACAGTGCCCCTGACACACAAGAAAGAAGCTGGAATCTAAAATTCCAGAATGCTTAAAGCCACGGCATTGTACCACGACATGATTTAGAATTTCTGTTTTAGATAAAATCAAATAGAAGTTATTTTCAGTTTTATTATTTTTAACTATTGTGTTTCGGTTATTTTTAGTTACCCCTTTAAAACTGGGATGTAAGATGTATGTTTTAATTGAGTTTAATGAATATAATTGTTCTCCTTTTAACAAGTTCATCTTCTTCTTTTGTCTTATGAAATTAGAACCCTGAAAATTGGTTTTATTGGCTGCTAATTTCCAACACTTTCCAAGCCCGCCGTGGCTTGTATATCATGAAAGGTAATGATAGAGAAGGCTGAATAAATTACAACAAAAACAAAACAGTTTCAATCTGTTACTCACAGTTGCGTCCAAAAACTCTAAATTATATACCATACAACTATTGAAATATCTGAAATATTATAACACTATCTTCAGTTGATATTTATTTGACTTTTGAGGGTGTAAGTAGACGGAGTGTTCCTTGAACCAGAAATGTTGATATTATCTTGACGTAAACATATATGTTCCAATCAAATGTTCAAGCCTGCCATTCATCTAACACAAACATGTCTGCATTGATTTATGAAAGAGAAAAATAACTTAGTTTGGATAATGTTATTGCAATCTGAAATTTTTACTTATGGATCTTGAACTCTTCCCGATTAAGACTTTTACCAGTGTGAATGACACAGACTAAACCTTGCTATTTAACTAAAAACTATTCGAGGGAAAACAAATCTTTTAAAAAAAAAAAAACAAAATTTCAGATTGCTTTAGGGGTTTTGAGATTACTTTGTCAAATTACTGGAATAATGTTTGAGATAAATGGAAATCCTCAAGCCCAACACAACAGGAGTAGGATATGGATTCATATCTCAACCATTATGTTAAAACCCAACCGTTCTCAGACTTGACAAGGTGATCGGATCATGGGTCAACCGATTCAAATTTTTTTAAAATAATTTGGATAGGTAATGTCAGCAATAAAATTATTTTTAAAAAATTATAAAGTAGTTTCTCAAATTTTAATATATTACAAAAATACCCCTACAAAATTAATAAATTAGGCTCTAAATTTTTAATTTATTTCAAAAAGGCCACAAAACAATCATTAGTCCTTAAAATTTTGAAATATTCAAAACACCCCAGAAATTACAAATTAGTCTCAACTTTGTAAAATATCAAAAACCCCCTCAAACCTGAACCAAACGGGAGAGGCTGCCGGGTCTTAGTTAGACCGGTCTGGTCCGATCCGGTCCAGGTTTTAAATTAGTGATCTCAACTTATTAACCAAAACCGCTTCTCAATCCAAGCGAATGGAAAAAATAAAGAAGTATCTTGGAAAACCTTAGATGGATGCCCAAAGAGAAGAAAGTAAACGAATTTTGTCACATAAAATAATGATGTTTTCTTCATACTATCTTCAAAAATCCTTTTGTTTCCTTTCTTGCCAAATCACCAATAAAGTAGCTGAAGTAGAACAATTCCAAGACACTTTGGCCTTATCTCCTTTATCAAAACCTAAATTTTTTTTCAAAAGAAAATAACCACAAGAAACTGAAATTACCCACTTAATTTTTGCCATTTGGAGAAGTTTGAAATTAGTTACCAATTCCATATTCATCTAAAATTCTGACAAATTTCTCAAGTTCATTGGATCATCTTTGGAGTATGATCAGGTTCAAACCCAAGGAATACGTGAAGAATTTAATACCTCAATAAAAAGTGAGTGAGAGACTTTTCTTCCATATAGGAAACTGACTAGGTTCACTTTGTCAATAATTTGTCCAACCAATTTTCCAACCTTTATAACTTATGTACCAAGCTTCACCATGTCCACCCATTTACTGGCCCTACTACAAATAAATATACTGAGATTTTCAACTCCTTGGAAAATGAATGAACTAAAGTTTTCTCAATAAAAGATTAATGTTGACAATGAACGTTCAGATTCTTAAAGCACAATACTAGTAACTTGTGCAAGTTTGTGATAAGTGATGAAAGGGGAGTCAGAGAATTTCTGTAATATACTATATTAAGTGAATAAGTTTGGGATCTAGTTTATAAGGTTTAAGTTATTTTAAGTTAAAAGCCGCTTTTGTTAAGCCCAAAAATAAATCTGTGCAGACCTAAAACGCCCATAATATCATTTGACAATTTCTTCTAACTCCTGCCAATTGAAAATATGTATATAATGGCACAAAATGTGGACCGGTAACGAGTCTTAGATTAACTAGACCTTGTGAAATACTTGAAAGACTTATGCTAATTGTATTAGACTTTGTGTGTAATTATCAAACAAAAGTGACCTGCTAGACTTGATTTAGTTGAAGTCTTTGAAGCTATTTAATGTGGTGCAAGACAGCCACAGATGCTGCCATTGACGAAGACTAAGTGACGGTTTTTCCACATAGGAGGCCAAAGACTTGTGCCCTGAAAAGTCTACTGGAGCACTCTTTTTTCTAGGGAGAGGACTGATGGTGAGATAGATAAGCGATAAATAGACTTCAGTTGAGTCCCAAATCCTTATGGTGACTTCACTTTCTTCTTTAGGTTTCATCTTCTTGCTTGAAGAACTATTTTCTCTGACTATGGCTTATTCCTCAGTCGCTTCTTCCCTCAACTCTTTCCTACTTCTTTCTGCACTCTTATATGCAACCATAGTGTCTTGCAGTGGAAGTGAAATCTCTTATTCTGATCACTGTGCTTCAGTTGTCCCTGAGTTAACCCCAAATGATCCTGAATTCACCACCTTGCCGTTTCCAACCTCCCAATATGGTTACTACGAAGGTGGGGATAAAATCTTGAATCCAAACCCATCTCAATACTCATCAAGTGAGCGGAAAACGATGTCGTTTCAGACTGAGGATGTCTATAGCACTGGTCATCCCGGTGTCTTCAAGGTTGATGGGAGCTTGATCTTCAATAGCTGGAACCTGAATCTTAGGGCTCCGGGTATGACATATTCTCAATCAGTCTTCAGGAGGACTATGAGCTTCTGGACAGGGTGCTTTGAGTTTCAGTTTAAAAGGATTCTGGTCAAATTCTTCCGGGAAGCTGTGCATGGTGGGATCAAGTTCTAGTTTCTCTCCAGAAGGTGAATATTCTTCATCATACTGCTGTCCTTAAGCTTAATGGTGTAAGGAATTCAAGTGATATTACCAGTCTGGTTAGTGGAACTCTTCAGAGCTTGAGTTCTGCTGATGATTCCAGTTATTTCGAACCGATTTCCTTGTTGATATTTCCTGAAGTAAACTACAAGTACACTAAGGCTTCAAAAGACTTAATCGAAAATGAGTTTTCTGGTGAGAAGAATGTTGCAGAAGCGAACTCATCACTCCGTTTACAGGTGAGTACAACTGTTTGTTCAATCTTTGAGAGGGCATACACCACTTTTGAGTTAGAGTATGAAAGTGATTGCAATTCTACAAAGACTTGCAATCCTTTTGGTGACGGTGTTGGATATTTGCCACGAGTGATGTCTTTGAATAAGCTACAGTGTTCAGCGGATGGACGAAATTTAAGGTTTTTGGTGGAATTTTCCAACAGTAGCTATTCTGGGTATTACTATTACAGCCCTTTCGATCCAAACACAACGTTCGTTGGGGAAGGAACATGGGATTGGAAGAAGAATCAGCTATGTGTTGTTGCTTGCAGAATCTTGAACACCAATGGTGCCTTGGAGGACTCTCATGTTGAGGATTGTTCCATAAGGTTGACCTTGAGATTTCCTGCAATCTGGTCAATTAGAAACAGAACTGCCATGTTAGGCCAAATTTGGAGTCACAAAACTGAGAATGGTGTGGGTTACTTTGACAGAATTGTGTTCCGAAGTACCGAAGATGGTTGGCTACGGCTTCCAGGACTGAAGTATATGTACACAGCAATTGAGAAAGTGAAAAATATTTCATGCTTGACGAAGAAGTTACCCATTAGAAATGGTGGGGAAAAATACCCGGATGGGTACTCTTATGAAATGAGCTTTGATATGTCAGTCAGAAACTCTAGACAGGAAATTGGGTGGGGTTCTTCATTTCAGATCTCTATTGGCGATCAAATTTCCCAGTCGTCAGAATATTCCTCCAAGCCATTCTCAAGCTCGAGACCCGTGAGTTCTGGCGTTGAAGGGAATACCAGCATTACTAGACCACTCAACATCAGCTACAAAATAAGCCTCTCACCATATTACTATGCGCGATTGGATAGTGTCAAAACTCTATTCAATACATCCTTGAGTGAGAAATACGGGCGAGTAGAAATATTTGTTGAAGGGCTTTATGATCCTGAGACTGGATGCCTTCGCATGGTTGGCTGCAGATATCTTGCATTGAGCAATCAGAAACTGACAAACGATTCAATGGACTGCGAGGTTCTTGTCCATCTTCAGTTTCCTCCACTAAATGCGAAGAAAGATGGAGTCTATATCAGGGGAACCATCACAAGCGCTCACAACAAATCTGATCCTCTTTACTTTAAGCCTCTCTATGTCACTTCAACTGCTTCTTACACCTTCCTGGAAAGACAATCAATATGGCGGATGGATTTGGAGATCCTCGTGGCTCTGGTCTCCAATACACTTGCCTGCGTTTTTGTGGTGTTCCAACTTTTGTATGTGAAAAGGAACCCCGGAGTTCTGCCTTTCATTTCACTTCTCATGCTCACAATTCTCACTTTGGGTCACATGATAGTTCTTGTGTTGAACTTTGAAGCCTTGTTCTTACGAACCGGCAATCGCCAAAGTGTCTTCCTTGGAAGTGGAGGATGGCTAGAAGTGCACGAAGTGATTGTAAGAATAGTCACAATGGTGGCTTTTCTGTTACAATTTCGTCTTCTCCAGCTTTCATTGTCCAAACGAATGGGTGACAACAACCATAAGGCCTTGTGGGCTGCTGAGAAGAAGGCATTATTTGTGTCTTTGCCATTATATCTAGCTGGGGGTTTAATAACTTTTTATGCAAGCTGGAGGAACAACAATGTTGGGTTTGCAACGCGATATTATTATTCTTCTCGATTTGATGACAACCAGCATTCTCTTTGGAGGGACTTGAGATCTTATGCTGGTTTCATCCTGGATGGTTTCCTTTTCCCACAAATCCTCCTCAACATGTTCTACAACTCAAGAGAAAATGTACTTTCTCGTTTGTTTTACATCGGATTCACTTTCGTTCGGTTGGTGCCACATGCATATGACCTTTACAGGGCTCACAACTATGTTCAGAATTTTGACGGTTCATACATATATGCAGACCATGCTGCAGATTTTTACTCCACTGCTTGGGATGTCACGATCCCGCTAATGGGTATCCTTTTTGCAGCAATCATATATCTCCAGCAGAGATTTGGCGGGCGATGCTTCTTTCCTCGGAGGTTCAGGGAGCTGGAAGTAATTTATGAGAAGGTACCAGAAGCTAGTGAAGAATAAGTGTTGTTGGTAGACTATGGTGAACTTTGTGTTGTATGTTTTTACTTCTGTTTGTTTCCTTGCTGCCGAAGTAGTACAGGAAAAACTCGTGTAAACAATTACTATGTGCTTAATGGAAAATAAGAAGTATCTGTTAGTTTCAGAGCTCCTATCTTTCTGTAAACAAATACTCTGAACCTTCTCTATAATTAGCACCAAGTGTTTGTTCTAATCACATGTTCGAAACTTTGAACTTTTTAGAGTTCTGTTGTCCTTTTTGCTCGAGTTTTGACCTGTTAGGTATATGATAATAAAAATGATGAGAAATCTTATGGAGTTTAATACAATAGAATCTCTCAATAATGATATACTACTTAGGAATAACTTTCATGTAGTCATAAAAAAATTTATTTCCAAGCTGGGCAAGTTATTAATAAGAATAAACTTCATATTATAGTAGTTATAAGAATAAACTTCATATTATAGTAGTTATAATTTTTTTAGATTTTCGTCTTAAGGAACTAAGCCTCTAGATAATAATAATAATTATATGGTAAATAATATATATTATGTTATTTGAATTGGTTGAAGATTGTATGAGTTGTGTTATAATACAATGTATTTATAAAATTTAGAGGTGGACAAGGCCTAGGCCCAAGCGGTCCCAAGTCTAGTCCCAAATTTGGACCAGGTACTTGAGGGACTGTGCCCAAATCCTTCAGGATCTGTCCTAGGCCCATGAGTTTTCTTGGGGCTCAGGCCGGTCTCCCAATATTGGTCCTATGGGCCTGAAATTTTTTTGTAAAATTACATTTCAGACCTTAAATTTATTATGTATTTCATATATTATAAGGGGTTTTGGATATTTGTCGAGGGTTTATATAATTGGGTGGGGGTTTTGAAAATTAATGGGCTCGGGCCTCGGACCGGGCCAATCCCTCCTCCCTTGGGCCCGGTCCGGTCCTTATTAGATCAGGTTTTGGGCCTAGGCTTTTTTTTCCACCTCTAATATAATTTACATTGAGAGAAAAATATTAAAGAAAATGTAAAATTTTAGACTTTTAAAATGACTTTGCATATTCTCAACACTACATAAATACATGTACTAGTTTTTTGAAACTACCTCTATCTCTTTTATTAATGTGTACCTTAGATTTGACATGCTCCATTAATTAATTAATTAATAATATAGTGCATATTTTACTTTTATACCACTTGCATCAAAGATAACTAAGTCAAAATAATATTTTTTGTAATTATACATCTATTAAATTATAATCTTCTCATAGTAATAAAATTAATTTAGTCTACCACTATTTTTCATAGTAATAAAATTAATTTAATCTACCACTATAACTATTGAAGGTTTTACTGTATATAAAAGTTAAATTCATAACGACACAACCGTTCAATGAGTCCTTTAGGTGTCCATTTTGTTAGGTCAATTTGTGTTATTCTCTGCTTAAATTCACGTGCTTCACTTTGCTACAACCGAAATCTTCTAGCTGCATTGTTGTCTGCCTCCAGTACCGTTTACAAAGTCAATTCCACATAAAAGACAAAAAGAAATTTGCATTCGAGAAGAATACTTGAGCTATTTTTTTCAAAAGATTTGGGGCAGGAAATTTCCAAGGAAGAGAGACCCACATCAACTACCACGTTGTCGTCAAGACTAAAGTGAAAGAGATAATTAACTCAATAAAAAGCCTTCAATTGAGTCCTCAAATTCCTTGGGGCAATGAACTTTCTTCTTGATCTTCATCTTTATGGTTGTGGCTTCTTCTACAATCACTTCTTTGTATGGTTGGCTTAATAGTTTCGTACTTCAACAACTGCCTATTCTCTTCTATGCAACATTGTCTCTTTTATTGAAACTCAAATCTCTTACATAGATCATTTTTGCTTCAATCATCCCCCAATCAACCCTAATTGTTCATGAATTCACCATTGTTTATTTTCCTTCAAAGTGGTCACTACAATGGTGGCGTCAAAATATTGAATCTAAACCAGTCTAAACACTCATCAAATAAGATGCAATTTCTATTATTCTACACCAATAATGTTTGTAGTACGTATGATGAAGATATCTTCAAGCTTGAAGGTAGTTTATCCCTCTATAGCTCGGACTTGTACTGTCACACCCCCTCCCGGGCATCCCTATACCATAGGACTAGGGCGCTCCTGATAAGACTCAGGAATTCGAGTGGAGGGTAATTAGTTTTGAAAACATCTCATAAAAGTATAATTTTTAAAACATAATTTAAGCATATTCATAATACAAGTTCTGAAAACTGAAGGTACAGTAAAATTTGAGTACATAAACAAAATAAGTCATATCAGAGTTCCTCTAGAATTTTACAATATCATGCATATGAACATGCGCCAGTGGGCCAACTTAGAGCATAGAGTAGGCTCCGCACGAACCCTATATGCAATTCAGGGGGGTGGGGTGTTGGAGTTTCAATAACAAGTATGTATTTGGCTAGTGATGCTAAGTTGTCATGGTGCACCTGATGTTAGTGCGAGTAGACCCAAGGTTGGATACTTGGGACAGACTCAATAAGGAACTGAAGGATCAGTTCTTTCTAGGGAATTCATCATGGATGGCTAGGGATCGGTTGAAAAGATCTAGCAAGAGGGTATTGTGAGAGAGTATGTGAAGAAATTTAGTTACTCAATGTTAGACACTCAGAATATGTCCAAGAAGGAAAATTATTTAACTTCATGTCAGGCTTGCAAGGTTCGATGCAAGTTGAGTTGAGAAGGCAAAAGGTGCAAGATTTGCCTCGTGCAATTCCTATTGCTGATGGGCTAGTAGACTTTAAGACCAATAAGGAGAAAACGCCTGTTGTTGCGGTAAAAGCAAAGAAGAAAGATCACCGAGAGTTTAAAGGAAGCATACAAGAAGAAAGACTTCCAGTTTCAGAAGAAAAATCCTACCATCGATAAGGGAAAGGCAAGTGGTAGGAGCAATTTTTCTAAAGAAAACAAAAAGGACAAAACAATGCAGACTATTTTATTTGTGGAGGACCACATCGGGCAAGGGATTGTCGAAAGAGAGAAAACCTTGATGCTTTAATTGGCGAGGGAGGGAGAGTCTAGTAGGCAGCAAATCTTAAAGAATCTATTGCAACTGATGAATGCTATAAGGGTAGAGACTAGTTCAAGGACGGGAAACAAGGACGGGAAAGGGTGTTGTTTGTAATACTTTACTGTTTGTTGATATTAAAGTGAGGCATGGTTAGGTTAAAGCCTTTGTTAGATATGGAAGCAACTAATAATTTCATGGCAGGCAGAGTTGTTACAAAATTGGGGCTAACACTCTTTCAGAGTCCCACAACAGTGAAGGCTATTAATTCTAGTGCATGTGGGGTGACGAGAATAGCCTACAATGTGTTTGTATGTGTGGATTGTTGGGCAAGTAAGATTAATTTGACTGTTGTTCCATTGGATGACTTTGATATCATTTTGGAGGTAGAATTCTTTAAAGTAGCAAAGGTGTCGGTGATGCCCTACTTGAATGGTATGATGATTAATCATGATTTTGGCCCTTGTTTTGTGTCATGTTGATCATTGGGAGATGATAGTAAGCCAGGCTAGTCGAAGCTTTACCATTATTTCAACCACGACAGTAAAGCGTGGGTTGCAAAAAGGGCATGAAAATTATTTGGCGACATTGATAGAATTGAAGCCTTATAAAAAGGTTGAAGTGTTGGATATAGTGGCATAATTGTTACATGAGTTTGTTGATGTAATGCCACGGGAGTTGCCTAAAAACTTCCTCCAAAACGGGCCATTGATCATAGAATCGAGTTGGAACAAAAGGCGTTCCCACCTTGCTTGCCCACAATATAGGATGTCTGTTATGGAGTTGAAAAAACTCTTAAAATAGCTTAATGAGTTGCTTGAGGCAGGTACCATAAGACCTTCCAAGGCTCCTTTTGGTGCTCTTGTGTTGTTTCAAAACAAACATGATAGACCCCTTCATATGTGTGTCGATTATAGGGACTTTGAACAAGATTATAATTTGGAACAAGTATTCTGTTCCCCTTTATTCAAGATCTCATGGACAAGTTGAGTGGAGCTTCAGTTTTCAATAAATTGGACTTGTGGTCAAGGTATTGGCAAGTCAAGATTGTTGCGAGAGATGAGTCTAAGACCACTTGTGTTACGAGGTATGGTTCATATGAATTTTTAGTCATACTGTTTGGTTCAACAAATGCACCAGCTACATTCTGTATTTTGATGAATGATGTGCTATATGAGTTCTTGGATGATTTTATGGTTGTATATCTGGATGATACAGTTGTCTATAGTCGAAATTTGGATGAACATTTGGTTCACATGAGAAGGTAATTGATGCGGTAAAAAGAGCATCAATTGTATGTGAAGATGGAGAAATGTGAATTTGCTAGACAAGAGATCATGTTCTAGGGGCACTTGGTGAGTAAGGGCCAAGTGAGAATGGATCTAAGGAAGGTGTAGGCGATAGTGGAATGGTCAACTTCTACAAAGGTACCTGAGTTGATAGCTTTTTTTGGTTTAGCAAATTATTATCACAAGTTTATTGTAGGTTACTCAAAGAAGGTAGCACCATTGACTGATTTGTTGAAAAAGGGCAATGGCGGGAGTGGATAGAAACATGTGTTATGGCTTCAATAAGTTGAAGGAAGCCATTGCCTTAAAACCAATGTTGAGGTTGCCTAATTTTGAGTTACCATTTAAAGTTCATATGGATGCTTCAAAGAAAGCTATTGGTGGGGTGTTGGTATAAGAGGGACATCCTGTTGCTTTTGAAAGTTGAAAGTTAAATGGTGTAGAGTAGTGATATTCTGCTTATGAGAAAAAAATGGTGGTTATTGTGCATCATAGTTTGCAAATCTGGTTTATCCCACCCAAACCTATACCCGTTGGTTGTACTCCTCCCTAGAGCTCCACAGGCATCTCTCGTGCCGAGGGATATAATAATCGTACGGTATGATAAAATCTTCCCATCTATGCACACGTGGGGTAAAATGTAAATATTAATACTAGTTGATGTCTAAAGGGGACTGTACTCAAGAAGGGTGGTCTTAGTTTTGAAAATATAATTACAACCGCATAGTGTCCAATTTTAATATAGTCCATAAGTATTGAATCTTTTCACTCAGACCCTTGAATCACCTCTTTAAACTAGGGGTGGAAAAATCCGGTTAACCGGTTGCTTGACCGAATGGGTTTTCGGTTTCAAAAATAAATTGAACCGAAACCGGTCCGGTTTTGGTTATAAACCGAACGAAAATTCAGGTTTGGTTAACCGGTTTTTAAATCGGTTAATTAAGATTTATGATGGGCTACATTTTTCGGCCCAATTCGGTCACACTCCACTTATGGGCTGCATTTTTCAACCCAATTCGACCACACTCCACTTTGGCCCATTTTCTTTTTTTTTTTTCCAAGTTTTTTTTTTTTTTTACTTGAATTAAAGTTATATACTTATATTTATTGTAATTGAATTTGAATTCATATAATTTTAATGTACATCAAATATTAATAATTTAAAATTACAAATCAAAGATTGCAAAAACAAAGATATGATACAACTCTGATTTCAAATTATAAAGTACACAAAGACATTTACAAATCAAACGTATACAAACTAAAAAATAGTCCCCTATTGCCAACTTAGTTTCCACCCTAAAATTACAAATCAAACACATGAATAAAATAAGAAACATATTTCCACAAAATTCAAATCAAACACATGATTAAAACTAGCATACTAAAAAATAGTCCCCTGTTGTCAACTTAGTTTCCACCCTAAAATTACAAATCAAACACATGAATAAAATAAGAAACATATTTCCACAAAATTCAAATCAAACACATGATTAAAACTAGCAAACACATTTCCACAAAACAAACATAACAAACACATTTCCACAAAACAAACCTAAGTACATAACAAGCACATTTCCAAATCAAATAATGAAATGCAAACTTAGAAGATACACAAACAAAGTTCACAAAGACAAATATAAATATAACAAATCCACAAAAAAGATTTCAAAAGAGGCCTCCAAACAAGCAATAACCGTCCAACTCCAAGCACATTCCAATCCACTGTCTTCTCCTGAAAATAGAATGATACAGAAATACATTAGTTGACACGGAATGCTTGCATAAAATAAAATAAATGAAAAATTACATTTTAGTTTTTACATATCTTAGAATGTACGGGTGCAACTATTGTTTCAGCCAATTATTGAAACGAAAAAAGCAAATGTATGAGTACGCACAATATTCAAAATTAAGTGATAATAGAACAAGATAATATGGAGTTACCAAAACCAAATAAGTGAAAAAATAACAATGGATGATGCCCTAAAAGTTCAAATTAATGCTATATATAAGAAGAAGTAGACACAAAAGTGTATAGCATGTTCAAAAATGCACCAAGAAATACAAGGCAGAGAGATGAGGTCACCCACTAGAAACAGATGATGACGTGGAGACTGGAGCGATGACGGCTGCTGCAGCTGAGGTCACGTAGTAGGCACGCATGAGGGACCTGGGAAACCCAGACAGCGACAGTAGTGAGCCAGTGACTTGGTGAAGTAAGAACCGAAGAAGAATGGTGACTGGATGACTGGACTGCGACTGGTGACTGTCGACTGTTGAGCTAAAGATCAGTTGCGTGAGCAAAGACCGGTGGTGTGAGCAACGTGAGAAATTTTGGGTGGCTACTGGATGAGGCGTGACCGTGTGAGAACTGAGACACAGTGAGAATCCGAGAGATAGTGAGAGACAAAGAATGAGAGTGAGACTGAGAGACTGAGAGAATGCGAGAGTTACTAAGGTGAGTGAGGTTTGATCTAAGTAGTGACTTGAGTATACTGAGTACCGTGCGGCTTGCGGCTGTGGCGTGCGTGAGTAGTGAAGCAGTGAGTGTGAGTATACTGACTTACTAAGTAGTGAGTTTAAGACTTTAAGTTAGGGTGTTTGGTGTTAGACAAGTTAGATTGTTAGTGCGTTAGGGATTGCAAAATCAAAAACGTAAAAATCTTTTTTTTTTTTTTTTAAATTCGGTTCATAAAACCGGTTCTGGGTAATCGAAATTAATTGTGCCCAAAACCGAAACCGAATTGGATTTTCGGTTTTTTTAATAATCGAACCAAAACCGAACAAAAACAGGATTTTTGGTCCGGTTTTTCGGTTCAGTTCGATTCGGTCTGATTTCGGGTTTTTTCCCACCGCTACTTTAAACTGACAATTTTACCCTTTCTACCCGAGAGCCAAATGTCGCGGTATAGACCTTTAGTGGCAAGAAGGCTTCTGGAATGCTGCCTTTCATGCTCTTCTAGGGGTAATGCCGTGACATCAAAAAGTCTTCATATGATGATCTTTTGAAATGCTTCAAAGACTTCATGTGTTCATTGTAGCTAGACTTGCTTTAGTTGAAGTCTTTGAAGCGATATTAATGTGGTGCAAGACAGCCACATAATGCTACCATTGACGAAGACCAAATGAAGTTTTTCCACATATGAGGCCAAAGACTTATGCCCTGAAAATTCTACTTGAGCACTCTTTTTTCTAGGGAGAGACAGATTGATCAACAATTACATTTGCTGTCGACAACACAAACAAACAAACATATATATATATATATAATTTTGTTTCGTAGCTTTCTTTATTTTCTTTCATGGTCATCTCTTTTAGTTTCGACAATTGCTTCATGAAAACCCTTTTTTTTTTTTTTTTTTAAATTATTATTTAAGGTGAGACTTTTTACTGAGAAAGAGCAGCTGGTATTGTGGTTGGAGAAGAAGAAGCATGTGGTGTGGAGTGGGGTTCCTTCCAAAAATGGGGTAAAGCTAAAGAGATTAAAACTCAAAGGAGTGTTACCCAAGAATTTTGTTGTGGAATTGCATTTCATTGCTTTGGTTTGCCATCAATCACGGCATGGGAAAAGAGTAAATGGTGTAGGGACGACCACTCGCTCACTTTAATTGTTTTTTGTGTGTGAAGGGGTAAAGTGTAAAGAAATCAAACTTAAAGATAGGGATCAGTTTTTGGTTGTGTATATTGAAAGCAACTCTCTTGAATCATAGCCACCAAATGAATGAATTAATGATTTGATTTGATTTTACATATAGGACTTGAGGGAAAGATAAACCAGCGTACACATTTACTTTATAATTAAAATATATTAAATAAAATTCACTTTAAAATTTAATAAATCAAATATTTCAAATTAACGATTTACTCATTGTCCAATATTCAATTGATTAATTAATTTTGTACAACGTACTGTATTTTGCTTTAACAAATACAATAGCAATCATTGAAGTTTTTTCATAAGCTTCACTAGACCTCTTTGAGATAAATTGTCTTGTCTGTGCGATTCAAAATGCAAATTAAGTTTTCGTATCTTATTGGTAAACTTGAATACTTGAAATAAATACCTGCGTGACTCGTAGGTATCAAATTGTTATTCTTAATTTCTTTATTATTTATTGCTTTAATTATTAATTCAACATTAAATTAACTCTAGTACAAATCATTAACATTTAGATAAATACAATCACAAATATTTTCTAATCTTCTATTTTAGTTAGTATTAGGATACTTTTTATATTATATAACCCTTAATTATGTCAGTATATTATATGATTGTAATTAACATAATTAAGAGATTCAATAAATCGTTTTCTACCTATATAATGCATGTAACTCTATAGTAGAGATCAATAAATTGAAACATCCAATTCTTCAAACAAACATGGTATCGAAGCCACTTTCATAAACAACACTATATTATATACAAACAACAATACTTTGAAATACAAGCAATAAATATACCCATGCAACGCGGGCTGCCTTAACGAAGCGATAGAAAAAAACAAAAGAAAAGATAACAGAATGCTTAATTATAGAGATGTTGTTTCTGCAATGAAAGAGGTCCTCAAAAGAAACACTACAATCACAGTCGAACGAATCCGCAACAATACCAAAAGACAAAGCAAACGAGGAGAGAAAAATGAAAAAAAAATCATAAATAAATAGTAACCCAATTTTCAATCAAACCGATCAGACCGTTGGTCCAATATTAATATTCCAGTTCACAAAACATTACAATTTAATATTACTTATTTGGATTAAATAGGGTATACATTGATATGTAATAATTTATATTAAATTACTGTTATTAATTAATTTATTATTTATTACTTTAATTATTAATTAAAATTAAATTAAATATTATCACAAATATTTTTTAATATATTATTTTAGTCAATCTTAAAATACTATTTATATTGTATAATTTTTAAATTGTGTCAGTGTATTTTATAATTTGTAGTTAATATAATTAGAAGATTTAGTGAATCATTTTTTACCTATATAATATATGTACCTCTATAATAGATACTAGATATCAATAAAGTGAAATTATTTAGTGTATCATCCAATTATTCCTAGTCGTTGCTTTAACTTTCTCTCTCATCCGTTACCCTATCCCTGGGACGCTGACCCAACACTACACATATCCCCAGAAAACTTTTTCCTTCTTTTTCTCTCATTTTTTAAAATTTTTTTATTTTCCTTGTCTCTTAAGTGCATGTCACTGTCACCGACTTGAACATATGGTCCAAAAGTTCATTAAGCAATTTGAGCTTAAATAAAAATTAACGCCAACTTTTTTTCTTCTTTTAAGCAATTAGACACCTCGTAAGCTGGGAAGAAAGTCATTTCCACTTTCTCATCGCAATTTATTTTCCCTCATCTTCTTGCTCTTAGGTCGTCAAGATTTGAAGTTACAGAGTTCGGTGCATTTCGAAGTTACAACTTACAAACTCTCGTTTAGGTATGATTTCATTTTTATTTTTAGAATAGACGATTTTTTTCCCAACATAAAAAGTTTTAAAATACTATTTTTCTACTCCCAAAATTTATATTCAAAACACATTTCATTTTCTTAGTTAGCGTTCAATGAGTTATAGAAGATAGGATGAAAGAGGTTTTGTAGAGTAGAGATTGGTGGATTGAATAATGATGACAAATTGAAAATTCGTCATCGGAATCCACAAAAAATCAACTAAGAACAAAAACTTTAACTTTGCAGTGACCGACAATCAGTGAGAAATCATGTGTTAGAGTGAGAGGTTTTTTGTAGAGAGAGACCGGAGGTTCAAATGGTGGTGCCGTAAATAATTTTCACTGGAATTAGCTTTGGTAATAAAAAAATTATTAACTTTAGGTGAGAAATTAGTATTTGAAACTTTTTGGATGGAAAATTGTTCATTAAGCCAAACCTTGAGCCGGAAAAAGTCGTTTACTCTTATTTTTTCTACTTTTAATTTTCTTCTGATTTTTGCCAGATTAGATCAGGTGTTTTTGCATATTCCACTTCTAATTATTTCAATTTGCTTTCGTATGAAAAAAGAAAAAGGATATTGAAAAATTAAAGATGAGAAAACACATAGATTACTGAGTTCCAAGTAGTGATTGCAGTCGTCTACTTCACAGAAAAGTAATTTTTTTTTTTTTTTTTTTTGCTTTAGATATAATAATAATGAATAACAAACATCATAATAATAATAATAATAAATTCTTCAATCATGTTATATAAACACAAAATTTTGATCACATCCTTTTTTAAATATTTTAGCCAATAATTTGGGAAATAGCGCTAAAATATTTTCTAGATCTAAAGATGCATGTTGAGAGTAGCATAGGGTTTTTATTTGATTAATATTAGTTATGATTTTGAAAGTCTTATAATTTCCTTAGTTATTGCTCTAAAAGGTACCAGTAATTTAATTGATATGTTTTGCAACTCTATTAGTGCAAAACAAAAAAAATTTACAAAAATGGGGTTCAAGTTACAGAGAGAGTAAGAACAATTTTCTAATTCAAGAGTGGGGTTTTACACCTCCAGTTTCTAAACAATTTCAAGATTGGTACTATACCTATTTTTCTCTCTTATGTTTTAGCATCCGTTGTCAATGTGCAGTTTCATCCTTGTCTTTCAAAGTGTGCGACTGTGTAAATAATAGCTCATAGGGGAGTTTTGTGTGGGGTTAGCCGTGTGGTGAGGCCTGTGGTTTGCTAGTTAAAGATATCTCCCAACGAAAGAAGGTATGAGAAATTAACTTTTGTTAAACTTACATATATGAAATAATAGTAATTCTTCGTTTTGTTAGTTATATAGTATTAATTCTTCAGTATTTAATTGACCAAATAAGTTAATGAGATTACAATATTGGCATTTTTTGAAGAAAAATGGAAAAGGATTTTTTTTTTTGTAAAAACTAATAATTTTTTTGATATGTTTGATGAATTTAAAAGTTAATTTCATATATATTAGATAATTTTTCAAAGTCAAGGATGCTAGATTTTGGGTGTGTACATAGCCTTTAAGTTACAGAGAGAGTAAGAACAATTTTCTGATTCAAGGAGTGGGGTTTTACACCTCCAGTTTCTAAACAATTTCAAGATACTTATTATTATTTTTATTTTTATTCATGAAGATCTCCAAATATCTATTCGCACAATACTTTTTTATATTTTTAATATTCGGTTGTCAATGTTTCCTGCATGTGCAGTTTCATGCTTGTCTTTCAAAGTGTGCGACTGTGTAAGTAATACCTCATAGGGGAGCTTTGTGGGGGTTAGTTGTGTGGTGCCTGTGGTTCGCCAGTTAAAGATATCTTCCCAACCAAAGAAGGTATGAGAAATTAACTTTTGTTGAACTTACATATATGAAATAATTGTAACTCTTCGTTTTTGTTTACTTTAGTTTTCATATTTTACAGTTATGCACCCATAATTTCTACACTTTTCATTTGTTACAACCACACCCCCACAATCAACTCCTCTAAATTCATTTCAACTACTGCAAATTTTACCATGTAATATTCAAGCAGTTTTAGATGCATTCTTATTTTATGAATGGCAAATTGGTTACAGACCTCAAAAACATGGTCTGGTGTAATTTACAAAGAGGTTTTTTTATTTATTTTTTTTTTTTTGTTCACTTAATTCAACAAAATGTATCAAAACATAAAATCAAAAACAAATATCACAACTTAATCTACTCAACAGAAAAGAGAGAGTTGGGATGTTGACAGAGAGTGAAGAAAGGAGAAGGAAGAGGAGGTTGCGAATGAGAGTGAAAGAGAAGATGGAGATTAAAAATGGTGATAAGATTGATGGTGGGATCACTGGGATGAGATGGAGTTTAGAAATGGTGGTATGATTTAGGAA
>CM047899.1:9921686-10127620 GCA_026229545.1 Pistacia atlantica | reverse complement strand
GGTATGATTTAGGAATTAGGGTAGCTTAATTTTTTATAGGTATACTCAACCCACTCACAAAAAAAGGGACCGGTCCAAGCACGGATTGATAAAAAAAGGACTAAAATCTCTCCCATCCTTTACCCTGTTCCTATCCCTATCCGTGGGACCCTTACTCAACACTACACATATCCCCAATAAAACTTTTTCCTCCTTTTGCATTCTTTCTTTTTCTCTCATTTATTTATTTTTTAATTTTCCTTGTCTCTTAAGTGGGTTATCTCACTGTCATCGACATGAACATATGGTCCAAGTGATGCGAACACATCACAAAATGAAAAATTTATCACTTTTACAATACCTTTTGGACCAGCTTAAAGGAAAATTAACATTAACATTAACTTTGATTTTTATTTTTCTTTTAATGTAAAAAAATCTGGAAAATTAGACTCCTCCTAAGCTGGGAAGAAAGCCATTTCCACTTTCTCATCGCAATTTATGTTCACGAGTAAACGACATGTTCTCACCCAAGGTTTATTGAAACTACAAGTTCTCACCTGGTTTCATAAATTTCAAACTCTCAACTTTAAACTAACACCATTAATAACTTTAAGGATCCAAAGTGTGCTATTACCAAACAACCCTCTAATCTTCTTCTTCTTCACATGATCAGCCAAATTCCCTCTCATCTTCTTCTTCTTCTTCTTCTTCACCCGATCAGCCAAACTCCAAGAAAAGATTTTCAGATTTCTCACCCTTTTCAACACTATAATCATCAATCAGAAATTGGGATTGATTGGAGTTTTGTTTGTTGAGATTTTGAAGGAGATTGTTTTTGTGTTGTTTGGAGGTCGTTTGGGATTGATTAAGAAGTGTTTTGAGTTTGTTTTCTGGGATTGATTGAAGTCGGGGAGGATGATCAAAGCTTTGTAAATTTTGGCACTCCACCTGTTTGTAAAAATTCCCAAGCCTTTAGGTTGTAACTCTATATTTGTTATTTTCCGGCCTATACTCTATATGTGCTACTTTTCTGGTTGATGGTGATAGTTGTATGGGCTGGTTGTGGTGGCAGCTTATTTTTCAGTTTGCATCTAAATTTTGAAATGATCTTTTTACCTTTTTCACCGTTTGATTAAACAATTTTATATTAATTTAAAGGTGAAAATTTAGAATTTATAAAACATGTTAACTTTCATTTAGCTTTACCTTGGGTGGGAGTGGGAACATGTCGTTTGCTCTTATTTTCGTTCATTTTCTCGCTTTTAGGTCATAAAATTTTAATTTGACAATTTTATAATATTTCACAATTATTTAAAAATTTAAAAGTATTTACTTTTAAAAATAATTTTTCAATATACTAATAATAATTAAATATTAAAAATTAAAAAATAAATAAATAAAGGCAGTATAGCGGCCCAGGCCAAGGGCCCACATGTTGGCGGTGGTGTTTGCCACTGTTATTCTTGTATTTCCATTTTTCTTTTTTTCTTTTTTTTTATCTTTCTGGCTTTTTTAAAGTAATAAAAATAAAAGAGTGACGCTAGTTAAAATCAAAATATAGTATAAACATTAATTATTGAAGTAAGATTTTCTCAACATTTAACAACTTTTTAGTAAAAATTGAAGTTACGATAGGGTTACCCCATTTTTATTTTTTATTTTTTTTCATTCAAGTGTAAGATTAATCATGCAATCTATATAAAGCCAACTAGCGTGATAATATAATATTTAATTATAATGAAAATTCAGATATATAGGCTTTGGATGCAAGATTTTGGGTGTGTTTTAGCCTTTAAGTTTAAGAGAGTAAGAATAATTTTCTAATTCAAACAGTTTCTAAACAATTTCAAGATACTTATTATTATCTTTTTAATTCAAGAAGATCTTCAAATATCTTCCTATTTATCTTTTTATGTTTTAATATTCGTTGTCAATGTTTCCTGCATGTGCAGTTTCATCCTTGTCTTTCAAAGTGTGCGACTGTGTAAGTAATAGCTCATCGGGGAGTTTTGTGGGGGTTAGCCGTGTGGTGAGGCCTGTGGTTTGCTAGTTAAAGATATCTCCCAACCAAAGAAGGTATAAGAAATTAACTTTTGTTAAACTTATGTATATGAAATAATAGTATTTCTTCGTGTTGTTGGTTATATAGTATTAATTCTTCAGTATTTAATTGACCACATAAGTTAACGTGATTACAATATTAGCATTTTTTTGAAGAAAAGTGGAAAAGGTTTATTAATTGAAAACTTGTGGTTATACTCTAGAAATTCAAGTCTAAAAAAGAAAAAATGCACTGCAACTCAAGAATTAATACTTAAAAATCAAGTATAACACATGGGAAAGTCAAAAGCTAATTTAATTGAAATGCTTAACCAAAGATTTTAATGTGAATAGGGATAAAATATTAAAACAAACTATTCATTTATTTTCATCAAGTGATAAGCTATAAACATTAATTTTTTTCAATTCATTTATTTTTATTTTAAAAATCATTATTAAATTAAAAAAAAAATCTCAAATTTTGAATGACTTAAATTAAGTCCAATTGAGACCTAAGTTGAAAAAACAAACAATGATACTTAACAGCTGACAGAGTCTCTATCCTTCATTAACAGGTTTTTGAATATTAACTATTAGCCACTCCCACCAATGACCTAAAAAAGCCCCAGTTTTAATCAATGTTTTTAAAACCAAACCGGTCAATGATCGGGCAGGCAATTGGGTCCCAAGTTGAATGGTCTGACCTATTAGACTGACAGTATCACCGGTCAACCAGTAAACACACTTTTGATAAATACTATCCGTCTCAACAAGTTTCAAATCTAGCAAAAACACTTCTGATTTGTCCTTTCAAGTTTGAAATCTAGCAAAAACATCCCTATGATCTGAATTGACTTGAATTAGCCCTTGGGCCCTAGTTGAATCAACGGAGCCGGATCGGGTTTTAAAATATTGGTTTTAATATTTTTTCTGAGTAAGAGGTTTAACCATAACTAACTTTACATTACATAAAAGACCAAATACAACAAAACTGACCCAGGCTTATTTTTTTTTTTTTTTCTTTTCTCTAAATGCCGTTTAGTTAATGAAGAACGAAATAGCTTAATGGGAGTGTTTAAGTAATAAAGATTTCGGTTATTGACATAAATAAAGCACCCCTAAATGTGTCATAAACTGATACAACAATAAAAATAATATGAGCTTCAGTATGCTTACATGAATTCAATAAACTAATCATTATTTTGTACTCGTTCTGTTTACTACGATAAGAGGGTTTACTTTTAGTTGATGATGTATCTAAAATGGTTTTACTATGGTCATGATTTGGATTTGGGACCTTTCCTCTAAGGATTCTAAAATTCCTCAAGCCGTATAGAAGCATATATTGATGCTTTTGGTTGCCCTCAATATATGATACAGTACTATCTAAAAGCACAAAATATACAAATTTTTTTATATATGAGTATCACTACACAATAATAATAATAAAATAAAGATATAAAAAAGACTTTCTATTCCAAATAATATTTAATTATCAGTCAATGATTTTTTATTTTATTTTTTAATTTTTTTATCTTATACTGATGTACTTAATTTCTTGACAACAGAGTTCGAGGATGGAAGTTGTTGTGGCTATTGCATCAAAGGTTGGAGAATACTTGGTGAAGCCGACAGTGAACCAAGTCCGTTATCTATTTTGTTTCAACACAATTGTTGAAGAACTTAAAGAACAAGAAATCAATTTGAAATTGGCAAGAGACAACGTGAATAAAGATGTTGAAACAGCCAAAAATAATACTGATGAAATCAAGGGAGATGTAGAAAAGTGGCTAACTGATGCCAACAAGATCCTGGCTGATGTTGAGGGATTGAAAGAAGAGACAGCAGTGAAAAAGACTTGCCGTAATGGATAGTGTCCTAATTTGGGTTGGCGATATTGGTTAGGTAGGAAAGCAGCAAAGAAGACAACCATTATGTTGAAGCTAACAGACAATGGCAAATTCGATGGAGTGGGTCATCCTACCACTCTACCAGGCATAGAATTTTTAAAGCCTAATCAATTTCAGATTTTCGGGTCTTCAAAATCTGCTATTGATGATATTATTGAGGCACTGAAAAATGATAAGATCTATATGGTTGGATTGTATGGGATGGGCGGGGCTGGTAAGACAACCTTGGCAAAAGAAGTAGGTAACAGAGTGAAGGAGATCTTTAATGAGGTTGTGATGGTTACCATATCTCAGACTCCAAACTTTAAAAATATTCAAGGTCAACTAGCAAGTGAGCTACGGTTGTCACTGTTGGAGCAAGGTGAAGAAGAAACAGCGCGGCGATTATTCAAGAGATTCACAGAGCCAGAGAAGAAGATCCTCGTAATCTTGGACGATGTTTGGAGAAAATTTGAGTTAAAATCGATATTAGGAATTCCACTTGATGATGATAACAAGAATTGCAAAATTCTTCTTACTACTCGTCGACAACAAGTTTGTATCGATATGGGGTGTCAGTCACGAATTCAACTAAATGTTCTAAATGATGATGAAGCTGTGGCTTTACTCAAAAGGCATGCAGGCATAGGTGATGCCTCCACTTTGAATCCTCTGGCAATTAAAATTGCTAAGGAATGTGATGGCTTGCCTTTAGCACTTGTAGCTATTGGGAGTGCTCTAAGAGAAAAGGATTCTGACGAATGGAAAGTTTTGCATGACAAACTAAGTGACTCAAAACTTGAAGATATGATTAGTGTTACAGGGGAGGACAGCATTGTTGCTGGAGAAAAAGGTATTTATGCCACTCTTAAGTTAAGCTATGATTATTTGAGGGGTGAGCAAATCCAGTTTTGTTTCTTGTTGTGTTCAGTATTTCCTGAAGATTATGAAATCTCTTTACACGAATTGGTTAGAATTGGAATAGGGTTAGACTTGTACCAAGATGTTAACTCTATTGAAGACTTAAGGAAACAATTTTGCGTTATGGTTAATAATCTGAAGGCTTCGGGTTTGCTAATTGATGCTGGCGAAGAGGTCGTAAAAATGCATGACATGGTTCGTGATGTTGCCATATGGATATCATCGGGAAAACATGTATTCATGAATAAATCTAGCATGGGATTGACGGAGAGGCGTAAAAAGAACATGCTTGAACAATGCACAGCAATTTCCTTGATGGACAATGGTATTGACATAAATTTGCTTCCTCAAAGCTTGGTCTGTCCTAGTGTGACGCCACTCAAGCATTTCATCAAACACTTGGTGTGCGTCACCCGGACAATCTAGAAGCTTCCGGAATACTCTTGTACATGCTAGAATATTGTAATTAATGAGGTAGTTGGTAGATAGTAGTTGGTAGGTGGTAGTTTAGAGTTAGCTAATCTCCACCGTTGATCTTAAGAGATCTTGACCGTTCATTGTATACCCAAACTACTATAAAAGGGGGAGGCCTTCATTTGGCCAAACCATCCAAGAAAAGTTCTCTCAATTAGTAAAGAGTTCTTTTCTAGCATCTCTTGTGAGTTTGTGTGAGTGTTTTCTTACTTGCAGGGCTAGGAGCGTGAGCAAGCAAGGCTGACTTAGGGCAATCGTCGGGGGACAAGCACCTAAGGCCGAGCGAATCCGAGGGGAAGCAATCGGGTCGTTACAGTTGGTATCAGAGCGGGAAGATTCTTGGTTCAAGATGTCGTCCGAAGTTTGCCATGAAGAGCAAAGGGGGAGGGAAGCCAATCCTAACCCCAACCCTTCCAAGAAGAACTCTCGAGGAGGGAAGGACAAGTCCGTGGACGTGATTGCCTCCATGGAAGCGCGGGTGATGCGCAACGAGGTGAATGTTGCCGAAGTGAAGGAACACCTCGACGTCCTCGATCAAAAGATGGACGATGTTGAAGGCATGGTCGAAACCATGGGAGAGTTTCGCCAACATGTTGCCGATAAGCACCAAGCCTTTGAGGAGTTCCAAGTGGTGGTGTTGGACTCTCTCAGGACATTACAAGCTCAAGTGGAAGAGCTCCGATCGGGTCTAGAAGAAAGCAAGGGCGATTGGGCATTTTGCAAGAGGGCGGTGGCAAACGGGGTCGTCACCAATGCCGCACCTCCCGCAAGGGTCGAAGTTCCAAGACCGCGGAAGTATGGGGGAAAGCGGGATGCCCAAGAGCTGGAGAACTTTCTATGGTCCATGGAGAGGTACTTCGAGGCTACCAATGTCCAAAGTGAGCAAGAGAGGGTGAACATTGCAACCGGGTATCTTGAGGACCATGCAATCGCGTGGTGGCAACGGAAGCATGCCGAGATCATGCAAGGCACATGCATCATCAACACTTGGGAGTTACTCAAGTGTGAAATCAAAAAGCAATTCTATCCGGGCAACGTAGCATATGAAGCACGAAAGAAGATGCGGGAACTCAAACACACGGGGCCTATTTCCAGGTATGTGGATGAATTCTCTAAGCTTATGCTTCAAGTTGATAATATGAATTCGGAAGACTTGCTATTTAATTTTATGGAGGGGCTCCAACCCTGGGCACAACGGGAGCTCCAAAGGCGTCAAGTAGCCAACATTTCCACAGCCCTTACCGAAGCCGACACCCTTGTTGAGTTCCGCAAGGAGAGACATCCAAGCCGAAAAAGGATGGCAAGTCCGATCACGGCAAAGGTGGGGGAGGAAAGGGAGACAAATCATCCCACCGAAAAGGGAGATAAGCCGCCGCACAAGAAAGAATGGCGGAAGGATGGCAAGAAGGAGTACAAGCGTCGTGAGAATTGCTACCTTTGTGATGGGGACCATTGGATCCGTGACTGCCCCAAGCGCAAAGCCTTCAATGCCATGTTCGAAGAGAAACAACCTGAGACATCCGCATCCGAGACAGCCAACATGGGATGCCTCCAACTTCTCAATGCCTTGAAGGTAAAGCCCGCACAACCGAAAGTTCAAGATAAGTCCCTCATGCATGTCGAAGCCACCATCAACGGGAAGAAAGTTCAAGCCTTATTGGACACGGGTGCTTCCCACAACTTCATCAAAGATAGTGAGGCAAGACGGTTAGGCCTCAAGGTGGAGAAATCAGACGGATGGCTCAAGACGGTGAATGCTGAAGCTAAACCACTTGGGGGCGTGGCTCGGAACGTTGAGCTACATCTTGGCACATGGAGCGGCAAGGTATCATTTTCTGTTGCACCTTTAGATGATTTTAACCTTGTTCTTGGCATGGAGTTTCTCAGGCAATTTAATGCGGTGCCCCTACCGCGATACAACTCTATGTGCATCCTGGAGGGAGTCCCGTGCATGGTTCCAACCGTGAGCAAAGCCGCACCAAGCAACCAACTCTCCGCAATGCAAATTGAGAAGGGACTTAAGCGAAAGGAAGAGACCTTTCTAGCCATGGTGCATGAGTTGGAAGACGAGGGAGGTGTGGACACCATGGAGCCGGTACCGGGGAAAATATCCCAAGTCCTTGAAGAATACAAGGACGTCATGCCATCCGAGTTGCCAAAATGCTTACCACCTAGGAGGGAGGTGGACCATAAGATCGAGCTAGAGCCGGGAGCCAACCCACCCGCCAAAGCTCCATACCGGATGTCGCCACCGGAATTAGACGAGTTACGGAGACAACTCAAAGAACTCTTAGAGGCCGGATTTATCAAGCCTTCAAAAGCACCATACGGAGCTCCGGTCCTCTTTCAAAAGAAGCATGATGGGTCGCTTCGCCTTTGCATCGACTATCGGGCACTCAACAAGGTAACCATCAAAAACAAATATCCCATTCCACTAATTGCCGATTTGTTTGATCAACTTGGACAGGCCAAGTACTTTTCTAAGCTTGACTTGAGATCGGGGTATTACCAAGTGTGGATTGCGGAGGGGGATGAGCCGAAGACTGCATGTGTGACACGTTACGGAGCCTTCGAGTTCAAAGTCATGCCATTCGGCCTCACCAATGCCCCTGCCACTTTTTGCACGCTCATGAACCACATTTTCCATCCATATCTTGATCGGTTCGTGGTGGTTTATCTCGACGACATTGTGGTGTATAGCAACACTCTTGAGGAGCATGCCAGCACCTACGGACAGTTTTCCGAGTGTTGCAAGAAAACAAGTTGTATGTCAAGCGGGAGAAGTGTTCATTTGCCAAGCCGGAGGTAGAGTTTCTCGGCCACAAGATCACGGATGGGAAGCTCATCATGGACAAAGCCAAGGTGAAGGCTATTGCGGAGTGGGAAGCTCCAACAAAGGTTACCGAGTTACGCTCTTTCCTGGGGCTCGTGAACTATTATCGGAGATTCATCAAAGGCTATTCCACCATTGCCGCACCACTCACGGAATTTACTTAAGAAGGCCATAAAATGGGAGTGGACGGTCGATCGCCAACAAGCCTTTGACACTTTGAAAAGGGCCATCATGGAAGGAGCCGGTGTTAGCATTGCCCGACCATGCTCGACCATTTGAGGTACATACTGACGCATCCGATTTTGCTATTGGAGGTGTTTTAATGCAGGAAGAACATCCCATAGCCTTTGAGAGCCGGAAGCTCAATGATACGGAGCGGCGATACACGGTGCAAGAGAAAGAGATGACAGCCGTGGTGCATTGTCTACGCACATGGCGACATTATTTACTGGGGTCCAAGTTCTTGGTGAAGACGGACAACGTTGCAACTAGCTACTTTCAGAGTCAGAAGAAGCTCAGTCCCAAGCAAGCTAGATGGCAAGACTTCCTGGCCGAGTTCGACTATGTGTTAGAGTACAAGCCCGGGAAAGCCAACTTGGTAGTGGATGCATTGAGTCGGAAGGCCGAGTTAGCAGCCATCAGCAAGGTACAAGGGGATCTTCTCAAGCTTATAAGAGAGGGTCTCGAACATGACGCATTGGCCAAGCAACTCATTTCCCTAGCTCGAGATGGCAAGACCAAGCGCTTTTGGGTAGAAGACGGCCTCCTGTACACCAAAGGGAGAAGGGTGTATGTTCCCAAGTGGGAAAATTTGCGGAGGAACTTGATCAAGGAGTGTCACGACACCAAATGGGCCGGACATCCCGACAAAGGCGCACCCGAGCACTACTAGAAGCAGCTTATTATTGGCCACAAATGCGGGATGATGTGGAGCAGTTTGTACGAACCTGTCTTGTGTGCCAACAAGACAAAGTGGAACACCAAAGTCCCGCGGGATTACTGGAACCGTTGCCCACACCGAGTAGACCATGGGAGAGCATCTCAATGGATTTCATAGTGTGCTTGCCGAAATCCGAGGGGTTTACTACCATTATTGTTGTGGTGGACAGGTTATCGAAGTATGCTACCTTCATCCCCGCACCGAAGGAATGTACAGCGGAAGACACAGCCAAGCTCTTTTTCAAGCATGTTGTGAAGTATTGGGGTCTTCCGAAGTCTATCATAAGTGATCGAGACAGTCGGTTCACCGGGAGGTTTTGGACCGAATTGTTCAAACTCATGGGGTCGGCGTTGCACTTTTCTACAAGCTTTCACCCTCAAACAGATGGGCAAACCGAGAGAGTGAATGCTTTGTTAGAGATTTATCTACGGCACTTTGTAAGCGCCAACCAGCTTGATTGGGCAAAGTTGCTCGACGTAGCCCAATTTTCATACAACTTGCAGAAGTGAAGCCACCAACAAAAGCCCGTTCGAGGTAGTAATGGGTCAACAGCCACTCACGCCGCACACTTTGGGTACAAGTTATAAGGGGAGCAGCCCCGCGGCATTCAAAGTTGCTAAGTCATGGCATGAGCAAGCCGACATCACACGGGTGTACCTCGACAAAGCAACTAAGAAAATGAAGAAATGGGCGGACAAGAAACGGAGGCATGTAGAGTACAATGTGGGAGATTTAGTACTTGTCAAAATCCTCCCTTCACAACACAAGTCCACCCGATCATTGCACAAGGCCCTTGTCCGAAGATACGAGGGGCCATTTCCCATAATCAAGAGGGTCGGTAATGTGTCTTACAAGCTTGAGCTACCTTCTTGGTTGAGACTTCCATCCGGTCTTCCATGTGAGTTGTTTGAAGCCATACCATGAAGATACGGAAGATCCCGGAAGAGGAGAACCAAAGCGAGTACCGTTTGGCAACACCAAGTTCTATGATAAGGAGGTGGAGTGTGTGTTAGCCGATCGTGTCGTTCGACAAAAGGGTCATCCTCCAAGTCGGGAATACTTTGTCAAATGGAAGGGGCTACCAAAGAGTGAAGCTAGTTGGGAAGCCGAGGGTGCATTGTGGCAATTCAAAGACAAGGTCCGAGAATTCCACGAAGAGTCGACGAGGACGTCTCCCGATTAGGTGGGGGAGAATGTGACGCCACTCAAGCATTTCATCAAACACTTGGTGTGCGTCACCCGGACAATCTAGAAGCTTCCGGAATACTCTTGTACATGCTAGAATATTGTAATTAATGAGGTAGTTGGTAGATAGTAGTTGGTAGGTGGTAGTTTAGAGTTAGCTAATCTCCACCGTTGATCTCAAGAGATCTTGACCGTTCATTGTATACTCAAACTACTATAAAAGGGGGAGGCCTTCATTTGGCCAAACCATCCAAGAATTGTAAAGTTCTCTCAATTAGTAAAGAGTTCTCTTCTAGCATCTCTTGTGAGTTTGTGTGAGTGTTTTCTTACTTGCAGGGCTAGGAGCGTGAGCAAGCAAGGCTGACTTAGGGCAATCGTCGGGGGATTAAGCACCTAAGGCCGAGCGAATCCGAGGGGAAGCAATCGGGTCGTTACACTAGGCTTGAAATTTTACTACTGAATTTTGGAATCGATGGTGATCCAGGTAAAATCAAGGGTTCTCCAGGTGAATTTTTTAAAGACATGAAGGCACTTCAAGTTGTAACTTTAATTGATGTGGATCCGATGTCATTTAAATCACTTGAATTATTGACGAATCTGCAAAGTCTAAAACTGAAAGGCTGCAAATTGCGAGACATCTCTTTTCTCGGAAAGTTGACAAGACTTAAAGTTCTGGAGTTGGAAGGTTCTTCTTTGGCTGGAGAATGGCCCAAAGAATTGGGGGATCAACTAAGTGAATTGAGAGTGCTGGACGTGCGTCATTCTAAACTGAGGATTCCACGAGATGGGTTACGAAGATTTTCTCAACTAGAAGAATTATACGCTGACAGTTGTTTCTTTTGGCCCTCAGATGAGATTACTAGTGCAGAGGAAAGTTGGGCCACCGTCTGTGAGTTAAATTCACTTTCATGCTTGGTCACACTGTCACTACAAATTAATAATAAATGCCTTCCAAATGGATTTGCTTTCCCAAAACTGGAAAGGTATGTGATAAATGTGCCTTCATTTGTTGGGATTGTACGAACTGGATATAAAAGGAGCTTACGTATGTTTGGTATCGAAGCAGCCTCACTGATTGCATTTGAAGAATTGTCGCAGAATGTACAATCTCTTTATTTATCGCATGTAAAAGGTTTGCAAAATTATTTCCCAAGCGTTGATCAAACGTGCTTCAGTGAGTTGATTTATCTTGAATCTGGATCTTGTGAGGAGTTGAAATGCATCATAGATACGTCGCAACGGCAGGCACCAGCCGCTGCATTCTCAAATCTGAAGACATTGATTTTATCTGATATGAGCCATCTAGAAGAGATATACAAAGGTGCAGAGCCTCCAAATACGTTTCTTGAAAAACTGGAAACTGTGAAAATGTCAGGATGCCACAGTATGTGTAACGTATATCCACCAATGTTGCTTCAGAGACTCCATCAATTGAAAAAGGCTGAGATCATTTCCTGCAATAAACTATCTGAAGTATTCAAACTTGAAGGCTTATGCCAGACAGAGGGAGAAAATAGTGCGGTGCTTTCAAGTTTAGAATCATTAATGCTGTGGAATTTACCAGAATTGAGGTTTATATGGAAGGGACCCATCCGACTTGTAAGCTTCAAAAATCTTGCACATGTTGAAGTGATTGGCTGCAGTAACTTGAAAAATCTCTTCGCATTGTCAATTGTGCGACGTCTGGTGCAGTTGGAAGAACTCATAATAAGTGATTGTGGGAGGCTGGAGCATATTGTCTCAGATTATAACCAGGGCGACGAAATTGCGGAGATAGAAAATGGAAAAAATATCGTGCTCCCTAAGCTAATAAAGTTACGACTTCAAAAACTCCCAAAACTCATCAGCTTCTGTTCTGAAAATTATTATTCAACTTGTCCAATTTTGCAACTGTTAGAAGTTGATGGTTGCCCCAAATGGACTACGCCTATTATTGTTGAAGCTAATATGCAGGATCCGCCAGAGGTATGTTTTTCTTTTTTCAGAAATTACGAGTTTATCTGATGCCTTAAATCAAAGTAAGATAATAGATCTTAATAAAAGTTTTTATTTTTTGTTTCTCAAAATTTACAGTTTCGGCATTTGCAAGATTGCAATGATGATGTAATTCCCGGCACGTTGGTTCATGGCTTACAAAATTTGGAAGGCGTGAAACTTATAGGTTGTGCTGTACAAGTGGTATTCCAGCTTGAAGGTGTTGTTGCTGAGAGACGAAAACACAAATTATCGTTCCCAAGGTTGAAGAATTTGAAATTGAAGTTTTTAGAGAAGTTAGAAGGCTTATGTATGGGTCTCAGTCTCACGCATGTTCCAAGCCTTCAAAACCTTACCTATCTAGAAGTGGATTCATGCAGTAGGCTTAGATATATCTTCTCTGCTACTCTTGCTCGAAATATGATGCAACTTAAATATCTACATATCAGCAATTGTGCTGAATTGGAGCAAATCATTGTTGTGGAGGAGGAAGAGTACCAAGCCTTCTTGAACAATAATCTCCAACCTGATACCTTTCGGAATATTTTAGAAGTTGAGGTCAAAAGTTGTAGTAAATTAAAATGTCTGTTTCCAACCACCATAGCCCGAGGTCTTCAACAACTGGAAGTATTAGTTGTAGAACACAACTTCCAATTAGAAGAGGTATTTGGACATAAAGAGGTAGCTGGCATCATGGAAGACGAAGAAATTGTGCTGCCTCGGCTAAACTACTTGAGACTCAGAGCATTACCAAGCCTCACTAACTTCTGTCCTGAGGGATGTCACTTCATATTTCCATCTTTGCGAAAGTTGAAATTTCAAGATTGTGGTGCGACAGTTCCAATATTTTCCTTAACCGGAGATGAATGTGTGCATGCTGATGAAAAGGTACAAAAACTACTTCAGATCCTTGACTCAATAGACATTAGCTCAAGTTATTGTTTATCAAGATAAAGAGGTTAACATATTTTGACGTGAAATGGGACATAAATGGATAATGATTCATCTTATCTAATTAAATTATTTAGAGGGCTATTTAGTTAATAATATTCAAAATCTAAGAAGTTTACTCAAAATTTCTAGTATTTTTATTTATCAAAAGAAAATTTTAAAAATTGTCAATAAGTAAATAGATTTTAAAAATTGGCTCTTTTTGCTTCCATGATGACTCAAAAGTTATGCATGGAAATTTTCTAAAACAAATTTTGTGTCTTTCATGTGACTGGCATTAATAATAATAATAATAATAATAATAATAAACAAGGTCTTGACTAGATAATACTTTATATATTTATATGTATCCCTATAATCTTAATTAATGGCCTAAAAATTGAATTTAGATCTGATATTGAGAATATCTCTTTAGCTGAAGGCCTAGAATTTTCAAGTGTCACCATGGTATCAAGAATTAAAGAATGAAACTTGATTTTCATTTTGTAATTTCAATTCAATAAATTTGTGAAAGTAATTATCTTAGGATCAAGGGCGTAGTTAGGAATGTTTCTTTATCTAGCTAGTATTTTTTTTAGTGATACAACACTTATTGATTAGTGACCTTTTTGAGCAAAACGTCACAATAGAAAATTTTAATTGAAAACAAAAATGTGCATCTAGTCATAGGACATCATAAATGTTATTTCTCAAAATGCATTTGTTATATAAAAATATGTCTAATTATAAATTAACTGGAGTTTTGGGTTGAAAGTGGACAAACCAATTTCATAAATCATTGGAGTTGGAGTTCTTTCCTAAAGAGATATTATATTATTTATTTTATGTTTTAAATTTATAATATCTCTTTAGGAAAGAACTCCAACTCCAATGATTTATGACATAAAATAAATAATATAATATATATATATATAAATTATTGATTAAAGAACAATGACTTTAAATAGTCAAATAAGTCAAATGAATGATAAATAAGCAAATGTTTCTTGTTTGCTTACCAATATTAGAATGATTAATTACTTTTTCACTTAAATAAATATATGCACAAAGTCTAGAATAAATATTCAATTTCAAACCAAATGGTAGTATTATCTCAGAAAATGCTTTAGTTTGACTAAAATCTAACTAGATTTAATTACAGAAGGTTTAATTATATAAGTTTGCTTTGTAAAATCAACTAAATCTCTTGCTGAAAGCATAATTTAAAGGTAAATACATTTCGGTTACCTAATGATAAGTCTATTCTAATATGTTTTGTTTTACTTGACACATTCTGGTATACAGACCATTGTAAATCGGTGAATATGACTAGGAATATATAGCTCCTAAGTAGAACTCTAATTGAAGGTTAAATTATCAACTGTAATTGGACTACAATCTAAATATCTCATTACACATTTTTTATTAATAAAAGTGAAAAAAGCTGATGGTAAATGTTAACATACAGTAGATTTTGATAAGACGTAGTGATTTGTTTTCCCAGAAGTTACGAGTTTTACGCATTCGCGGCTGCAACAACTTGTGTGGTGGAATTTCTCTGTTCAGTTGCGGCTTCAATAATTTGGAATATTTGAGTATTTGGAATTGCGGAGTACAAGTGGTATTTCAGCTAGGAGATGTTGCAGTTGATGGACAATCACATCAGTTATCATTCCCAAGTTTGAAAAAATTGGACTTGCAGTGTCTAGAAGAATTAGAAGGTTTATGTAACGGTTCGAAATATGTTTTAAGCCTGCAAAATCTTACCACTTTAAGTATTTTTTCCTGTCATAGGCTGACACATATCTTTTCACCTACTTTTGCTCGAAATATGCTGCAATTGAAAATTCTGTCAGTTGCAGATTGTATGGAATTGCAGCAAATCGTGGTTGAAGATGATGATGATGATGATCATCCCCAATCTCTCTTTCCAAATCTCTCAGAAATTAATGTCAAATGGTGCGACAAATTAAAGTGTGTCATTCCTATCACCATGGCCAGAGATCTTCAACAATTGAAAGTGGTAACTGTGGCATGGGCGAATCAACTGGAAGAAGTATTTGGACATACTGATAGAGTTGATGTCATGACTGACAATGAAATCCAGCTACCCCAACTTGATAGGTTGTATTTAAAGGATTTACCAAATCTTGCTAACTTCTGCCCCATCGGATATCACTTCATATTTCCATCTTTGAATACATTGATAGTTGAGAGATGTCCCGAGATGAATACAGCATTTTCCTCAAATCAACAAAATGAATTTGTGCATGCGGAAGCACAGGTACTTTTTTGAGTCTTCTTAGCTCAATAGAATTTGGTTTATACATTGTTAACCATCATAAGTCAAGAATTTGATCAATTTTTTTATAACAATTATGAAATATAAAAAATAAAAATAAAAAAATTGTTTTTTTCCTTAACCAGAGATGAATGTGTGCATGCTGATGAAAAGGTACAAAAACTACTTCAGATCCTTGACTCAATAGACATATTTTGACGTGAAATGGGACATAAATGGATAATGATTCATCTTATCTAATTAAATTATTTAGAGGGCTATTTAGTTAATAATATTCAATAATACCTTTTGATTTAACTAACTAGTCAAACACTAGAACTAACAGTATTTTATTTTCAAAGTCATCTAATAGTTAATAGTCCTAAGACATGTAATTTGTTTGTTTTTTTAAATTAATAATATATAAATAAAAGTTCTTAAATTCTTATATTACTAATATATCCTTATTATATTGATTATAGTACTTGTACTCTATAATTATATTGTTAAATTATGATTGATTATTGTCTAATGTATACATAAATATTTTAACTAGAAATTGCTGATCATTATTATAAAAAATTATAAGGTTAGATAGATTGTTCAGAGATGAACCTTTAATACTAATATTGTTAAAATGTCATACTGAAAAAGTTTTTGGTAATCAGATTATGGCAGCTACCTGCATTTTCCACCCATTTTATTCTCAACATACCTGAAAGTCTTTTTTTATAAACAAATAAAATTTAGAACTTATTTATTAGTTTTATATAAATTTATATTTATCATGAATAAGGGGTATATTAGATAATTTAATTTATGTGCTTCTTAAAAATTTTCAGTGTTTAAATATAAGTTAAGGAATTTGACTTGTTCTAATAAGTGATTTTATCAGAAATAAGTAGTAATTTAGAAACAATAAACAATAAAAAGAATGAAACTATTTGGATTTAAGTGAAAAGGGATAAAAACAAACAACCTTAAGAGTCTAACTTCCTGATTAATTCCATTAGCTAATCAAAGTTTCATAAGATTTCGTTGAATCTTCAAATATTGCAGGTTGAGGCAGAATGCCGTATGATCTCATCTCTCTCATTTCTTGAATCCACAATAACGTATTTAAATTGTGGAGTAAAAGTGGTATTTAAGCAGGGAGATCTTGCAATTGATGGACAACCACAACAGATATCATTCCCAAGTTTGAAAATCTCGGACTTGCACGGTCTAGAAGAACTAGAAGATTTATGTAAAGGTTCCCAGTATGTTTTAAGCCTGCAAAATCTTACCACTTTAAATATAAGCTACTGTCGTAAGCTGACACATATCTTTTCAGCTTCTTTTGCTCAAAATATGTTGCAATTGAAAAGTCTCGAAGTTGAAGGTTGTAAGGACTTGGAGCAAATAGTGGTTGAAGATGATGATGATCATCTCCAAGTTCTCTTTCCAAATCTCTCACAAATTCATGTCAAAAGGTGCGACAAGTTAAAATGTATCCTTCCGATCAGCATAGCCCGAGGTCTTCAACCGCAAGACAGGGATGTAAGACAGAACTTTCAATTAAAAGAAGCATTTGGACATGAAGAGAAAGCAAACCTCATGGATGAAAAAGTATTCATGCTTCCTGTTAAATATGGAAGCCTGAAAACAACGTCGTTTAAGTAACACTAATACGGCGTCGTTTCAGGCATATTCATTTGAGCAAATGCACCATAGGATTCGTTTCAGATTGGACGGCCAGGATCGATCACAGAGTCAACCATATAAAAGCTCATGTTACAGTCACTCTTTAGAGAGAGAATACGAAAGGGGCTAGGGTTATTTCTTTGAGTCGGCTATTCTCTGTGTTAGGGTTAAGATTCAGTTCCAGATTGAGAGCAATCACTCGAGTGATTAGGGGCTTTAATCATTCAGGTGAGAGTGTAGTTCTCTCGGGTTTGGGATATCCATAGGGTATCTTGTAAGGCTGAGTGCTGTTGTAAACGGGTAGATCTGGTGAGTGTTGAATCTGTGTAATCTTGACTATTCTTCTGGTAATCGTAGTGCAATGAGCTCATACCTTTCTTGAGCTCAACGTGGATGTAGCTTATCCATAAAAGGATAAGTGAACCACGGTAAATCGTGGCTTGTTCTGTGTGTTTGTTTTTGTGGTGATTTTGTGTTTCTTGATTCGATTCTGTTGTGTGATAAAACAGTTCTGCTCCTTAGGTATAACAGTGGTATCAGAGCCATTTTTTTCTTGAAAGTAAAGTTCGTGTTCTGGGAAATTTAGGGTTTCACGAAAAAAATTTAGGGTTTCCTAAATTAGGGTTACTTTCTGAAAAATTGGGGTTTCCGTAAGAGTCTCAAAATTGAGTCCTAGAGAGTCATTCATTCTCTGACAAAAATTAGGGTTTTGTGAATTTGGGATTCTTGTGTTAAAGAAACAGAAATTAGGGTTTCAAAAATTAGGGTTTCAAAATTAAAATTGGGTTTTTTTTGATTCGTTTATTACCTTGAGTCCAGAATTGATTCTAGAGAGTCAAGTCTTGATAAAGTATAAGGGTATATCGGCTGGAATACCAGTGACCGCCTTAAAAACTGCCTGGCAGCAATTGGCAACTACTGGTGTAACAACGCCAAGTACTCCTTAGACTTTCATTTGTTTTCTTTGTGTATCAAGTATAAGGGTATATCGGCTGGAATACCAGTGACCGCCTTAAAAACTGCCTGGCAGCAATTGGCAACTACTGGTGTAACAACGCCAAGTACTCCTTAGACTTTCATTTGTTTTCTTTGTGTTTCTTTCTTTGTCATTACAGGAAAAATGAGCACCACCAGAATGGAGATATCCCAATATGATGGGAAGATCGACTTCGCCAGTTGGAAAAAGAAAATGAAGGCTCTTCTTTCGCATAACAAAGTTGCAATTGCACTGGAAAAGGATCCCAAGAAATGGTCAGAGGAGAAACTGGAAAAGAAGGAAGAGATTGATGAAGAAGCTTACAACCTGATCGTGATGAATCTGTCTGATAGTGTTCTTCTGAAGGTAGATGGTTTTGAAACTCCTCTGGGTTTATGGGGTAAGCTAGAGTCCCTATATGCTTTACAATCTGCCCCGAATTTGGCTTTCTTAAAGGGAGCCTTATTCTCTTATAAGATGGATAATTCGAAATCCATAGAGGAAAACCTAGATGAATTCCTTAAGATGAATCTAATCTTAAAGGGTACAGACCAAGAACTAGGACAAACTAGCCTTGCCATGATATTATTAAATTCCCTAACTGAAGACTACCTAGTAGTCAAGAATGCCCTTCAAGATCTCGATCGCACTATGTTGACTGACCCGATAGTTGCAGGTCTTAAGGCTAGAGAGTTAGAGCTCAAAACCCTTAAGAGAAACAACAGCACCCTGTTTGTGAAGGGTAGAATAGAAACTGCCCAGTCTAGTAAAGGGTTCCAATCAAGTCAGGGGGGTAAGAACAAGAAGAAGTGGAAGGGGAACAACAAAGCAAAAACTGAAACTAGGAAGTGTTACCATTGCAATAAGACAGTCACCCTGAAGAAAAACTGTTTGAGTGGAAGAAAAAGCAAACTAGGTAACACGTAAAGCAACCTAGCCTCCACCAAGAAAACCAAATGGATGAACCAAGTCCTAACAATATCAACATCTGACACGGCAAAGGAATGGGTACTAGACTCTGGTTGTACCTTCCATATGAGTCCAAATAGAAGTTGGTTCCAAGACTTCGAGGAGTCTGATCATGAGACTGTGTATATGGGGAACAACCAAGCCTGTAAGGTTAAGGGGGTAGGCTGCATTACCCTTAGACTAAATGGTGGAAAACTAATAAGGTTGACCAAAGTCAGATATATACCGACTTAAAGAGAAACCTCATTTCACTAGGCACCTTAGATGAAGCAGCTGCATATAAGGCTAACAAAGTGGGTGGTTGAATGTTTATAAAAATGAGAACTTGGTGTTGACAGGAGAAAAGAAAAATGGGCTATATGTGCTTTGTGGTAGTTTTCACTCAATGCAACAAAGACTACACCTGGGGTCTCAAAAGTTATCTCAGAATCGAAAAGTGGCACTTGAGATTAGGCCATATGAGTCGAAGGGAATGGACATTCGAATGCATCAGGACAATTTGGAAGGTGGATACTGCTTACAAGCATGTAGTTCTCAGAAAGTTGTGTACTTGGTAAACAAAGACATAAATAGTTTTCCTGGGTGGGAGTTCACCTAGCAAACAACCTGCTTGGACTACTTACACTGATTTATGGGGTCCAGAAAAGGTTAAGTCTCATGGGGGAAACAGCTATTTCCTTTCCATAGTTGATGACTTCAGTAGGAAGGTTTGGGTTTTCTTACTTAGATCAAAGGACCAAGCTCTAGCAAAGTTCAAAGACTGGAAAGCACTAGTTGAGAATCAGTCTGGTAGAAAGGTGAAAGCCCTTAGGACTGACAATGGGCTTGAATTTTGTAATCTGGAGTTTGATAAGTTCTGCAGTGAACAGGGGATCCTGAGACATAGGACAGTAAGAGGTACACCTCAACAAAATGGGGTAGCTGAGAGGATGAACAGAACACTGCTAGACAAAGTAAGATGCCTCTTGATCACTTCCAACCTACCAAAAACCTTCCGGGAGAAGCCCTCTCCACGGCGCCTACTTAGTGAATAGAGCCCTTCCACAAAGATTAAACCTTATCGCCCCGTAAGAAAGATGGACAGGAGAAGACCAGAACTAGGGCACCTAAGAGTGTTTGGCTGTGCTGCATATGCACACACTGTGGGGGGAAAACTAGAGCCAAGATCAACCAGATGTGTGTTCCTTGGATACCCTGAGGGCACAAAGGGTACAAAGCATGGGACAGAGTCACCTGGGGTCGAATCTTAATAAGTGGATGTGGTGTTTAATGAGGGAGTATTCCCATGCAAAGGCACCAACCCAAATGAAGGAACAACCAAAAGTACGTAAGAGAATGCTAAATGCACTAATACCACACAGATTGAGGTGGAGCATACAACCCAAAGAAGTTCATTCACCTCAAATACAAGGCCCAACTTCCCAGCCTACCCGAGACCGATCTCGGAACCCTCCCGAGGAACCCGACCTAGCAAGACGAGGAAGCAGAAGAATTCCTAGAACCACAACAAAATGACCTGACTAACTACCAATTGGCCAGAGATAGGACCAGGAGAGAGGTAAGACCACCCTCAAGGTACTCATATGCAGAACTAATATATACTGCTTTACTTGCAGTATGTAAGTACTCGTGTCCGAACTCCGAGACCTACCAAGAGGCCATGGAATCCAAGGAGAGGCACAAATGGAAAACAGCTATGGAGGAAGAAATGCAATCCTTAAAGGTAAATGAAACCTGGACACTGGTTCCAAAACCTGCTAATCGGAAGCTGACCCAATGTAAGTGGTTGTTTAAACTTAAAGAGGGAATATCCATACCTGATCCACCTAGGTACAAAGCCGACTTGTGGCTAAGGGGTTTACTCAAAGAGAGGGATAGACTTTAATGAAGTCTTCTCCCCGTGGTAAAATACAAAACAATTAGGTTAATGCTATCGTAGAGCCTATCAAGACCTAGAACTAGAGCATTGGATGTCACCACCGCATTCCTTCATGGAACACTAGAGGAAAAGATCTATATGAGCCAACCCATGGGGTTTACGACCCTAAAGTATCCTAACCATGCCTCGTCATTAAAAAGATCCCCTGTATGGGTTAAAACAAATCCCCTAGGCAATGGTACAAAAGGTTTGACACATTTATAATAGGCATAGGATTCACTAGAAGTCAATATGATAGTTGCTTCTACTTTAAAATGGATGATAATCTGCCTATTTATTTGCTCTTATATGTGGATGACATGTTGTTGATTAGTAAGTCAAAAACCTTAATCAGTGAATTGAAGAAAAGACTAAACACCTGAGTTCAAGCATGAAAAACCTAGGTCAGTGAAGAAAATTTTGGGCATGGAAATAAATAGGGACGAGAAAGAAATGTGAACTCAGACTACGGGTGGCAAATCCCTACTTGCTTAAACTAGTCACAAAGTTTGGCATGGCTGGTGCCAAACCGGTCTCAATGCCCCTTACCTACCGGGCTTTATCCTTAGCAAGTCTCAATGCCCCAAAACTAAGTTAGAACTGTTGAAAATGGAGTCAGGTCCTTATGCAAATGTGGTGGGGTCATTGATGTATGCCATGATTAGCACTAGGCCAGACCTAGCCTTTTCTATCTCTATGTTAAGTAGATATATGTCCAATCCTGGAATGGAACATTGGACTGCTCTAAAATGGATGTTAAAGTATATTAACAGTACAGTTAGTGTAGGCCTTGATTACTGTAAAAGAGATACTGCACTTGATCTGGTTGGCTTTGTAGATGCTGATTTTGCAGGTGATAAGGACTCCAGAAAATCCACAACTGCATACTACTTCACATTGGGTGGAAATTGTATAAGTTGGAAATCACAGTTGCAGCCAATTGTAGCACTGTCTTCAACAGAATCAGAGTACATTGCAGTCACTGATGCTGTTAAAGAAGCATTATGGCTGAAAGGAATCTGACAGAAGTAAAACTAATTGATGGAAAGGTCACAGTACTCATGCCCGAGTGCAATCCATCTAAGCAAAAATCCAGTGTATCACGAAAGAACCAAACACGTGGACGTACGTTACCATTTTGTGAGGAACCAAGTTGCAAATGGAATCATTGAACTGAAGAAAGTACCCAGTAAGAGAACCCAGCAGATATGGGCACCAAAATTATCACTCCACTCAAGTTCAAGCACTGCATGAACTTGCTGCATATCAAGTAATCAGGAGTGATAAAGAGCTATGACAGAATGGGAAAGGGCAAGCTGCACAAAGAGTCTGTTTCCAGTGCTTCCAAGGTGGAGATTGTTAATATGGAAGCCCTAAAACAAAGCTGCTTAAGTAACACTAATACGGCGCTTGCTTTGCATATTCATTTGAGCAAATGCACCATAGGATTCGCTTTCAGATTGGACGGCCAGATCGATCACAGAGTCAACCATATAAAAGCTCATGTTACAATACCTTAGAGAGAGAGAAAGGGGCTAGGGTGGGTTATTTCTTTGAGCTGGCTATTCTCTCGTATTGGGGAGGTTAAGATTCTGGCCCTCAGTTGAGAGCAATCAATCCGAGTGATTAGGGGCTTTAATCATTCAGTGAGTGTAGTTCTCTCGGGTTTGGGATATCCATAGGGTATCTTGTAAGGCTGAGTGCTGTTGTAAACGGGTAGATCTGGTGAGTGTTGAATCTGTGTAATCTTGACTATTCTTCTGGTAATCGTAGTGCAGCGAGCTCATACCTTTCTTGAGCTCAACGTGGATGTAGCTTATCCATAAAAGGATAAGTGAACCACGGTAAATCGTGGCTTGTTCTGTGTGTTTGTTTTTGTGGTGATCTTGTGTTTCTTGATTCGATTCTGTTGTGTGATAAAACAGTTCTGCTCCTTAGGTATAACACTTCCTCAACTTGAAGAGCTCACCATAGTTGATGCCCCTCAGCTGAAGTCAATCTTTTATTTTGAAAATGTTACTGAATGGTATGGAAAAGATATCCACTCCCTAAGCTAAGAAAAATTGTTATTTTCTCGGATTAGCAAACCCGATCAGCTTCGTCCAGAAAATTGTCGTTCGACTTGGCCAGCTTTGGAAGAGTTCAGGATATATCATTGTCCCAATTTAACGATGCCTTTCCTGGATCAAGTTAGAGTGCAAAATCTGATGAAAGAGGTGTGTATATGTTTTATCATCTTTAAATATCTGAAGAAAAGTAGCAAGTCAAGTTTAACTTAAGGTTATAATTTATATTTTTTCAAAGAAGTAATGCCTTAGTTTGGCTAAAATCTAAATAGATTTAATTACAGAAGGTTTAATTATATAAGTTTGCTATAATTATAATATTAATTCATCGAAATTTTTTTATTAGACACAAATCTCTTGCTGTAAGCATAATTTAAAAGCAAATACATTTCGGTTACTTAATGATAGGTCTATTCTAATATGTTTAGTTTTACTTGACACATTCTGTTATACAGACCATTGTAAATTGGTAATTCGACCAAAATCTAATTATCTCATTACACATTTTTTATTAATAAAACTGAAAACAGTCACAGGTGAATGTTAACATCCAATAGATTTTAATAAGATGTATGTGATTTGTTTTCCCAGAAGTTACGAGTTTTACGCATTGGAGACTGCAGCAACTTGTGTGGCGGAATTTCTCCGTTCAGTTGTGGCTTCAATAATTTGGAAGATTTGAGAATTTGGAATTGCGGAGTAAAAGTGGTATTTCAGCTAGGAGATCTTGCGGTTGATGGACAATCACATCAGTTATCATTCCCAAGTTTGAAAAAATTGGACTTGGGTGGTCTAAAAGGATTAGAAGGTTTATGTAACGGTTCCAAGCATGTTTTAAGCCTGCAAAATCTTACCACTTTAAGTATTTGTTCCTGTCATAGACTGACACATATCTTTTCAACTACTTTTGCTCGAAATATGCTGCAATTGGAAACTCTGTCAGTTGAAGGTTGTATGGAATTGCAGCAAATCGTGGTTGAAGATGATGATGATCATCTCCAATCTTTCTTTCCAAATCTCTCAAAAATTCATGTCAAATGGTGCGACAAATTAAAGTGTGTCCTTCCTATCACCATGGCCAGAGGTCTTCAACAATTGAAATTGGTAACTGTGGCATGGGCGAATCAACTGGAAGAAATATTTGGACATACTGATAGAGTTGATGTCATGACTGACAAAGAAATCCGGCTACCCCAACTTGATGAGTTGTTATTTCAAGATTTACCAAATCTTGCTAACTTCTGCCCCGTCGGATATCACTTCATATTTCCATCTTTGAATACATTGATAGTTGAAAGATGTCCCGAGATGAATACAGCATTTTCCTTAAATCGACAAAATAAATTTGTGCACGCGGAAGCAAAGGTACTTTTTTGAGTCTTCTTAGCTCCATAGAATTTGGTTTATACATTGTTAACCATCACAAGTCAAAAATTTGCTCTTTTATTTACACTAATATAGTTGGACCGAAATTTTAAATTTTTTTCCTTTGTAGCTAATTAATGTTTTCTGCAAACCTTGAAAAGCTTAATGATATTATTCGTCTTTCATGTTTCCATTAATTGGTTTTCCAGGCACCAAAAATAAGCTTGAAAAATAAAGGAGTAGAGTTCACTCTAGAGCCACCGGTTGAGATCAAGTGCTGGAAGTCTGATCACTTCCCAAAAGTATTACCGCTACGTGATGAGCAAACTGTCACCCAGCAAAATGATATTGAAAACTGACAAGCAAATTTGAAATAAACTCATGACTGTTAACCAGGTAATGTGGCTCTATTTTAGATTCTTTTTATTCTTTCTCGTCAGTTTTAGTGGTTCAGTTCTGTAACACCCTAATAGATTTTACTGTATATTTGAACAACTCAAGACCACTCAGTTTTAGCTACAAGATATAAAATAATACCACCCCTGGTTTCCCTAACTAACATGTCTTCAAGTTCAAAACAAAGAATGGTGACTATTAATACTTTCGAAGGGATCTATCATGCCACAATTACAGGCTTTTTTGTTAACTAGGCTGTATAAATCTTACTCAAACTCTTAAATATCAGAAAATGATTCTGTGTTTTAAATTTCTTTTTCTGTTTTCAGAACTAAATCAGAAGATGAAAGATTTTTACGTCAATTTGAACTTTCAAATGTGTTTTACACTTCCTCTAATTGGCCTCTGCTAGCAAGTATACAATGAAAGGTGAACCTGAAGATCGCTTGGCTCTTATATCTAGCACATTCGCATGTGAATTCATTGAATTTGAACAATGCAACAGATACTGATGGAATTCTCCTCCAACCTAGATTTTTTGTTTTTTTTGGGACTCTTGTTATTATGCTTCTTGTTGGTTTTGTTTGAGTTTTAAGGCTTTATGGTTGTTCTTAATTGTATTGTATTTGAATTTCGTGGCACATAATCTCTAGACTTTTTCTGTAATACCAATATTTTATAAGTTGTTCTATTAAATTTTATTTGTGATTTTTTTGGGAGTAAAGATAATATCTAAAACAAGTGATGACTAAAGTAAAATCTGTCAGATTTTTTCGACGAACAGTGTTCTCCAAAATAAGTGGTGGAACAGGGGGGTGGTGGGGAAGTGGGGAAGAAAAGAAAAAGGAGAAGACAAGGAGAAACGGGTTTCAGCCGAGAAGAAGAGTGAAAGAGTGAAGAAAGAAAAAAAAAACAAAATATGGAAGAGAGAGAAAAATAGGCGCCGACTAAGTGAAGAAGAAAAGGACATCACTCAATTTTTGTAAGATTTGGTGAAAAGGAAGGAGGAAATCCGTGAGGAAGTGCTGGGCTTGTGAGTGGAATAGTATTGCATAAAAATTCATGTGAAATGGGTTGATTATGAATTGTGCTTGGTTGACTTATTTGATGATATTTTAGTTTATGAGGAATATTATCTATTTTCTTTACATAATTATTTAACATGCAAATGAGTGATATGAAGACTTAGATTTTCGGCGAAATAAGGGTGTATATATATATTGGGTCATTTGTATGAGTGTATTGATGTATGTGTAGAATCCTTTTGCTTGAATAGGGAAACCAAATTGTTGAGTGGTGAAATTGATTTTCTTCAGCTGTAGTGTCGGCAGTCATGTGGTTTTTCTTTTAATTTTTGGTTGATACCTCGTTTTCATGCATGTTTATATGATGATTATATGTGCTATGCTGGTGGTAAAATTTATGATGGGTTTTGTGAAATAATTTTGTTGGTGAGATGGTAAGGCGAAATGCTTTTGTTTGACTCTAAAATAATAAGTTTTATCTTCTTTGCATGGTACAATTAAATATGTAGATGCAAAAAATCTACTGTCATGAAAATAGGGTCTGATCCCGTGAGGCCACTGACAATCCACTAGACCTACACACATGAAAGGACAAGCATGAAGCTTCTGTAAAACACCGGGGTGGTGTTTGTCGTAGGCACTCCGATGCTCAAGTCAGCAAGATTAAAAGAGATTATTTGATAAGAATTAAGGAGTTGAAGAATTACAAGGTGTCTTGTCGGAGGCTAGGACTACGACGGAGGCGTCGGGTTCTTAGGAGCATGAACTTTAGGAGCAAATAGATGGTTTTGAATAGTGTAGATTGACTGTGGGAGATTGCCCCCTAATGAGAGGGCAAGCCTCTGTTTTTATAGTGACCCAAAGAGGTTGGAATTCTAGTAGGACATTGAATCCTCTTTTTTGGGAGATAATCCATATCAAGAAAGAAATATGATTTCTTGACCTTATCAGATTAAGTTTAATAGTTTAAATAAGATTTGGAATCTTAGTAGGACACTAAGTCCTATTTTGGGAGATAATCCCTATCATAAAAGAGATATGATTTCTTAACTTTATCATATCAAGTTTAATAGGTTGAGTAAGATTTTGAATCTTAGTAGAAGAGGAAATAAAATGGGATTCTGATTTCCTATCTGTAGACTGTTGAAGGCTAATGGGCTAAAACCCAGTTTAACTTAACTTATAGGATAGCCCAACTCATAGAGTGGGTAGGTCGCAAGGTGATTTTAAGCGTAGGCCCAATCGGGATTAGGTTGAGGTCTTAGGCCGTAACATGTTTATTTCATTATTGGGCCTCGTCAAGCCCAAGACGATTTTTGGCCTTAACAATAGCCCCCCACTCTCTAAGTTAAAGAGTATTTAGCTTAGAGAGTAGATTTATTCGAATGAGTGCATCGAGCTGGATTAGTGATGCTAAGAACTCGTTAGGCGGATGGATCGTTCATGTGGATTCGGGTCGATGACTTGTCGATTTGAGGTGTAAGAACCCTTCAACCGGTCTGGCCGACTGAATGTGTAGCTTTATGGACCGAGCAAGCCGATCAAAGGTGTAAATTCGTGGATCGAGTAGGGTCGATCCGAAGGTGTAAATCCGTGGATCGGCAAGGCCAATTCGATGGTGTAAATCCATGGATCGAGCAGGGTTGATCCGAATGTGTAAGTCCGTGGCTTGGGTAGGGCCAATCCAAAGGTGTAGATCTGTGGATCGGGTAGGGCCAATCCGAAGGTGTAGATCCGTGGATTGAGCAGGTCAATCTGAATGTGTGAATCCGTGGATCGAGTAGGGTCGATCCAAAGGTGCAAATCCGTGGATCAGGCAGGGCCGATCCGAAGGTGTAGATTTGTGGATTGAGCAAGGTCAATCCAAAGGTATAAATCCGTGGATCGAGTAGGGTCGATCCAAGGTTTAAACGTCTGGTCAGGCAGGGCCGATCCGAAGGTGTAGATCCGTGGATTGAGCAGGGTCAATCCAAGGTGTAAATCTGTGGATCGAGCAGGGTCGATCCGAAGGTGTAAATTCGTAGATTGAGCATGGTCAATCCGAAGGTATAAATCCGTGGATCGGATAGGGCCGATCCGAAGGTTTAGATCCGTGGATTAAGAAGGGTCAATCTGAAGGTGTAAATCCGTGGATTGAGCAGGGTCGATCTAAAGGTGTAAATCCATCGATCGGGCAGGGCCGATCCAAAGGTGTAGATCCGTGGATTGAGCAGGGTCAATCCAAAAGTGTTAATCCGTGGATTGAGTAGGGTCGATCCGAAGGTGTAAATCCGTGGATCAAGCAGAGTCAATCCGAAAGTGTAGATCCGTGGATTGAGCAGGGTCAATCTGAAGGTGTAAATTCATGGATCAAGTAAGGTCGATCTGAAGGTGTAAATCTGTGGATCGGGCAAGGTCAATCCGAAGGTGTAAATTCCTGGATTGGGCAGGGCCGATCCGATGGTGTAAATCCGTGAATCGGGGAGGGCTGATTCGATGGTGTATGGAAAGTGGAGCTTGTATGGAGCTTGCAGTCGAGTCGGCATAATCGACTTGTAGTTGAAACCTTTGAGGGCTATGTGGCCCAGTCGCGTGACCGACTTTGTAGTTGAAAACATTCGATTGAAGCTGGAGCAGTGACATGCATGTTTTAAGCAAATAGTCGAATTAAGAGTTAATATGCATGATGTGCATATGTTATGGACTGAATAAAGAGTAAGCTAAATGGAAAAATGGACTGCATGTATTTAAGTAATGGGCCGAATAGAGAAAGATTTAACCAAATAGAGTGGTAGTTAAAAGGAGACAATGACACGTACCTTTCCCCTTCAAGTGCTGCCACCCATGCTTGCTGGACCAAGTGGAGAGAGGGGTGTTACTTTCTATGTCAGAGCTGAACCAGTTGAAGTTGAGTGGGCACATGATTCACTTTTGGGCTAATCCGAATGGGCATGTTGATATTGTATGTGCAAACCCAAATATCATTAAATGGACTACTCGTGTTGTTTAGTGGTGCTAAGTTGTAGTCGAGAGTGGAAAGTTTGCAAATAACGGGGAGCGTGAGGGCTTTTGTGACAGGTGTGATGGAGATTGTGATGTGAAGGTGGTTTGAGTTGATATGTATTGGTTGGGAAGGGGCGATGGTTCAAGTTTAGAGTTTTGGAATATGGTGGGGTAAGGAGATTAGGCGAGAGTGGGGTGGCGTCACTTAAGTAGGTTTTGTTTGGGGAGTTTCTCTTCGTGTTTAGTAGATGACTTTAGGTGTTTTGAGAGGATTACTACTGTGTTTTTAGGATTTTACTATGTGATTGGAGAAGTTGTTAGGGCGATTTTAGGAGAACAGATGGATGGGTTTTGGGTTTCAAAGTGGTGGCGAATCTCCATGAAGTTGAATTGGGATTGGATCAAGGCTGGTTGAGTTTGAGTTACCTTCTAATGGAGCGGAGGTCCTAGAGATGCTGGCGTATTGCGGCATCTTCTTGAATGAACAAATTGACTGGTTTTGTGATGGGTAATGCATTGCAAAGCTCTGATGATGCTGGCGGACCACCTGGTGGTTTGATGATTGAAGTGAAAAGGCGCGTGCAGAGAGGTTAGAGACAGAAGTTATTGCCTTATTTGAACAGAGGATTAGAGAAGAGAGATTGTTGAAGCAAAGTCAATGAATCAAGTGGTTTAGGAACACCACTTTAAACTCTGACACATTATTATTCTATTATTAATTTAGAACAATAATATGAGCTTCAAGGTCTAATACTACCCGCTGAATGGATATAATATAAAATAAATTATGATATGCCGAATAGATATAATATGGCCTGTGAATAGATAAAACAAACGAAGAAAAATAAAGAAAAAAAATATTTTTATCGTGATGAGATTTTCTGATTAACATTGTCAGTCAAAAGGAGTTTCGTATCACCTCCCATGTTGTAAGTCATCATTGGCAGATGATTGTCAGGGCCCCATGGTGGGCGCCAAACTATAGATGCAAAAAATCTACCGTCATGAAAATAGGGTCTGATCCCGTGAGGTTGAGGCCACTGAAAATCCGCTAGACTTGCACATATGAAAGGGCAAGCGTGAAGCTATTGTAAAACGCCGGGGTGGTGTTTGTTGTAGGCACTCCGACGCTCAAGTTAGCAAGACTGAAAGAGATTATTTGATAAGAATTAAGGAGATGAAGAATTACGAGGAGTCTTGTCGAAGGCTAGGACTACGACGGAGGCGTCGGGTTCTTAGGAGCAAGAACTTTAGGAGCAAATAGATGGTTTTGAATAGTGTAGATTGACTGTGGGAGATTGCCCCCTAATGAGAGGGCAAGCCTCTGTTTTTATAGTGAACCCGAGGGGTTGGAATTCTAGTAGGACATTGAGTACTCTTTTTTGGGAGATAATCCCTATCAAGAAAGAAATATGATTTCTTGACCTTATCAGATTAAGTTTAATAGTTTAAATAGGATTTGAAATCTTAGTATGACACTAAGTCTTATTTTGAGAGATAATCTCTATCATAAAAGAGATATGATTTCTCGACCTTATCAGATCAAGTTTAATAGGTTGAGTAAGATTTGGAATCTTAGTAGAAGAGGAAATAGAATGGGATTCTGATTTCCTATTTGTAGACTGTTGTAGGCTAATGGGCTAAAACCCAATTTAACTTAACTTATAGGATAGCCTAACTCATAGAGTGGGTAGGTCGCAAGGTGATTTTAAGCGTAGGCCCAATCGGGATTGGGTTGAGGCCTTGGGCCGTGACATGTTTATTTCGTTATTGGGCCTCGTCAAGCCCAAGATGATTTTTGGCTCTAACAATATATAAAAGAAAATGGCTTTATATTTTATATGAAATGTGGGTTGCTAGATTTGGGAGCAATTTTATTATGGGGTGTTGTTTGAGCTCGGCTAATGGAAGAGTAAACGAGGGAGAATGATTAAAAATGGGTCCAGACTTTGGTAATGGGAAGTGGTAGTTGGGTTGATATATTGGATTGGTCACAACTTTCTTTGTTTGGATGTTAACTGATGCATGCATGTGAAGATATATGTTTATGAGAAAGAGCATAAGTTTTATAAAATTACATGCTTACCCATTTACATTGCATAAAATATTTTGATTTTAAGGATATCTTTTATAAAGAAGAAAAGCATAAGTTTTATGAGAAAAATGATTAAGATCAGTATAGAGATAAAAGTGATTTTCAAACCACGTTGCATAGTACCTATCCCCCCTATACTATGTTATGACTCTGCGCATGCGTAAGATGTGATTTTGCCGGCCCGAGTGGGTTGAAGGATCAAGTGAGGCGGATATCGCTAGACGGGATATGATTTTACCGACTCGAGTAAGGCAGATATCGGTAGACAGGATTTGATTGTGCTAGCCCAAATGGGTTGAAGGCCTGAGCGAGGCAGATATTGCTATACAAGATATGATTGTGCCGACCTAAGTGAGTCGAAGGCCTGGGCGAGACAGATATCGTTAGACATGATATGGTTGTACCGACTTGAGTGATGCATGGTCTCGTTGGGTCGAAGGCTTAAGCGGTGTCTGATTCCACTTAGTTGGATTTAATTTGGTTGTGTCGGACCTGAGCGTGCGAATTCCGCTGGGTTTAAAGGCTTGAGCAGTGTTTGAGTTTGCCTAGTAGGATGGATTTAATGTTTCAACCTGAGCAATCTTAGGTCTTGCCAAGTTGGATGGAATTACCCTTGGGTACTAGTTGGGGTGACAGTTTTTAGATATTAGTATCAGAATCCATTTTTCAGTTAAGAATCAGAAAACAGTTTTCAGTATTTAATAGTAAAGCAGTATTCAACTCAGAGTTTTTCCGTTCTAGTAAAAGCTACAATATTCAGTTTAAAGTTTAGTTATCAACATAAGGTTTTTTGTATTAAAAAATCAGATATCAGTGCATAGTTTTCATAAATCAGTTTTTAGATCATATCATCAAAATGTTTATTAATAATTAACACTAGTTTTATAAGACTAATTTAGACATTTGAAATATGATTATACTAATGTTGTTTTAAAGACATGAGAAATTTTGAGATGCGTGAGTAATAATTTGCAAGCATAAACATTGGTTGTATGTTTTAAAAATGTTGTTCCAAATACAATAAGAATTCATTGAGGGACGATGTGGATTGTTTGCAGTATGATCTCTTTTGTGGATTATCAGAATCAGATTCAGTTGTTAGTTTCAAAAAACTATGGATTAATTGCATTAAATCACAATTGTGCGAAGTCATTGTTATGTACATGACATTCATAAGGCATTATTTCTTTTCAAAGATACGTGACTGTTTGTGATTTTCGGATGTTTGCGGCATGACCTTTCAGAGTTATTATTTTTCAGGGTCATAAGTGTTCTTTGAGTGATGACATAGATGGTTGCAACACAATTTTTAGAAAACACTATTTTTAGAAGCATGAGCATTTACAGTTATATTTTAAGTTTTCCGACAAGAGTTTTGAGCATGTTGTATCCAGTTCATATGTAAGGGTTTGAGAAAATTGCAAACATGTTTATTTGAAAGTGTTTTTAGTAAGCATGAAGAATCATTGTTTGTATAGAAGTTTTTCAGAAAAATATTTTTCCCCATCCCCCACTTAGTAAGTATTTCAACTCACCCCCTTTTAGAATGTTTTTCCCCTACGTTCACAGGAAGATCATATCAAGGAGTGATTCCTCTCGACATTGGGCTCACATGTCATCATCGCATCATGTGTGTAAAATGTCACGTTTGTTCCGCAGCAGATTATGTTTTATTTCATATGTTTATCTTGTGTGATTGATTGTAAAAGATATGAAAAAATCTAATACCACTTGTTTTCCCTTAGTTTCTAAGAAAGTTTTATGTATGTTCATGATGAACAAATGAGGAAATGTTTTATTACTTTGATTTATAAACAGGTTTTACATGTTTATAGTTTTTTCACATGGTAGGTCTCAGTCATCTGAGTCTCATGGGTGCACTCAGAGTCTATAGGATAGGGAGGGTCAGGATGGGTCGTGTCATTTTCTTTTTATATCTGTGTATTTAGTTTCTTTAGGGTAAGACTCATTACGTCCCCCTTTCTAAATGTATTTTTATTTGTTTATTTTCAATAAAGTTTCCTTGTGCCATCGAGATTTACCAAAAAAACACTCTTGGATTTGTAGAATAATGACTACAATCTTTCATATTAGGAGGCACCCAGCAGGAGTGCTTCTCCTCACTTCACTTTGTTTTATGCTATCCTTTGATTCTTAATTCTTTTAGGCCACATGAAAGCCTAATTTTTATCCTTTTTTTTTTTTTTTTTAATATTCTTAATCTTCCTATGAGCAATTCTATTGACAATCAATCTTCTGTCTCACTCTCTTGACAGGCTATTCGCAAGTGTACGAAAACGAGCAAGTAGTAAAGTTCAAGTAAACGAGTGTCGAATCCCAAGGGAACTACCTACCAATTACCAAACTATTATATCCTATTGCTATTTGATAAAACAGAATTTTAATAGAAGTTTTAATGACAATGTAACAAACTAAAAACTAAATAAATGCAGAATTTGTTAAAGCTTTGATTTAAAGATCAATATGACTAAACCTAGGGTATAGATTTCACACCAATTTAATCTTATGCATTGACAATTATTACTAACCTAATCAAGCTTATTCTAAAGGCCAAACTCCCTATTATTCCACTAACTCTCTCTCGAGCAATTAACAAATTAATCCTTAAGCAACAACCCAATATATCTCTAAGTTGGATTTAGGAGCTAAGAGATCATTAAGCTCTATGGAATTTACTGGAGCCTCACAGATCGTGGTAACCTATCTGTAGCGTTCGCTCAATCTATGGTTCTATTACCTAAGACAAATCAGGTTTCATCTCTCGATTTCAACCTAATCCATGATATCATTCAACTCTCGGGCCCTGAGAATTAAAAGCATTACACACGATAATAAAACTTAGAAATCATACTCAATATAGAATCAAAATAATAATGTCAACACATGTTCATAAATTGGGCTACATTTGTAGCCCTAGAAAAGAGAATTAGTTCATAATGAAAATAAAAAAATCCATCATTCTAATCAATGACATCAATTCAAGAAAAAGATAAACTTCTCTAATCGGTGAACGAGAACTTTTAGGATCCCGATCTCCAACTTGGTAGCCGTCCTCTTCTCCTTCCAAAAGTCCCTTTTTAATTTCTTAAAAACTCTCTTTTATATCCCTGGGGTTCTTGGTCGTGCTTAGGAAAAAAATTAGAAACTTAGCCCATTTAGATTCGGATTAGGGCAGTAAATTAACACAAACCCGTGACCCATCGTTGCGGCAGTAAAAATGGTCGCCGTGGTGATCGTTCTTTATGTCCAAGGCATCCATAATCTTCAGAATTTGAACAAGTCATCAACACAAACATTGTAGCTCTCTGAATAAGCTTTCCAACGCCACCAGAATCGTCGAATTCCGATTTCCACAGCTCAAGTTATGACAGAAACATCGAGACATACTCATAATGAAAGATTTCCAGATTTTTCGTAACATCTTCGAAGTGCCACAACTTCTTCATTTCGACCCTGATTCTTGTGCCGTTTGTTCCTACACGTCGTGAATCCTATCGACATCATTCTTTTCCCTTCAACAACCTGTTTGAGCATGAAAACACTCAATATGCACCCGTGATCCCATAAATGGTATTTATGAAAGAAATAATCCAAATTTCACACTTTAAACACATTTTTTCATAAATAAACCAATTAAATCACTAACAAAATATAAACATTCAAGCTCTTATCATCTCTCCAAGACACTCAGAGACTGACACTTTAGAAGCTAAATATTTTTCAGCTCACTCGCTTGAGAGTGCAAGATTGAGCTCTTATTTATAGTAGAAAATGCCGGCAAGGCTTCAACAAATTTGTGATTTCTCCCTCAATGTCGGCAAGACTTCATTATGTCTACTAACATGAATGATGTTTTAGGAATAAGGTCATCAGATTTGAGTTATGAGTTATGACTCTCTCCTGTTCTGCTGATTCTTGCAAACTGTTTATAGAACATATTGGATGTTCAGGCTGTTCATAGAATATCGAAGTTTTATGCTGCTACTTCATTACAATTGACTGAGTAATCAATCAAATTATATTTGATTCTTTATCTATGATAATGCAATGACCATTTCAGTTAGTCAACACAAGCAAATATGTCTACGCAGTGAACCATTTGATGCAACATTTGCCAGTCTAAATGTTTTCCTTCTAAGTTTATCCAGTTTTAGTAAAAAGGAAGATATCACTCCACTTGTTTCACCTTATAACTTTGGCCTGGTCTAAGTAAACTTTTTATCCTATTAATATATTTGAAGGCCACCTATAAGGCTATAAGTAGAAAATTTTCCAGGAGGAAGAGAGAGATGAAACTATATATTGACTCAGATGATTTTATTTTTAGGGAAAGAGACTCACTAAGTGCTACCTTAGGCTAAATCCGAGTGAACTCCCTCATTTTGAATTTAAGGGCTTGTTCTGAATCAAGAAACTTATTGAAGAAGTCGGAGAACCCAGGAGATTGACTTAATAACCTCTCCAGGCATACAATAATTACTACCAAATCTTCTTCTTCAGTTGAAGAAACAAGCATGGCTTTGAATTCTTCCCTGATTACATCTTCACATAGGTTGTGTTATCCACCATGGTTTCATATATACCTATCTTTTCTTCATTTTACCATCTTCTAATTGATCGTCACTTCATCTGCAGAACCTCAAAGTCTCTTACAGAGATCACTGTGTCCCTATCATCCCTGAAACAGAGGCTGCTTTAGAATTCATCAACTTCCCATTTACTCAGCAACATGGTCATTACACTGGTAATAAATTCTTCAATCAAAACTTAATTGAATATCTCATGAGGCCTTTTTTTCAGCACTAGACATTTCTAAAGAACATCTGAAGGCGTTTTCAAGGTTAAGGGTGTTTTGAAACTCCGCACCTTGAGTTTATACAATGCTGTACAGAATTTTACGTGCGACAGAATATACATGTCAAGGAGGTGTCATCCCAATTCACAGAGTTTCCCGATTTTAGGGATTTCGGTCTATATTTTCTTGAAAGATTTGCATGGTAGGATCAAGTTTTAGTCACTGTAAAGAAGGTAATTTACCTAAACTATATGCTGTAAAATATTCAAGTACCATTACTAGTTTGATCAGAGGAACTTTGGAGAGCTTGAGTCCGACTAATAATTTAAATTATTTTGGACCACTTAATCATTTTTCCTCTAATAAATTACAAGTATACTAAGCTTATAGAAGAGTTCGATGATGGATCTTCTGATGAGATTAGTATCCCGATTAATGCATTCCTCAGTTTACAGCCGTGTAATGGCATTTGCTCTGCACTTGAATATTCATTCAAAGCATAAGAATTGAGATATGTCAACGACTGCAATTCTTCAAAGAGTTGTTGTCTATTTGATGAGAGTATTCCATATTTGCCCGAGTGATGTTTTTGATCATAATTTAATATTCAGTGGACAGACAAAGCTTGAGATTTCTGAAAGAATTTCCTGATGCTAACTATACCGCCGATTACTAGCCCTTTGATCCCAACACAACATTTGTTATCAAAGGGTCATGGGAAGTGAAGACTAATCAGTTTATTGCTATTGCCTGCCTAATCTTGAGCACAACTAGATCTGTAGATAATTCTTATGTTGTTCAAAAAGGTTTAGCTTTGATAGGATTCAGGCTACTTTGATAGGATTGCATTTCAAAGCACCGAGACTCAGGATCTGAGAATTCCAGGTTTGAAGTATATGTGTACTGAAATTGCGAAAGTATGAAATTTGTGCCCAAAGAAGCATCATCAAGTTAGGAAAAGAAAAGGGCATTATCCAAATGGCTCTCTTAAAGAAATGTTGTTCCATGCATCAGTCAAAATTTCATCAGGAAAAATTGTAGAGTGCTGTTCAAGTCCTCTCTTTCTTAGTGATCAGATGATTTCTCCATGGTTTCAACCTTCCATTCCATCATCAAGCTCAAAAGCAGAAAAATCTTTTCTCAAGAATATCAGCTACAAATTGAGCTTCACATTACAGTCTGCTGTAAAATTCAATGGCACGGTGTCACTATTTAAGTTTTCTTCAGCCTCGCAAATGAGAGTAGATATTGCTGATGAAGGTGTTTATGATACTGAAACAGCTGTAGAGATATCCACGCAAGCAATCAGATTGTAAGAAATGATTATATGGACTGTGAGATCCTTGTGAATCTTCAATTTCCTCCACTCGAAGCAAAGAAAAATGCAGGTTACATAACTGGACCCATTCAAGTACACGGGAAAAATCCGACCCTCTTTACTTTGAATCCCTGCACTTGTCCTCGGCTGCACTTTGTTCAGGAAGCTCAATATGGAAAATGGATTTGAACATCGTCATGGTCCTCATCTCCAACACTCTTGCAAGAAGCCCCTTTGCGCATCCTTTAATTTCAGTAATCATGCTTGGGGCTTATGGTTCCTCTTGTTCATGAAAATTTTCAATCACCGAAACGTCTTGCTCAATGAAGGTGGATGGTTAGAAGTGAATGAGGTGATCGCCCTCACCAAATCCGCCTCAACAAGTTCCAGAACTCAAAAGGAATACTCAAAATGATTAATCTTTCACAGCCTGTTCCCTCGTGCATATGATCTTTAGAGGGCTAATAATTATCCGAACCACTTTGATGGATCATATATATATGCAAATTCTGGTGGAGATTTAAAAATTGCTCTGGAATTCCAGTTCCAAAGAGTGGAGAAAAAACAGGACAGCATGATCACATTTATAGAAGCTAGTCCAGGACTCCAATATATGACTCAAATAAGTCCAAGATTCCACTTAAGACCCAAAGTATTAAGTACCTATTTCTTAACAGTTTCTTTTTTATTTTTCTCCATAGTATTTTGTATGCTTATTGAAAATAGAAACATTAAGGGCCTGTTTTGATCGGGCTGAAATTTTTAACCAGAGTAATATTTGTTTAATTGAGCATATTACTGTGTTTGGCATTTTTATACAAAAATATTACCGAAAAATAAGATGATAAATAGTGCCCAAAAGGGGATAAATTGCTGGGAATAATATTACCTGATGGGGGATTGGTATTAAAACATCACCTGGGTAAACATAATTTCTGTCCAATTTTGTCCCAAAATAGTGGACAATATGGACAAAAATATCATTGGCTTTGTTAATAATTACAAAACACTCAATTTATAAAATGACAAAAACACGCCACCACCACAGTGCTAGATTCCGGTCACCACCGCCGGAATCTGATCGGAATTTGCCCTTACGACTTAGAGGAGTCAAATATGGCAGGTGATGTGTCGATCTAGCCTTTTTCGGCCATATCCACCATAGATTTGGCCAAAAAAGTCAGATCTACACCCAGATCTGATCGTCGATGGTCGCAAAAGGCCAGGTCGTGCCGTCAGAGACAGCCAAAGAGTTGGTCGTTGTTCATCGTCAATGACGGCCAAGAGTTGGCCGTTGTTGACCGTCAACGATGACCATTTCTTTGACCGTTGCTAATGACTAGATTTGGTCTTTTTTGGTTAGATCCACCACGGATTTGGCCGAAAAGGCCAGATCAGTGAATAAGCGGCCATTTCCAATCATTTTTAGGCCGTTGTGACAAATTCTGGCCACCACTAACGGTGGTTGCTGAAATCTGGCAACTATGGGTGATTGGGGTTGTTTTTGTTAATTTTTAAACTTTTTTTCTAAGAGTGTTTAATTAAGTCAATAAACTTAAGGAGTCTAAAAGTAATTAAAAAATAGAGTAGTATTTCTTAAATAATTAATCAAATAAGTAATTTGGGAATAAGACCGAGAATATAGTTTGAAATAATAAAACAAACAAGCCCTTAATTATTTATATCTAGTAATCATTTAAAAGACATTCTAGTAAAAAAGTATTTCAGAATATCTGTTATTACTATTAACCAAACACATTAATTATTAATACATCTCAATTAAACCAAGTATAATAATAATAATTTAAACCTGATAATCTATAATGTAATCTTTTTTTTCGGTAATCTTATTATTAAGATAAAAAAATATTATATGATCCAAACGCCCCATAAAAGTAAAAACCGTGGTCAATGGAAGGATTTAACTTGACATTAATTGAAAATTGGATCCATCTATTTCTAAAAGAGGAGAGTTAGGCCACTTGATGAATTATTTTAACTATATCATTAAAGTAAAAACCGTGGTCAATGGAAGGATTTAACTTGACATTAATTGAAAATGGGATCCATCTATTTCTAAAAGAGCAGAGTTAGGCCACTTGATGAATTATTTTAACTATATCATTGAACTCTACACGGCACATTCTTGCCGAGTCTGTAGAACCATCTACAGACTTCTGATGCAGCCACGTGTCCTCAGAGTTTCCATCTTTCTCTGCGGCTAAAACCCTAAACCCTTCCTATATTAAACCCCAAACCTCCCTGTTCGCCTTCAGAAGAAACACAAAACATACTCTTCTCAAGTAACATCAACTCGGCGTAAATGGCCAACCCCGCCGCCAGGATGCTACTCAAAAACGGTAGGTCTTTTCCGCAACTTCTCCGTAGCCGACTTGTTGGCCAGTCGAGCGTTGACATTTGCATTAAAGAACAGCAACTTTTTCAGTCTTTAATCAATCCAAAACAAAAGATATTCGGGCAAAAACCCGTTTTGGGAGATGGGTTTAATTTCGTTGATTTCGTAATGGGGAAAGATCAGGCCTTGTGCACAGAGAAGATAAAAATGCCGACTGTGGCGGCGCGTGGGATGCCCGTGGTGATTGATGTGGACGACGACGACGACGTCGTCGATGATGATGATGATGATGTGTACGATGATGATGACATTGGAGATTTTGTTGATGATGATGATGATGAAGATGATGATGATGACGACGACGAGGACGACGACGATTATGATGATGGTGTTAGGACTCGATGACGACGAGGGTATGAAATTATTTGATTGCTGTTCTTCGGTGTTTTGTTATCTTAGTGTTATGTGGTGTCCTTCCCCTTTGTATCCTTCATTTTGATTCAAGTGATCATTCCAATCTCAATTTGTAATTCTGAAATAGAATAATCCCCAATTATTAATATCAAATATTATTTCACTACTTCTGTTCTAAAACTTTTGTTTATGAATTATACTAGACAAACATATTCTTAATTGATCTCAGAAATCAAATTAGTCATGGCATTCAATCATATTTACTTTACTTTCAAACTTAAGGTTTTGACTTGATAGTATTAGGCAAAAAACACTTACCTCCCCAGCTATCTTTATTAGAATCAGACAGATGGCCCCTCCAAAATTAGGGGTGTGCACGAATTTAGGGTGGTGGGTATTCGGGTTCAGATTCTGGCTCTCTGACTCTAATATCTACTATGGAACCGGAATCGGGTTCGGGTACCCGATAAAAACTAGGATTGAACTGTAGTTTTTTTTTTTTAAAGTATTGAGGATATTCGCAGTCTTTTGAGGGTTTATTTGTCATTTTATTAAAATATAGGTGTAGTATTATTCGTCTACTATAATATGAATGATGTTTTAGGAGTAAGGTCATCAAATTTGAGTTATGACTCTTTCCTGTTCGGCTGATTCTTGCAAACTGTTGATAGATTGCTGTAATAAATTATATATATTGGATGTTTTTAGCTGTTCATAGAATGTCGAACCGCTACTTCACTACAGTTGACTAAATAATCAACCAAATTTTTTATTTGATTCTTTATTTATGATAATGTGATGACCATTTCAACTAATCGATACAGGCAAATGTGTATGCATTATGCAATGAACCATTTGACGCAACATCTGGCCAAATGATATGGGATATCATACAATTTTTTTTTTTTTTCATAGTATTTTTTTATATGTTGAGTGAAAATAGTACTATATTTACCTTTTAAGTTCATAAACTTTCTCTCATAATATTAACGTGATAACTCGTAATTAATTAACTTGTAAATAAATTATATCCGCTTGTTATGAGTTTTATTTAGAAAATTACGAGTAGACTAATTATGAATTATTATGTTAGAATTATAAGAAAATTTGTCAGATTAGATTATGAGTCAATTTTTATCCCATATAATAACTTAGGTAAACGGAAGTATCTAGCTATGACAATGACATTCATTGAAAATGAAATCAATCTATTTCTAAAACAAAAATGTTATATCCACCACAAAAGGTGGAGTTTCTTTTCTCAGCCAAAAATGCTATAACCAAAATATAAAAAAAAAAAAAAAAAAAAAAGTCTTTCACGCTTTTGCACAACCCATGTGCTTTTTTGACGCCACGTCTTCTTCTTCATAGCCTTTCATGGCTTCTTCATTGACTCCCTCCATCAGATCTGTTGTGCTTTTTTGATGCCACTTCTTCTTCTTCTTCATGGCCTTCCATGGCTGTTTCATTGACTCCCTTAATCAAATCTTCATTTGGGTCATCTAAATTTGCTTTTTTGCAGCATGGTTCTCTTTGCAATCCATAACTTTTCCTGGGTTTTGGGTTGTGCGAAAGCTTGAAAAGTTGTAGAGAAAGAAGAAGTAGAGGAAGGCATAGAAGAAGCCATTGGTTATGACCTTTGAAACGTCGTCGGGTGAGTTACAGAAGGTTATGGAAGATGAAAAGTTAGGACTTGAAGCTTGAGGCTTTTTACCTAGAGTAGGGACATCCGTCCAAAAGAAAAGGACGGTCATCCATTCTTTATGGACCGACTTCCATTACATATGAACGGTTGTAAGGGCGTCTATTTTAGATTTTTTTAAAATTTTTATATTTAAAAAAAAATTAATAATATTAAATGTGTTGAATAATATGAGTCAAAAGACACATAAACCGGTATAGAGGTGTAAAAACCCGGATGTATGTAACATCATTGTTTCTAAAAAGACAGTCAGGACACGTGATGAATTATTTTAACAATATCATAGAACTCCACATGGCACATTCTTGCCGACTCTGTAGAACCATCTGCAGACTGCTGATGTGGCCACGTGTCCTCAACTTTCCATCTCTCTGTGCCGCTAAAAGCCTAAACTCTTCCTGTATTAAACACAAACCTGCACCGGAGAAAACCCAGAAACAAACAGTTTTCAGGCAATTCCAACTCAGAGCAAATGGCCAACTCCACCGGCAGGATGTTACTCAAAAGCGGCAGGTCGTTTCTCCAGCTTCTCCGTAGCTGCCTTGTCGGCCAGTCGGGCGTCGACATTGGCATTAAAGAACAGCAACTTTTTTAGTCTTTAATCAATCCAGCACAAAAGATATTCGAGCAAAAACCCATTTTGGGAGATGGGTTTAATTTTGTTGATTTCGTAATGGGGAAAGATCACGCCTTGTGCACAGAGCAGATAAAAATGCCGACTGTGGCGGCGCGTGGCAGGCGCGTGGTGAATGATGTGGACGGCGATGATAAAGATGGTGATGACATTTGGGATTTTCATCCCTATCACAAAGGTTTTAAGGATGATTATGATGGTGATAATCCTTTTTATTTAGAATGGAGAAAAGAAACGTAAAGCTCGTTGTGACAGGTATTTTCAAATTTCAAAAATAGTTTGTATCTGCAATCTTCGGAACAATTTGAGCAATTTGATTCATGATTTGAAAACACTTATCAAAAGCTAAAATTACAATTTGAACATTTCAGCTGCAAATTAGAGATATAATAATATCATAGAAGATATGAAATGATAAAATGTTGCTTTTACTATTTATAAATTTAAACCCAGGTTTTATCTACAAATTACAATTTTTGAGAATGATAAATTCTTCGTCAAACTCAAAATTTTCCAAGTAAAATAAGACAATATCCACTATACACAGATGACCATTCATGTGTAACAAAAATTCTAAAGTAAAAGAAAAAAATTGATATACAAATTTCTGATAATATGCAGATCATACATCCATCACCGGACTCCGACAGAGCGGGCAATTAAATTGATGTCTCAGCCACTGATCAATGCAACTCAAGTGGAAGATGTGGTTGCATAAAGGGAATGCTCTAATCAATTCTTCGTCAACAAAATCATCTAAGCAAACTGCACATTCAATCCAATTTGTTTTCATTTTTCCTGTTCTGTAACTTATTGGTGGCAGCAATAATGGCAAGTCCTCCAGGATTTGGTCTTGCTTTTCCTGGGTGACTCCTCTCAACCTGTTTATAAATCTCCTCAACCAGATTCCCATTTCCCCTAGAGCGATTTTCAACGTCACGCGAAGATCAGAATCAGGGACCATGATTTCGAACATTGTTATGTGATTTCGCCGGCTGTCCCTCTGCAGGATGTAGCATATTATGATCTCAATGGTGTAGCAGTAAAGGGAAATAAGCAACCAAAGAGCTGACACAAAGAGAAAAATGTAAAGAACAACTATAAGTCCGAGTCTCAGATAATAAATCGAATCTGAAACAATCGATGCAGTCATGGAAAGAAAGGAAATGAGAGCAGGTGGGAGAAGAGGAGCCATGAAATTAAATTCTCAGTGTTTGTTTGTATGGAGAAATCAAAGAATGATGAGAAAATAAAAAAGAAAATTGAAGAATGCATGATTTGTCTCCAGGATTTTGTTTTTATAAAGTTTTATGTAAAAACCAAGTGGAAGTGTTATTTTTGTTAGAACAAATCAAACTATCTAGTGTCATAACAGTTGGTTGTTAATTTGGTTCAGATTCTGAAATTGTAGCAGATCAAATCTAAATTTTTTCCTTTGTTTGGAAGCAAAATTAAGTGCCTGAAAAGTTTGTTCGTTTTATTTTTAATTAATAAGTTGTGGATATAAACCAATTTAGGGAGTCTGATTTTCAGAACAAAGTGGTTGTGTTTATATCTAATTTCAAGTTGCAAAAACAGATAAAAGTTTTTGTTTGAACAAAGTGCCTGATTGGTTGGTTTTTGGTTAATTCTAGTGCTGTATTCAGCAATTTGTTTCAACTTTCAACATAAGTTATACTCATGCTTTCCCGATATCATGGCCTTAAAATTATAATATAAAATATGTTTAAATGTTGATATATGTTTTTTTTCCTAATATATTGTTATAAAAAAGAAGGAAAACAATTAACATTGAATACAAATATAAAAACATATAATATGATTATAATATGATTCATAAGATTTAGAGTCCGTTTGATACGGTTTATTCGAGAAAAGCTTATGTTATGAGAGTAGAGCTTATGAAAATATGGTTTTGATGAAAAGATTTATTAGTTGTTTTGTTTGCTTAAGACAATGTAAAAGAGTTTTCTTGTATTAATTTATAAAATTAGGCTTTGATATACAATAATAGATCAAATTGAACTTTTAAAATAAAATAGGGATATTTTTAAAATTTTAAGCTTATGAGAGAAGCTCAAAATTAGCACATTAATTTGAAATCCTATAAATATTTTTGAAATGCAACCAAACAATCTAAAACAAATTCCTTTCCATTGATGCTCTCAGCAATCATGTTGTCCATGGGATTGAGCCAGGGGAGTTCAAACATGAGACCTTTAGTTTTTTTATTAAATTCCTTATTTCAGAAATTTTGTGGGTTACACACTGCAAGTTTTCAATATGAATAAAGTAATCCCTTCAATTGGCTACAAATTTCCCCAATATGAATCTGTATGTTCTTATTGCTTTTTCAGTTAATGCCATTTTCAGAGTTTTTTTCTTAAACATATTTCCTTCCTTCCATTTGATATATTAATTTACAGTTGGTATATGCAGTCATCGCTTCTGAAGAATATGAAGTAATATTTTCCACTATTTCTCTTAGTTTCTGACTTAATTCAGGGTGCTTGAATGTCAAGAAAATGATAGAAAATCAGGGAAAATACTATAACTGTTTTAATAAATCATGAAAGATGTCAAATAATTATAAGATGAAGAAATCTCTTGTATTTTTCACTTGCGTGGTACTTACATCTTACAAAAGGAGATAGATGATGCTCCTTATAGGGTACAAAAACTTATGTGTTATATAAAGATCAAATTGTTTTTACAAATACTTGTTTAACAATTTATTCTCATAAATATTATCCGTTTTGAATCTTAGCTAGCCAGGGGCGGATCCAAAGTGTATTAAGGGTGGGCCATGGCCCACCCTCAATTTAAAAAAAAAAATAATTAAATACATTATCTTAATTACTTTGACTTAGGCCCACCCTTAATTTTATTGTAAAATATTAAAAAATTATGGCCCACTCTCAATTTTGGAACTGAAAGTCTTGGCCCACTCTCTCCTTTAGTACTAAAAAACTTGCTCACCGCCCACCTTCAATTTTTTAATGAAACGTGTGAAATTATAATCTTCCTCTGCAGTTGCAATTTGCAAACCCTCAGCAAGTGTAAGTCAGTGCGGTGGCCGCTAGTGTCTTCCACAACTCCTGTGCTGGATTGGTCCTCTCCCTAATTTCTCTTCAAAAAAATTCTATCAGTTAATTTTTCTCTGGTTAGTATTTTTTTCTTTGTGTATAGTGTTTTTTTGTTATTTGTGTGTATTAGTATAATAGCATTGTGCATTGAATTTTGTATTGAGAAAACTTTTAGGAAAAAAGGGAAAGTTTTTAGATTCTAATATTTTGTGATAGGTAAATGATTTCTTTGTGGTCCCAAAATTTGGAAGAAAAATAATATATAGACAATAGAAATAGAAATATAGATAGAATCAACGAGGGTTTTATTTTTATGTATTGTTTAAATCTTTAAGACTTTAAGTTGATGATTAAAAACCTTTAAGGTGGAAAATTTAGAATTTCTATAGTTATTATAGAATGCAATGAGTGGGTTAATTTATTTCTTTGTATTTATATAATTTTATTTCTTTGTATTTAGATATGGAAAAATATTTTAAAAGAAAGTCAATTGCTGAGACATCTCAACTTTGTTCTGGTGTCAATGATCATGAAAACCAACCCTTTTCAAAGAAAAATTGCTTCGAAGTTGACTTGGAAAATCTTCCTTTTGATCCTGGATTTCGACCAAGAATTACGTTTTATCATCCTAATGTTCGAGACCAAGTCAGAATGCGTTATCTACAAAAGGGTCCTTGTCAACCTCGTAACCATAAGTTTCCCAAATCAAAATCTGGTGATCATGAACGGAGTTTCCAATGTTCTTGGTTTGACAAATATCCTTACTGGTTGGAATATAGTATTGAGAATGATGCTGCATATTGTTTATGTTGTTATCTTTTCAAACCAGATATAGGTGAGCAAAGTGGTGGTGATTCTTTTGTTCTTGATGGGTTTCGCAATTGGAAGAGACTTGAAAAATTTAAATATCATATTGGAGGTCCTAATACCTATCATAATCAAGTCTGAAAAATTGTCAAGCTTTGATGAACCAAAAGCAAGATGTAAGTACAATTATTAATAAGAAATCGACCAACAATGGAAGATTATCGTATTCGTTGAAAGGATCAATTTCTGCTAGTCGGTTTCTTCTTCGGCAAGGATTGCCTTTTCGTGGCCATGATGAGTCTGTTAATTCAATGAATCGGGGAAACTTTCTTGAACTTTTACACTATACAGCTGAGCAAAATGAAGAATATAGATTAGTCGCATTGGAGAATGCTCCTGGACATGATAAATTGATTGCTCCTAGTATCCAAAAAGATATAATCAATGCATTTGCAGTTGAAACAGTCAACAAACTAATTAGTGATCTTGGAGATGCTTTTTTTTCTATACTAGTTGATGAAGCTCGTGATGTATCCAACAAAGAGCAGATGGCAATTATCTTACGTTATGTAAATAAAAAGGATGTGTTGTTGAGTGTCTATTGAGCATTATGCATGTCACGGATACGACTGCTTTGTCACTAAAGATGGGAATCGAATCATTGTTCTCTAAATACAATTTGAGCATATCAAGATTACGTGGACAAGGTTATGATGGTGCAAGTAATATGCGAGGTCAGTTTAATGGGTTAAAAGCACTTATATTGAAAGATAATGAATATGCCTTCTATGTGCATTGTTTTGCTCACCAACTTCAATTAGCACTTGTAGCTGTGGCAAAAAAGGATACAAATATTGAAAGATTTTTTTTGAAAGTTTCTTGTGTGATAAATATTGTTGGATGGTCACCTAGACGTAGGGATCTTCTTAATGAGAAACAAGCATTGAAGGTGAAAAAAGCTATTGAAAGTGGTGAGCTTTCAACAGGACAAGGTCTTAATCAAGATACTAGTCTTAAGCGACCAGGGGAAACACGGTGGGGTTCACATTATGGGACTTTATTGAGCTTGATTAATTTGTTTTCATCTGTTATTGAAGTGCTTGAGGATCTTACTGAAAATTCTGATAATCGAGTTGAAGCAAGTGATTTGGTGGATTATATGACTTCTTTTGATTTTGCTTTTAACCTGCACATGATGAAAAACATTTTGGGAATCACATTTGAACTTTCACAAGCATTGCAAAGGAAGGATCAAGATATTATAAATGCTATGTCTTTGGTTCACTTGTCAAAAAGAAGATTATTGTTGATAAGAAATAACGGATGGGATAATCTACTTGATGAAGTTTCTCATTTTTGCATTGCTCATAATATAGATATGCCAAATATGCAAGAGAAATTTGTTGCACGAGGGAGATCGCGGCGTAATGTTCAAGAGATGACAAATTTATTTCATTATCGTGTTGAGTTGTTCTATGCCATAATAGATTTGCAACTATCAGAGCTTGACAATGCTTTAATGAAGGTAATACAAAATTACTTATTTGCATGGCCTCCCTAAATCCAAGTGATTGCTTTCAAGCATTTGATAAGGGAAAATTAGTTTGTTTTGCTCAATTTTATCCACTTGAATTTTCTTCTACTGATCTTATGGCACTTGAACTTCAACTTGATAATTACATTGATGATATGCGCTCAAATAGTGATTTTTCAGAACTAAATGATATTATCACTTGCTCAGAAAATGGTTGAAAAGAAGAAGCATCTTATTTACTCATTGGTATATTTGCTCATCACATTGGCTTTAACCTTACCAGTTGCAACTGCAAGTGTAGAGAGGGCATTTTCTGCTATGAAAATTGTGAAAACTCATTTACGCAATCGGATGGGAGATCAATTCTTGAATGATAGTCTAATTCCATACGTTGAGAAATATATATTTGACAGTGTTGATAAAGAGATGGTCATGCAACGATTCCTCAATATGAAGCCCCGCCGAGGACAATAGTAAATGTAATTTTTTTTTGTGACAATATTGACTGGAAAAATAGAATACGAATGTTATATACAATTGATTTTTATTTGGCCCACCCTAGAAGAAATTTCTGGATCCGCCCCTGTAGCTAGCCATCAACTTGCGGCTGCCACGAGCAAATTCAAGACTGTTCCTAATATGTCTCGTTCACTCAAACCGCATATCATTATATGCAACGCATTCTCATTTACAGGGATATTATATATATATCCGTCGTACCTAAAACTCTTCCTAATATATATGATAATTTGCAGCTATGCATCTAATAAACATTTACGACAAACAGGGCAAGTTAGATGATTCTTCAACCACCCATCAATGCAAATCGAATGAAACATATGTTTGCACGCCGGAAAAACTCTACAGGTTTCGCCGTCTGTATAATCATCCAAACAGATAGAGCATTCTCCGGAATTGATCCCTAATCTAATTTCTTTACTTCTATAAACTACTGGTGGCAGCAATTTTTCTAAAGCCTGCTGCCTCAGAATTCTTCTCTCTTCAATGCTACTTGAAATTCCTTCTATTACATCGATAGACCGATAATTATGATCCGCAGGAATATCTATGGTTTGATAAGTTCTGATCCTGGCTCGATGATTCCCCAGTCTTCCTGGCTCAATGTCACGGCGTTCATACCTTTCGATAAACGGCGAACAAATGCATTCACAGACAATGTAAGTGATGAGTGTAATGAAGGTTGCAGCTATAATGCAGATTGCCAGTACACATATTAAGATAATAATCATAATGCAAGGAGCTGTGAAGAAAGCAGAAGGAAGAGAAACATCAGTAGGAAAAGAAACAAAGGGTGCGGAAACCATAATGTTAATTGTACTTGTTCAATTGTAGATTGATGGCTCACCATTATAGGATTATTTAAGTTTTGAATAATGTTTATTGCTGCAACTATCCTAGAAGTTAAATCGATTAAAACGAATTCGGTTCCACACAACAAAAAGGGTAATGCATACAAAGGAAGAAATTAATTAAGGATATATATGAAAACTGTTGAGAATCCGTGTAATTAGTATTACTTCCCAAAAAAGAAAAATAATCCAAATTATATGTGAGACTACTGCACGGTTGTTACGTCTAATAAGACTTTGTCGAACCATAAATAAGAACTTAATTAATATTGAAACATGCTACAATCAAAGATAGGTACCCACTTTAACCAATGTCATTAACTATTAATTGATCATTCTATTGTTCAAACTTTAATTAGTTAGTCGTTGACAACGAAAAAAATAAATCAATTTTCATTATTTTGCTAGCATTGGTTAGCTAACGTGACGGAGATTTTGTATTTTTATAAGAGCAAACATCATATTAGCAACGTCCAAGCCGTCGGTTTTTGGCTTTTTTCAACCGATTCAAGATCACTTCCGAGACTACCGTTGGACTCTTCACAACTTATTCTACAAAACTCATACCTTCACTTGCCGACCTCATTTACCATTTTTGATCACCTTTAACAGTCACTAACGATATTAGTTTAAGGGTGTGAATATGGAATAAATACAATTAGAGATATTAATTGGGATTTTGCTAAACCTTGGATGGAAATATGTTTATATATATATATATATATATATATATGTCCTTCGTAACATCTTTATCATGAAATACTAATTTGTTTGTTCAAAATAATCTCTAATTGTAATTGTCGATATATAATATATAGAAAACATCTATGATATAATAAAAGTACCGCATCAACCCATACTATCAACCAATACATTGTTATCTCATAATTTTTTATATTAATAGTTTTTTTTCATCATTGAGGGTGTCCGAGCCAGCTTGCGTATACTTCAACTAATTATCCAGGGTTTTGGAACTATTGATCGGTTAAGAGCCAATGACCATCCTTATTAGTATCCGAGGGGACTCAACCTCAAGAGTTTATGGAACCTCCTTTGCTTTTTTACCATCAAGTCACCCAATGGTGGTTTACATCAATAGTTACCCATCATATTAGTGATAAAAATTGATATACAAAAGAATAAAGTTAATGATATGCTTGATTTAAAATGCCAATCAGTGCCCAAAAAATCATTTTATAACATAAGCCGTGTAGATAATTTTGTTGAAATATCGATACAAAGTTTTGTCTAATTACAAATGGATTATATGAATTTCACTATGTTCTTATTTAATATTTGCTTTGAGGTGCTTCTCTATTAGGGCTGTCAGTCGAGCCGAGTAGCTCGCGAGTCGGCTCAGCTCGACTCGTTAAATACTCGAACTCGGCTCGAATTCGACTCGAGTAAGTTACCAAGCCGAGTTCAAGTCTACCCCGACTCGACTCGATTCGGCTCGATTTGGCTCGCGAGCCAATAGTGGCTCGTTTAGGGTTTTTTTGCGCATAATACAAGTTTTTGGGTTTTTTTGTAAATTGACATGTAAAAGACTAAAAGGTTTAAAAAATCACAAATTAACCCTTAACCAAATAATCCCAATTAACCCAAAATCAAATTGCGTAAATTCATTCTCTCCCAAATCAAGAACCCTAAAACAAGAAACCCCAAAAACAATTTCCTGATTATCACACCAAGCCACCCACAAACATAGGAACCATTGGAGATTCAACTTCCAGAAGTTTGAGTTCTATGCCGTTTTGATGATAATTTTGATGTATTTTGATAGACATTTGTTTTTTTTTTTCTCTTGGATTGTATAATTTGTTGTGTAATACGTTGTTTATGTTGATTTGGACGTGATTTATGTTGATTTAGATGCAAATTTATCAAAAATTGGATCTGATTTGTGTAAAACAAGATCTACAGGTTATATTAAAAAATGGCCAAACGAGCTGTAATCGAGTCAATTCGAGCTTGCGTTAAATGAGCCGAGTCACGAGTCGAGTCACGAGCCGGCTCGTTTATAAACGAGCTGAGTCGCAAGTCAAATTTTCCCAACTCGGTTGACTCGTGACTCGACTCGAACTCGTCTAATGTTTAACCGAGCCAGACTCGTTTAGGGTGATACTCGGCTCTCGTTTACACCCCTATTCTCTATAGATAAAGTATCACCACACATTTTTGTTTTTTACAACAATAAAAAACTACATAATGGAAACAATTTCTGGAAAGTTCATTCAAAAACTTCCTAAAACAACTCGTTTCTTTATTTGTTGCCATAAACTAATACCTCCACCCGTAATTCCACCGGAGAATTGGGCCTTGGCAATTGGCATATCGATGTACATTACAACTTATGCATCTAATCTAGCTATCATTAAAACAAAATGGCAACTACTTCAAGCTCATGAGCTAAAAACAACTAAAATTGAATTACAATTTTCCCCAAAAACTGTGAATATTTGGTTATGGAGAAGTTTTTTGCCTTTCCGAGCGAAAAGAAAGCCTAAGATCATGTGGAGTTGTGTTGTATAGCTTCTGTCTTTTTAAAAGTTTGCCGTGAAGATCAGGTCCGCCGCTAGGACTTAATTTATATTCAATACATATATTTTGTTTCCTATCATAAAAAGAAAGTAGAAATTTTCCATGACAAATTAATTACAGATCATGCATACATCCACGTACACTACACATTTGCCTTGCAGCTAATTCGACAAACGGGACAGGTTAAATGATCTTTCAACCAGGCGTCAATGCAACTTGAATGAAAAATATGGTTGCACACAGGAAAAACTCGGCAAGTTTCGCCATCGTTGAAACTTTCCAAGCAAATGACACAGTAACTTGAGTTCTCTGATTTATCCAGCTGGTGACCATAATTTGTGAGAGGTAGTAATTGCTCCAAGGCTTCCTGCGCTATTCCCTGCCTTTCTCGGGTTTCTGGATCTGAATCGCTACGCTCACGCTCACGCTCTCGAATTCGAAGGCGATCGCGATGCCTATTACGATTTTTATGAAGTAAGAAGAATAAAAGAGTTACCACGATGCAAATGCATATCATAGCTGATAATTCAAGATAAAGCATGGTATTAGATCGAGGAGAATTTGATGGAGAAGGAGTTGGAGAAACAAAAGATTGGGAATTGTTCATATTTGGTTAATTTTGTGTATAAAAGGCATGCAGACTACGTAGACATGGTTTTTTTTTCTTGAGCTAAAAGAAGGGGAAGTTTTGGAAATTAATCAAAACGGAATCGGTTATGAATCTCCATTCCAGGGATTAAGTTTCCGAGAAAAAAACCAAATCAACCATATAAATGAAAAGATTGGAAAAACCAGGATGCAGGTTCTGGTGAGCTCTGATGAGTTGCTATTGCATCCATGTCCCTGAAACTAAACTTCGGAAAACAAGGTTTATTAATTAATCTCTCATGCTCTTGATTTGCTGGTCACCTCACCTGATCATCAATGGCTGCCATTATAACCATAATTTAGCGAGCATTGAAAGATCAACTAAAACAATAAGTTTGTTAAAACCTTTTTATGGGGGTCCTATTGATTAGGTTAGTTACCTTGGCTTATTACCTTTTTATGGGAGTTCTATATATATATATATATATATCACCATAATATGATTATGTTAGGATCATATATTTAATTACCATTAAATTCTTATATGTACGTAAAATAACATTTTAATGAGTAAATTCAACGGTATTCAAATACGGTCTGATTAAAGAATATACATGTACATGTGTATATAAAAATGTCAAATGGGTCAACAAGTTCTGCTTGATTGAGATTGAGAAGTCCTTTAGCAATTGCTTTGCTTCCAGACTCCAGTGGCTGAGCGAGATCAAAATATAATATTCAATTACTGAGGGGACTAGAGATGATTAAAAAGTTACATTTGTGGGGTTAAAGTTAAAGTTTAAAAACTGAGGGGTGTCGGATCCCACCGGTCGCCCCGGCTTCAATCTCTAGCCTTGTTTGGATTCGTTATTGCGACATAATTTTTTAAATTAGTTGAAATTATTTATGGACATCAACACAAACGACAACCAAAAACAGAATTCACTGTCGTTTCGTCTACTCTTACGATTAGGGGTGTTCAAAAGAACCAGTTGGGAACCGAACCTGGCTACTGGTTTGGTTCCTTGCCTTCCTACCCGAACCTGCCTCAATGGTAGGTTCCGGCCCTTCCAAATTTTTGGAACGCCATCTATGATCGCTTCGGCCTTGCTTCCTATAGTTAGGAACCGGAACTGAACTGAGAACCAGAACCGAGACTAATATAAAATAAAATTAAAGATTAGGGGAGTTAATATAAACTTTTGTAGAAAAAGTAATGTGAATACATTTATATTTATATTTCATAACATTTAAAGTAAGTTGGTTTGACTTTTGAGAATCTACCTTTACAAAGTAATGGAGTTTGTAATTTTGAATTTATAATTTGTAATTTTATTTTTGTTAACAAGTGCCAGGTGGGGGGGTATTTGTAAGTTTTTAAAGGTTTTTTTGCCATTTTAAAAACTTTTGGGGGTCATGAACCCCTCAGGTAGACCTGTAATCTAACCGAACCTCGTTAGCATGTTGCTTCTGCTCGGTATGTTTAGGAACCTCTGAACCGCCTCTTGGCCTTGGCCTCGTTCCAAATTTGAAGGAACCGTCGGTTCCAGCTCTGGTTCTGGTTCCTTCAAAAAGTATAGGGTACCCGGAACCGAACACCCCTACTTACGATTCACTGGCTTTAACAGCCCAAACCCTAAAACCCTAAACCTCTCAATCATTACCAATGGAACAACAATCCGAGAACATCCTCTACGAAACCCTAAGCCCTCTCCCTCTCTCTACGCTTTCCGATGTCCCCTCACGCCCTCAATCTCCGCCGTTGGATCAATTGGAACCCTACACTGTGTTTCGCAACGAGATTTCGTTATCTGATCTTGGTGGCGGGTACGTGGAATCTCCCGCGCCTGATTTTTTCTCGCTGGATGTGAATAGTAGTGGAGTTGATGAATTGGAGGAAGCCGAGCCGAAGTGGCAAAAGGAGCCGAAGACGCCGACTAAGGAACTTGAGCCGAGGTTGGAGAGTGGCTGGTTCAGAGGCAATAGTAGCTTTAAGAGTCCGATGCTTCAGTTACATAAAGGTGAATTTAACGTAATTGAACAAGTAAAAGCATCATGTTGTGATTGATTGTTATTGGGCATTGTTTGGATTAGCGATAATTGTTTAAAATTTGAACTTCTCATTGTGGAGGTCGATTTTAGTATGTGGAAGTGTGAACAAGTGACCTTGCTGTTGATTTTTTTTAGAGTGTTGGGATTTTTGTTTTACTTTTAAAATTATATTAATAAATGTGTTTAGCTTTTCTGGATGTGCATGTCAGAGCTTATAGGAACAAACTTGTTAAGTAATTTTTGTTTTATTTGTACTTCATCCTATATGTATTTGAAACCTATCATCTAATTATTGGTATTACAGAGATTGTGGATTTCTGTGATTTTCTATCTCCAACTCCAGAAGAACAAGCTCTTCGCAACTCTGCAGTAGAATCTGTTTTTGATGTTATTAAATACATATGGCCCAAGTGCAAGGTATCATCTGATACTTCCTCTTTCTATCTATGCGTACTCTGGTTTTGTAAAAGCTTAAAATATGGCATCTCACTGTTTTTGTTTGATAGCCTGAGGTTTTTGGTTCATTCAGGACAGGGCTTTATCTTCCAACTAGTGATATCGATGTAAGTATGATAATCTTGTTTTCCCTGTGCTTGTGACTTTTATGATGCGTTTCGTTATTTTTAATTGCCTACTTTTTTTTTTTTTTTTTTAAATAACAACATATGTTGTCATATATTAAAATTGGGGAATTTGATTTGTTGTCAACTAAATTCAGGCCTGTGGCTGGATGCTTTTATGTAGGTTGTGATTCTGGGGTCTGGTATCAGAAACCCACCAACTGGTTTGCAGGCTCTTTCTAGGGCATTATCTCAACGAGGTATTGCCAAAAAGATACAGGTGTGCTTTCATTGACACTATCATCGTCTGTTTTTATTAAAGATTTTGGAATCTAAAATGTCATCTTTTGTGTTTTAAGGTGATTGCAAAGGCTCGTGTGCCCATCATTAAATTTGTAGAGAAAAAAAGCGGTTTTTCATTTGATATAAGGTACATCTGCTAACCTTTTGATCCGTTGAATCAAAGCCTGCTTTGCATCTCTTTATATTTGTTTTTCTCGGAGTATTGACCAATGTTTTTTTTCCTCTGGATGACAGTTTTGATGCTCAAAATGGACCAAAAGCAGCTGAGTTTATCAAGGTTTTTATCTTGCCTGTTTTTCTGGTCACAATAGGGATTATAATTCTGTTAATGAATGCCAGATGAGATCAAGCAGTTTTGCAACTTTAAACAATTTTGTGCATGCGTATGCTTGTTTAATAGTTTCTTTTTTCAGGATGCATTATATAAGTGGCCTCAATTACGTCCATTATGTTTGATCTTGAAAGTTTTTTTACAGCAGAGGGAACTGAATGAGGTTGAGTTTGTTATTCTCTGCCTTTTGTGCAGTCAATCTTGTATCACAATCTGCCTAATTTGATTTCTTTTAATTATATAGGTATATTCTGGTGGGATTGGTTCATATGCTCTCCTTACCATGTTAATGGCATTGTTGAAGGTAATATTCCCATTGAAATATCTAGTTTGCACCCGCAAATGGGCCCGTAGTCTCACTTTTGATCTATATGCAGTGAGATGTTCTTGTTGTATTAGCAATTTAGCATGCTTTTATTAAATCTAAGAATTTTAAGTAGGTTGAGTGAGTCATATTCACTTTCAAAATTTAGTTTAAGATCAAGATTAGGTGATGAATTTTGAAGCTGGCTGCACCGTAGGAATCAAGAGACAATGATGCCACTTGTCAGTGAAAAGTTCAGGATGGGGTGGGATGATTGTTCTAATAGTTATTGCATATCTGAAATAGAGAGACCTCCCTAGGATGAGCCCCTGATATTGACTTTTGATATAATTTAGAATTTGTTTTTGCAAAAGTTATGTTGATAGCGACTGTAAAATAAAAAAGTCTAATATTAATTATCCACTTACTGCATACGCTCTGCATCAGAGTAGCACCTTGATTTTATCTCTTTGATACACTTAATTCTTTGAAATTCTTGAGTAACTACTGTACATTATGGACAGCATTATGTATTTTATCTGATTGTTGTTTATATAATTTCGATGGTGCAGAGTCTTTATGAGTGTCAAACTTCTCCAGAGCATAATTTGGGAGTCCTTTTGGTACGTGTTCTCAGTCTGTTGATCCAGTTAACACTTGTTTCTGAGTCAACAATGCCAAAATCTCAAGTATTAAGCCTGGGATTTAGTTGCTTGTCCTTATCACCTGAAATGATACGAAAGAATAAGATAACATAATGAACATGGACTAAGGAGTGTGGTTTGTAAGACATAATTGTTATAGTTCTAATCTTAGAGATTGAACCTCAATGTTTCAGAGTAAAATTATTTGACATTCTTTTAATTTTTGTTTTCAAAAATAGGTACACTTCTTTGATATTTATGGACGCAAATTGAACACCACAGATGTTGGTGTATCTTGCAAAGGAAAGGGCACCTTCTTTAAGAAGAGTAGCAAAGGGTATTAAAAAATTAAAAATACCTTTATTAGGAAGATAAATTTACTTTCTCATTTTGAAATTTATTTTTTCATTATTTGTAAACTTATACTTGGTCTTTTGTCCTGGTTCTTCTATTTTTAGGTTTACAAATAAGGGACGACCATTTCTCATCTCCATTGAGGACCCACAGGTTGCCTTTCAGATATTAACTTCTTGTATAGTGTTCATAAGATTTCTGGCAAACGAAAAAAAATGAGGATTTGATAGAATTGACATTGTTGCTTTTCTTGATTTGACATTTTACTTTTTCTAAGGGGTTAGTTGAACTCTTAGAACCTTATGCCAAATTCTAAGAACAGGAATCGTATAAAGTTTGGTCCACCTCCAACCTCATTTTACAAGTTGCCTCAAAGAGTATTTAACCTATGAAATTGAGTAATGAATAGAGTGCTGGAGATGACTATTGGTTGCTGCTTTCTTGTTTTGATTATTGATTACACCTGTTATTTTTTATGATTAAATAGGCGCCAGAGAACGACATTGGGAAGAACTCTTTCAATTACTTCCAGGTTTGTTCAACTATTTAGTTATTTATTCTATCTACTTCCATTTCTTGTTCTGCGGTGACCATGAAATCAATCCTTTGTTTAATGTGGGAACTAATGAGATTTGTTACACAACATCGAGTTTACTTTCTCACTTTACTAATAAAATAAAGAAAAAAGAAATGCCTATATTCACTTATCTCTTACATCCTGGTCTTTTAGTGGACCTCCTGCGAGAGGTTTATTAGGTTGAGAAAGAAGAAAATACTTAGTGAGGTTTATTGGCTAGACTGATCTTACCCATTTATTTCAGTAGGGAAAAATGAATATAGAAAACTACATTTTATCTTTGAGTAATGCTAGTTGTACGAACAAATCTTACAAAGATTTGTGTACAAACTGATGTGGTAGGAAATAAATAGAAGAGTGAATGCAAAATGTCAAACTCATCATATTTATGTCACATCAGTTTGTACACAAATCTTTATAAGATCTGTTTATACATCTAGCATTATTGTTTATCTTTTGGTGTATCAGAAATTGTACTTGGAATTTCACATTTCTCCTTTTTTGCAGATTAAATCAGCTTTTTTAATGGCATTGACGACCTTAACAAATCCGAAGACCATCTTTAGCCTAGGGCCCAACAGGAGCATTCTTGGTACCATAATTAGACCTGATCCGGTCTTGCTGGAGCGTAAAGGAGGATCTAATGGTGAGATGACTTTTAAAAACTTGCTTCCTGGAGCTGGGGAGCCATTACAGACACACCATGTGGATCAGCAACAAGAGATTTTGTGCAATTGGCAGTCAGATTATGAAGAAGAATCCTTTCCCCGTGGAGATGATAGTGCACAGTCTTCTGGAAAGAAGAGGAAAGCTTCTTCCAAAGAGAAGTCTAGAAAGAAGAAGGTTAAAGAATCAGGGGAGACGGAGAGGCATGAAGAAAGTGGCTCGAGGAAAGAGAGGAGTTCAAAGAAAAAACGGTGGAGACATAACCGTGAGAATGCCAATGGTTTTAGCTGATAATACGTCAGTCATTGCCTATTTGGTTTCATGTATGTTTCCATACAACACTCATGAATCAGAGTTTGAGAACATAACTGTTGATGCATGGTCATTCCATCAAAATATGCAGCGAAAATGAATTAGTAGAAGGCTGTGTGGTTTCAATTGGGATGTGAGCACTGCCATCCATGCTGCTACTGGTCACGGCCTCGCTTTTTCGGCAAGTTGAAGACATGATTTTATAGAATGAAGAAATTGATTGGAGAAATTCATATAAATCTTTGATCTTTCTCGTTCTGGGCTATTAAGTAGCTCTTCAACCACCAGTCACGGGGAGAGGCATCTGAGCAAATTGCTCAATATGTTTTACAGTTTTCAGAATTTAGCTGTTTTGTGTACCTTGACAATCGCATAAAGCATTGGCTTTGTTTGCTCTCTTTTTATTAGCTAGCTTGTTTTGTTATGTAATCATGCCATGGTCTTTAGAAACTTCAAAGTAACCTTATTATTTATTTCATTGCCACAGGAGGCAATAAAAGATATAAAAATGATATAAAAGCCCTTGTAAGTCTATTAACTTTAATACAATCTCATATAAAGCAAGAAAACTACTTTTATTATAAATCATTTATATTTTCAGAATTTGTCTTTAAAATGGCCCATCTTGACTGACAAGAATCTGTAGGAAAGGTGTGTTTTCACTTTTTAGTAATAGTATTAATTTCTCAGTTTCCTCATAAACCAAACAGAAACTTCTGGAAAATAATCAAATATAAAAGGTCAACAGAATTTAGTAAAAGTAAAAAACAAAAATGTCGCTAAATTCTCTATTTCATAGAGTTGAAGTCTAGACCAGAAGAAAAAAAAGAGTTCAGCAAGAAAAAGGAATAAACACATATTTACTCGTGATCAATGTCTGTGCATACGAAATGAAGGACAGCACTATAAAGACACATGAAATTGTGAAGAGATATCAGAACCATAGCCTTCTTCACACAATGCAGCATAACATATCCAAACGTAGGAATTGAAGAGAGTTGGATTTTTCTTGCCTTGGAACAAGCCCCTTTCTTCTTTGGATTCAGTGGGTTTAGGAACTGGAAATTGATGAGAAATTCGGTCAACAGAATCACTTGTTGATATATCACATATGTGTTTGACTATCTGAGAAAGATTTATATAACTTATATACCTTTCACAAAGCCTCCTGCTGTGGTCTCAGCTTTGAACTTGAAGATATGGTCCATGTTATGATATGATCGTATCTTGTAACTAAGATTGAGCAGTCTAGTGCTACTGATAACCATTAGAGGCTACAAGAGCAACAAAAAGAGAAAAATTAATCTGGAGCTATATTACTTTGCTAACAATAAACAATTATGATTTATGAGAGTGTTTTTGAGTTACCCTTTTTTTTTCCTTCTGTTATTTGACATTTTCCTTATCATTGTTCGACGAATGGCGGTAATACATCACTGAAATCAAAATGGCTCCAGTCAGCCACGCTGTGGAATTCTGCACTACCGTCTTCTTTGCCTGTTTTGGATACCTGCACAAATGACAATACTAAACTTAATCTATCATGTTATTATTCTCAATACAAGAAACAAATTAACATGAATTAATAACGATTCTGGTCCATTTTAATGGCAAAATCAGTGAAATATTGTTAGTATATCTTAGTAAATTCTTGATTATTGTTTTGAGTTACCCTTTGTTGTTTCTTCTTTCTGCTATTTGACACCTCCCTTATCATTGTTCTTTGTATGGCGGTAAAATATCACTCAATTTAGAATTACTCCATTTATCCACGTCGATCTCTGTAGGGAATTCCACACTTCCATCTTCTTTGCCTGTTTTGGTTGCCTGCACAAATGACAATATTAAAGTTAATTTATCATGTTATTATTCTCAGTACAAGAAACAAACATGAATATAATAATGATTCTGGTCTATTTTAATGACAAAATCAGTGAAATATTGTTAGTATGTCTTAGTAAATTCTTGATTATTGTTTAACTGCAAAAACATAAGAATTAAGAATACATAGATTTGAGGGTGTGAAGAATTATAAGTACCTTTGCTTCGGCATGCACGGATTGATCATTTTGTGAGTAGGAAAATCGTGTAATGATCTTGGGACAATCCTGAACACACAAATATTTAAGAGACGGAAATATGAAGTGATAACCCACTGAGTAGAAATTGGTGAGGTTTGGTAATCAAGGAGTGACAATTCTTGAAGTTGAGGTAACATGATTTCTTTATCATTTATGAGGTCATCTCTATCTGTATGTCCAAATACTTCTTCTAGTGAGAAGATATGTTTCAGACTATTGCACATCCTTATCTCTAAGTTGGCAAGATTCTGCAGGCCTAAAACATGAATCCCTTAAATAAACTTTCTAGTTCTGCTAGATCATATAATATCACTTCCATCAAATTTGGGAGTAGAAATTTATGCTGCCTATCAGCAGTGAGACCTTCAAGTTGAAATACCATTTTTAATTACTTCACACCACCAAATACTTAATATTTCCAAATTTGGCAGACCAAATCTCAACAAACCAAGAACTGTGTTACACAACTGTAGATCGTTACCGCTCAACTTGAGAATCCGTAATTTATGGGGAATATAAATAAACAGTCATTAGTAAAATAGATTAGATTTGATAAAGAAGATATAACCAATAAAATGCGATGACAACATTATATGTGTAATAATAGCTATCTTTTATGCTTGGAACAATTGTCCAAGTCAAGTGATTGAACTATCGTTAAAATACTTATTATTAATTGAAATTTAGTGAAAAGTTACGAAACTTAATTGACTAATTAAATCAAAACATTGAAACCACGAAACTTGGTTTTTATTTTTTAATCCAGTTGAGGTTGCAAAATATTAATTTTAAAATAAACAGGAAAAAGTAGCCCACAAAGGCCCAGCTTATCATAACATCCAACTTTTTGCTCTAATTTGAATTGCACTGTTATTACACACTGCATTTCTTTAAATCATGTACAAATGTCATATTTCGCATGCGACATTGTAATACATTAAATAAATTTTATAGTATTACATAATACAATAATCCAGTTTAGTTAAATTTATGTCACATTTTATAATACTAAATAGTATCAAGTGAAAAATAATACAATTTATGCCACATTTTATAATTACAAATAAAACCAAGATTTTATTTAGTAAAATTCAAATAACACTACGTTTTAAACCTTTTTTTTATGTTGTATAATTTATGTTTTTATTAGGCACGTGATAATAATTTAAATATTGTTATCATTTTATTTTAAGAAATTGCAGCATGATTTGCAATATTTTCTTAGTAAATATTAAATTTATTTTTTATTTAATATTTAATTTCTTATAGAGAAATGTTATGTATTGGTTTCTTTTTTTTTTTTTAAATTCCTATTTAAAGAGTCTCATAAATTTATTTATTACTCTTTATAATTAAAAATATATATTAATTTTTTATTTAAAAAATTAATTTTGTGTCCAATATAGTTTATACACCAAACATAGTATATTATAAAAATATATACAATACAATATTTTATCAAACATCATATAATATTCTGTATAGTATTATATAATATACTATACAATATTGCATGCACATATGCAAATAGTAAGTTAAATTTTTTACATAAACTTAAAATAAAAGCATACCTCAAATGCAGTCTTCATAACGGCTTCAAGTTCCGAAATTAGGGTTTCACGAAATTAGGGTCTCATGAAATTAGGGTTTCAAAAATTAGGGTTTTTGGAAATTGGGGCTTTTCGAAACTGTGATTCCTTCTAGTCTCTAATAGGATCTAGGGAGTCAAATCTTGGTTAAGTTCTAAAGGTATATAGGCTGGAAACCAGTAACTGTCTTAAAAACTGCTTGGCAGTAATTGGCAAATTCTGGTGTAACAACATCGCGTATCTTCGTAAGTGCTAAGTTCTAAGAGATATATAGGTTGGAAACCAGTAACCGCCTTAAAAACTGTCTGGCAGTAATTGGCAAATTCTGGTGTAACAAAGCCACGTACCTTCTTAGATTCTTGGTTGTTTTCTTTATTTTTCATTATATTGTAATGAGTACCACTCATATGGAGATCTCCCAATATGATGGGAAGATCGATTTTGGGAGTTGAAAGAAAAAGATGAAAGCATTGCTTTCTCACAACAAGGTTGCCATCGCTCTGAAAGAGGACTTTGAAAAATGGCCAGAGGAGAAGTTGAAAAAGAAAGAGGAGATCAATGAGGAGGCATACAATCTGATAATCATGAATCTATCTGACAGCGTCCTCCGGAAAGTAGATGGAATTGAATCACCGATTGAACTCTAGAGTAAACTCACTACCTTGTATGCTTTGCAATCTGCCCCCAACCTAGCTTTTTTAAAGGGGGCTTCATTCTCTTATAAAATGGATAGTGCTAAAAGTATAGATGAAAACCTAGATGAGTTTTTGAAAATGACCTTGGTCCTAAAAGGGACAGATCAAGCCTTAGGAGAAACCAGCCTAGCTATGATTCTATTGAATTCCCTGACTAAAGACTACTAGGTAGTCAAGAATGCCCTACAGTACTCGGGTACTATACCAAATCTTGACCTAATAACAAGAGGACTTAGGGCTAGAGAATTAGAATTGAAAGCCTAGAAACGGAATGGCACAAATCTATTTGTTAAGAGTAGACCAGAACCTGGTCAAACTGGTAAAGGAAATCAGAATAATCAGGGGGCTAGAAATAAGAAAAAATGGAAGGGCAGCAACAAGCATAGAAGAGAGTCCAGAAAATGTTTCTTTTGTAATAAAATTGGGCATATTAAAAAGAACTGTTTTGAGTGGATTAAAAAGCAAAAACAAGGGAATCAGAATAACCTCCTAGCCACTAGCTGGTAGAGGAACCTGAAGTTCTTACTGTGTCAATGAATGACTCTGGTGAAGAGTGGGTGTTGGACTCAGGTTGTTCCTTTCACATGAGTCTTAGGAGAGACTGGTTCCAAGAATTTGAAAATGTTGAAAATGAAACTGTTTACATGGGAAACAATAATGCATGCAGAGTAAAAGGGATAGGCATAGTGACTCTAAGGGTGAACACTGGAAATGTGGTAAAACTAACTAGGGTTAGATACATACCAGAACTTAAAAGAAACTTGATATCCCTTGGCACCTTAGATGAATCAAGATGTTGTTATAAAGCAGAACATGGATGCTTGAACATTTATAGGGATAACAACTTGATACTGAAAGGAGAGAAAAGAAATGGCCTTTATATTCTTTATGGGAATCATTCCCAAAACTGCTTTAATTCTGTGATTACTTCTACTAACTTGTCAAATACAGAAAAGTGACATCTTAGATTAGGCCACATGAGTCAAAGAGGCATGGACATTCTGAAGAATAAAGGGCAGTTTGGTAAGGACAAGACCACATCCCTCGAATTCTGTGAGAATTGTGTTTTAGGGAAACAGCATAGAAATAGTTTCACCAAAGGGACACACCTAGCCACTAGACCACTAGAATACATTCACTCTGACCTTTGAGGACCTGGAAAAGTGAAGTCTTATGGAGGGAATAACTACTTTATGTCTCTGGTGGATGACTACAGCCGTAAGGTGTGGGTGTACTTATTGAAAACCAAAGATCAGGCTCTAGCTAGGTTTAAGGATTGGAAAACCTTAGTAGAGAACCAAATGGGAAAAAGGGTGAAGGTTCTTAGAATGCATAATGGGCTGAAATTCTGTAATCAAGAATTTGATAAGTTTTGTAGTGACCAAGGGGTTTTAAGACATAGGACAGTAACCTATACCCCACAACAGAATGGAGTGGCAAAACGAATGAATAGAACCCTCCTTGATAAGGTTAGGTGCCTGTTAATAACCTCCAAACTCACCACCTCATTTTGGGGAGAAGCTATTACAACAACTGCTTACTTGGTAAATAGAAGCCCATCTACTACAATAAACTTAAAGAGCCCTAAGGAAATGTGGACAGGTAGAGCCCCAGCTTTAAGCCACTTGAGAGTTTTTGGGTGTGCAGCTTATGCACACACCACAGGAGGAAAATTGGAACCAAGGTCAACCAAGTGCATATTCTTGGGGTATCAAGAAGGGACCAAAGGTTATAGACTTTGGGATAGAGATACTTCAGGGGTTAAAATCATTATGAGCAGAGATGTCATATTCAATGAGGGAGTTTTTCCTTGTAAGGAAACTAGAACCAAAACAGACCCCATGTCAAGTACAGATGATCCTTTCACCCAACCTGAAGTTACACCAATTGAGGTAGAGCTTCCTGTCCAAACTCAAACCAACCAAGAAACTGGAGCTGTTACTGAACATGGAGAAGAAACTAGACAAACTGATCCAGAACATGAGGATGAGATAGAAACAGTAGATGACACTGAGATTCAACCTAAACACTTACAAGACTACCAGCTTGCAAGAGACAGAACTAGAAGATAGGTAAGGGCACCCATGAGATATTCCTATGTTGATCTAATATACATTGCCCTCCTTGTAGGTACTGAAGTACAAAGAAGAAAATCAGAAACTGATGAGGAAGCCATGCAGACAAAAGAAAGGGACCAATGGAAGGCTGCAATGGAAGCTGAAATGAAATCCTTGGAGGTGAACAGAACCTGGAAGCTTTTACCAAAGCTTAGGGATCAGAAACTTGTACAATGCAAATGGCTGTTCAAACTAAAGGAAGGTATCACTGATAAGGATCCCCTCAGGTATAAGGCTAGACTTGTAGCCAAGGGTTTCACCCAAAGAGAGGGAATAGACTTCAATGAAGTCTTTTCCCCGGTAGTTAAGTACAAAACCATAAGGCTTATGCTGTCCATAGTAGCTCACCAGGATCTAGAGCTTGAACAATTAGATGTCACAACTGCATTTCTTCATGGAGATCTTGAGGAAGAGATCTACATGAGCCAACCCTTAGGTTTCATAGATAAAAGGGCCCCCAATCATGTCTGCCTACTGTTGAAATCCTTATATGGTTTAAAACAATCCCCTAGACAATGGTATAAGAGGTTTGACACCTTTATAGTAAGTATAGGATTCACTAGGAGTAAGTATGACAGTTGTTTCTACTTTGCTGTTTTAGATTAAATACCTATTTACTTACTTCTGTATGTAGATGATATGTTACTAATAAGCAAATCAAAGCCTTTGATCTGTGAGTTAAAGAAGAAACTGAATGCTGAATTTGAAATGAAAGACCTAGGGGATGCTAGGAAGATTTTAGGCATGCAAATTGATAGAAACAAGAGTAAATGCAAACTGAAAATTCACTAGAGTTCATATCTACATAAGTTAGTAGAAAAATTTGGAATGTCAGGGTCCAAAACTGTCTCAATGCCTTTAGCAAACCACTTCACATTAAGCAACGCTCAATGCCCTAATACTGATGCTAAGTTAATTAGAATGGAGACCATACCCTATGCTAATGTGATTGGATCCTTGATGTATGCTATGATTAGCACTAGGCCTGACCTATCATTTGTGATATCATTGCTAAGTAGATTCATGTCCAATCCTGGTATGGAACATTGGACAGCCCTAAAGTGGGTACTCAAATATGTTAGTGGATTTTTAAATGTGGGACTGGAATACTGTAAAAGATCTGCCTCACTTGAGCTGGATGGTTTTGTAGACTTTGATTTTGCAGGTGACAAGGACACTAGGAAGTCAACCACTGCATATTACTTTACCTTGGGGGGATTAAAGCCTATAGTTGCACTATCAACAACCAAGGTTGAATATGTGACTGTCGCTGATGTATTTAAAGAGGCAATATGGCTCAAAGGGATCCTGAGTGAAGCAAACCTGTCTGAACTGAGGCCAACCATTTTTTTAGACAGTCAAAGTGCAGTACATTTGAGTAAGAATCTAGTGTACCATGAGCGAACCAAACACATAGATGTTCGCTATCACTTTGTGAGAGATCTGATCACTAGAGAGGAAATAGTAATTAATAAGGTTCCTACTGAGTACAATCTAGCAGACATGGGTACGAAGCTTTTTACAATTGCTAAGTTCAAGCATTGGTTGAACCTACTGTCCATTCACTAAGCAACAGTAACAAGAGAACTATGAAGGACTCATTGAAGGCAAGCTGCACTAGCACAGGGGTTGGTTTTCAACCCATCAAGGTGGAGATTGTTGGATGATGGCGTGAAACGTTGTCGTATTTGCACTTAAATGAAACGACGTTGTTTTGATCTAAACGAAAGAAACAATCCTGAGCATGGATGAAAAGAAGATCTAACAGTTGAAATCCAACCCTAATGTCAATCATATAAAAGCAGAGTTATTTGGCAGTTTACGCATTCATTTTTTTTGCAAATTTCTCTCTTCTTCGTTAAACACCATTTTGAGTCTTTAGGGTTTTCAATTTGGGTTGAGTGAATCTTGTAACTTGTTGATTGAGTGATTGGGTCAGGTTATTCTGGGTGTATTGTATACGCTGTATTTAGGGATTCGAAGGGTGTAATCTCCAAGGTGAGTTACGGGTTGAAGAAGGGGTTTTGAGGGATTTGTGTTGCTGTGTATAATCTGTAATCTTGACAGTGATTTAGTGCAGCAAGCTCGTATGATTCTCGAGTTCAACGTGGACGTAGCTTGCTCAAATATAGAGCAAGTGAACCATGGTAAATCTGGTTGTTCTTGTGTGTGTTTATTGTGATTCTTGTTCTTGATCTGTTGCTATTTGGTTGATTCTTTCTGTGAGTGGTTATAACAGATAATCCAAACACTTGATAGATAAGATTATTGTAAAAATACATTTTCCTATAAATTATTACAGAAATTGTATATTTTCATAAGATTATTGTAATATAGAATTAGAACGAGAAACTGATAACATCATACCAACAAGGCAAAAACACAAAGCTGGTATTTTTGAGCTATAAATTTTGATGAATGTCAACATAATCTTGTAATTTTAAAACACTAGTCATTGGCCCAACTATTAAGCTCTCCATTTCACTCTGCATGCAAACTCATTCAAGGCAATTTGTTAATGGCCTCAGTCTCATTTGAAGGCATTTTTTGAAGGTAGCTTTCATTCTCATTCAAAAAACAGAACTCTCAAGACAATTTACTGGTCTGAGTCAATTTATGATTTTGGTCCAATTGAAGTATACAGAAACAACAATCCTCATCTCTCCTAAAACATCATATTGAATTACAAAACATGAGAAATTGGCTCCTTAAACCATTTATTAATTTTAGAAAAAGAATGCTCATAAATTTGTATGCAAAATAACACATTTGTTACACATGAAAATGCTCCTACAAACCATTATACATAAGCTTGCTCAACCATCTTTTCCATCTCCAGCCTTCAACACAAACCACACTAGTCCATTGACGGATGCTATGTGAAGATCAGCTATCAAGAGAAAACGTCATTTAAAAAAAAATATATATATAAAACCAGTTGCTTCATACTAAATCAATAATTTAGGGTGTGTTTGTTTTATTATTTTAGATATAATTTTTAAAAAAGTTGAATTGGGTGGTTATTACGAGATAGGATTTGAAAATTAACAATAACACTACTTAGGTTTATTAATTTAGCTAAACACCCTCCAACAAAACATTGAAAATAAATAAAAACACCCCCACCTATCTATTAAATGTCGGCAGTCGGCCACCACTGCCGAAGAGCTGTTGGCAGTCACCATAATAGCACACGACCGACTGGATTTAGCCAGTCGTGTGCCAATATGGTTTTTTTGGGGCCAGAGCACCGCGGATCTGGCCTTTTTTGGCCGAAAAAGGCCAAATTTATTGTTAGATCTGGCTGTTAACGGCCACAATGCCATGCATGATCCATGATTTAGTTGAGGAACATGAAGATTTAGATTATTAACAAATAGATATTGGGCTCAGATTTAGCTCTCATTGTAGTACTGTGTTTGTTTTTACTTTTTCTTGTTACCTCTCTCTATTTTCTCCCCAGCAACAACAGTTGTAATGCAGAAGGACAGGAGCTTTTCTGGGCCACCAGGGCCTGCGGCTTCAGTGGGCTTCGAGCCCAGTCCAATGGAAACTGATGCCCAATTGGTAACTGGAATCACAGCCCAAAGCAGCGAATAAGAACAAAACAAGTTTCTCAAAAAGATTTGATGACATTAATCTCACTGAAATTTAATTAAATAACAAAAATTCATTTTGACTTTTGGAAATAATATAAATCTTTTTATTGATTAAGCTTCATTGTCAAAATAAATGAGTAATTCCATAAATGTTTATTAACTTATAAGATTGTAAGTTAATAAACATTTTCATTATTTTAAAAATTTTATGAGATTTTTTATTATTTTATAACTCAAGAGAGGTTTTTATTTTTACCTCAAACATTAGGAGATGGATATTATTAACTCCATAAAAAAATATCCAAAGTATTAGGAATCAACCATGCTTCAATAATAAAATAACACTAAATTTAGATTTTTATGTTATCAAAAGTATTATATCATCTTTTTTTATGACCGAGGTGTCCGAACTAGGGATGGGCACGGGTCGGGGCAGGGCCTAGGACCTCTGTCTCTAGCCTCGGCTCAAAAGCCCAAGGGGATTCCTGGATCCCGACCCAAAGCTCGAAAAAAAGCCCTTTCCCTAAACGGGGAATTCGGGGATTCCCCGTTTGGGGGTTTTATGTAATTTTATTTTCCTTAGTTTTATACTTTTATTATTCTTTTCTCCAAATTATAGATACCAACCCAAAAAAAAAAATTAAATATATAATATACATATTAAACGTAAAGACCATATCATCAAAAAAGAAATTAAATCTATAATGTACATATTAAATATAAAAACCATAATACTAAATTATAATGATTATAATGAATCTAAATATCAAAATGATAATTATAATTATAATACATTATACATATATATAAATATATTATATATTAACACTATAATATTATGTATTATTGTATTAAGTAATAAGTATACATATATAATGTCTCTTTAATATATAATATAATGTATTATATATGATACATTATACATATATATTATAATAAATTTTAAATCAATAACTATCATATATATTATAATAAATTCTAAATAAATAACTATCACAATTCACAATATAACAAAGACAATTAGGTAATAGAATTGAAATAATGATTTAATGAAGGACAAAAAAAAAAAAAAAAAATTATAGTGATTTATTGATTCATTATAATCAATCAAAACAATAAATAATATATTACATATATATTATGTATTAACATAAGATTATAGATAATAGCATATTATGTATAAATTATAATGTACAACATATATATGTTATATACATTATACTTATATAGTATATATCATATATAATGTACAATGTATAATGTATAATGTCAAATGTATATCATATATAATGTTGAATATATAACTTTTGTTTTATAGCATTAACATATATATATATATATATATATATATATTACAAATATTTATAATGATTTATTATATTTAATCTAGTTTTATTTATTACCTATTCGTATATAATTTCATAAAATACTTACACAATTATAATTTGTTATTGTATAATGTATAATTGATTTTCAAATATTAAAATTATTATAGGTATATATGATCGATTTTCAATTATTAAAATTAATATTGATAATTTGATATATATATATATATATATATATTAGTAATATATATGGGCTGGGGACGGGGACGGGGCTGGCCGGGGCAAAACCTATCCCGACCCGACCCGAAGCCCGAAAAATTCGGGAAAAATCCGCCCCGTTCCGACAGGGTCCCCGCAGGGCCGAGCTTTGTGCCCATCCTTAGTAAGAACCCACTTGTACGTATCTCAATTAATCCTTTGGCTCATTAAACTCCCTGTAAGTCCAATGTTCCAAAGTAAGCTACAAATATGGTAGGTGGCTCCATACTAGTTTGAACTTAGGAAATCAATAAAAAGGGCAAACATTCTTAGTTGTACGGCCAATCCCTTGGAGTTAACACATTATACCATTGCTTATGTGACGTTGAAATATTAAATGCAAATTATTTAAGATACAAAGTTTAGATGTTTACAAAACATAGTGTTTTTCGTTGTATAGTCTTTCTTAGAAAATTACAGACACAATACGTGAATAAGCAACAAGAGATTTTGTGCAATTGGCAGTCAGATTACGAAGAAGAATCCCTTCCCCGTGAAAAGTGATAGTGCACAGTATTCTGGAAAGAAGCGGACAGCTTCTTCCAAAGAGAAGTCTAGAAAGAAGGTTAAAGAATAAAGGGAAATGGAGAGGTATGAAGAAAGCGGCTCAAGGAAAGAGAAGAGTCCAGAAATGGTATGCTTCTGGTTGAATCCTTACAACATAGATGTTAAACAAACCATACCAGTCAGAATTGAAAGACACCAGTTGAAGAGTTGGGCAGACATATAATAAGCAACCAATTATTTCATATGTACAGAATAAATGTTATTAATTAGGATGGACCAAACATAAAACTGGAGCACTAAGAACACTATTAATAAAAGCAAAAAAGAATCCATTTTATCATGTTGCAGCTGAAGTGTCCTGAAAAAAATGAAGTTTCAAGCGAGGGGAAAAGGAGAAAAGGCAGAGTACTTAAAATTTGTCTGAGACCACTAAATTCCATTTCTCATCTTATGCTTACATGCATATGAAATTTACACATCAATTTCTAGTCTGTTCAACTACTGCCACTTCTTCTGCAGTAGAATATAATTGATGATAATCTCTCTCTCAGTCACGCAAAATCTTAAAAGAAATTCTCTTGCAGACGTTCCTCCTTCTAAATGAGATATTTTTGTCTCCTTTTTCTTTTTGGGTGAGGTTATTGGAGCTTAGGATTGCATGTCAACTTTCGCTTGAACTTCATTGACCAAGGCTTGGAATTGAAAAAGATGACTGGTGGTTTTTCCCCCTTTCCTGCTCTATTCTCCATCTAAGTTTCTTACTTTCTAAATTGCCAAACAAGTCTTGGTACTCTCTCATGTTATCATTCGATACGTTTTACTTCTTTTCATCTTCCTGCTCTCCGCGAACATTCTTTCTCACTTTACAAAAAAAAAAAATAATAATAATAAATAATAAATAAATAAAGTAAAACAAAATAAAGAAAAAATAAATGCTTATATTCACTTATCTCCTACATCCTGGTCTTGTAGAGGACCTCCTGCAAGAGGTTTATTAGGTTGAGAAAGAAGAAAACACTTAGTGAGGTTTATTGGCTAGGCTGATCTTACTCATTTATTTCGGTTAGGGAAAAATAAAAACAAATAACTACATTTCATCTTTTGGTGTATCAGAAATTTTACTTGGAATTAAACATTTCTCCTCTTTTGCAGATTAAATCAGCTTTTTTAATGGCATTTACGACCTTGATAAATCCGAAGACCATCTTTAGCCTAGGGCCCAGGAGCATTCTTGGTACGATAATTAGACCTGATCTACTCTTGCTGGAGCGTAAAGGAGGCTCTAACGGTGAGATGACTTTTAACAACTTGCTTCCTGCAATCGGGAGCCATTATAGACACAATATGTGGATAAGCAACAAGCGGTTTTGTGCAATTGGTAGTCAGATTATGAAGAAGAATCCTTTCCCCCTGGAGATGATAGTGCACAATCTTCTGTAAAGAAGCAGAAAGCTTCTTCTAAAGAGAAGTCTAGAAAGAAGAAGGTTAAAGAATCAGGGGAGATGGAGAGGCATGAAGAAAGTGGCTCAAGGAAAGAGAGGAGTTCAAAGAAAAAAAGCTAGAGCCATAACCGTGAGAATGCCAATGGTTTTAGTTGATAATACATCAGTCATTTCTGATTTGGTTTCGTGTATGTTTCCATACAACACTCATGAATCAGAGTTTGAGAACATAACTGTTGATGTATGGTCATTCCATCAAAATATGCAGCGAAAATGAATTAGTAGAAGGCTGTGTGGTTTCAAGTGGGATGTGACCACTGCCATCCATGCTGCTACTGGTCATGGCCTCGCTTTTTCGGCAAGTTGAAGACATGACTTTGCGGAATGAAGAAATTGATTGGAGAAATTCATATAAATCTTTGATCTTTCTCATTCCGGGCTATGAAGTAGCTCTTCAACCACCAGTCACGGGGAGAGGTATCTGAGCAAATTGCTCAATATCTTTCATTTAATGTATGTTGTTCCATTAATTTTTGTTTTCTCTGATTGATGTAATGGCTTCTCTCGTCTCTGCGTATACAGTTCGAAGATTCATAACTAGTTATCAGTTTTGATATGTACTCTGGGCTAGCTCTTTGTTTGATCTACTTTCTAAAATAATTAAAAGGTTCTTTTTTAAATTATTATTATTAATTTCATTGCCACAGGAGGCAATAAAAGGATATAAAAATGAAATAAAAGCCCTGGTAAGTCTATTATTTTTATTACAAATCATTTACATTTCCAAAATTTGTCTTTGAAAATGGTCCATCTTGACTGACAAGAATTTGTAGGAAAGGTGTATTTTCCGTAATAGTATTAATTTCTCAGTTTCCTCATAAACCAAACAGAATCACTAGCTGATACATCAAACTCTCCATGTAAGAACTTAGTAAAATAAAAACAAAACAAAACAAAAATGTTGCTAAATTCTCTAATTCATGGAGTTGAAGTCTAAATTAGAAGGAAAAAAATGGTCAGCAAGAAAAAGTAATATACATTGCCATTATGATAATTTTAAGTGAATCAAGACTTCAAATTTTATCATAAGACATGCTTTAATGTGGCCTTGAAAAAACAACTAATGAGTATCAGAAACATAATCAAGCGAAATGAAGAACAACACTTCAGTCCATAAAGACCCACAAAATTGTGAAGAGATATCATAACCATAGAAACAAGCCCCTTTCTTCTTTGAATTCAATGGGTTTAGGAACTGGAAATTGATGAGAAATTTGGTCAACAGAATCACTTGCTGATATATCAAATTAGTTTTAGAAAGATTTGAACTTGAAGATATGGTCCATGTTATGATATGATGGTATCTTGTAGCTAACACTGAGCGGTCTAGTGTTACTATGAACCAGTTGAAGCTACAAGAAGAAGAACGATAAAAAGAAAGAAGTTAAAATGCAGTTATATTTACTTTGTTAACAAATATAAATTATGAGAATGTTTTCGAGTTACCATTTGTTTTTTCTTATTTCTGCTATTTGACACTTCCCTTATCATTCTTCTATGTATGGTGGTAATTTATCACTGAATTTAGATTAACATGACAAATGCATAAATATTTGTTTTCGGTACCCTTCGTAAGGAGATATCCTCAAATACTACCTAGAACTTCTCTTGACAGTATCATCCCGCAAATATGAGACAGAACAAACAGAGGAATCATAAAGTTTATTTGAATATGACAAGAGAGATGTTGCTTGACCACCAATGAATTTATCCATAATGCAGGAAGGATATTTAATTTAAAAAAAGAAAAAGAAAACAAATTTAATTAAGCTTTGAACTGAAGATATGGTGGGATTTTTTTAAGTAATTTTTTTCATCATGATGGAAATATCTAGCAGGATGGTAAATAGTTTAAAAGAAGAATTAAGCTGGTGCTTATTTCATAAAATTGCATGAAATAGCAATGGAAATAGGATTAGGAATGAGAATAGAGGAAGCAATATTTCATTGTTTACTTTTAGTTTTAACAAGGAAACTTGAGGGAATGGAATCACTACTAGAACTTCATTTGATCAACACTTTCGGATTGATGAAGCCAAACAGCGCATACTACAGATGCTTATGTGACTACAAATGCTCGAAAATAAAGTATGGGATTGTAGAGAATTCACGATGATGAGTAAAGTAAAAACATTTTCTTTTAAAATGACAAACACATAGAAAACTGTTTGTGGTACCTTCTGTAAGGAGATGCCCTCAAATAATACCCAGAACTTCACTTGACTATAGATGTATGATTAGAGAGAGAGTAATATCCTGCAAATCAATAAAATGAAAGAGAACAAATAGAGGGAACATGAAGTTTGCTAGAAGATGTCGAGAGATATATAATTTTGATCATAAAAAAGGATTCAAGTATTGAAACTAAAATCAGAATAGAAATAATACAAAAATGTAAATAATGAAGTCAAAAATCAAAAGAAACTTACCCAAATGAATGTTACTCTTGAAAATTTGAGAATAGAACTTGAAACGTCCACGTTACAAGATCTTTTTCTTTGCCTCACCATCAAAGCTGAGAAGGTGGATGAGAGAAGGAGGCAAAGCATTGGAATTACTTACAACAAAAGTAAAATTTCAAAGTTGGAAACTAAAATTGAATCGTGATAATGAAGCAACAATTCACTTTATCATTGCCTTCCTCTTTAGGTGATTCATGAAAAAGGTAAAAAAAAAAGGGAAATTAGTGAAGAAAGATGTTAAACCCGGAAAAAAATCCCAATAATGATGTGACATATATTAGAACACTGCGATGTCATTTGCCCTGTCATAAATTTTAATTAAATTTTTAATAAATCTTACAAGTTGATAGACTAAATACTTAAATTATGAATAAAGATAAGAAAAACACATTTTTGTACAAAAATATGAAAAGATATATATATATATATATATATATATATATATATATATATATATTAGGTAGTTTTAATGTATATATGTATCATTTTACCAATAACACATAGCTGGTACTATACTCATTCAAGGCAATTTGTTGATGGTGTCAGTCACACACACACAGCTATGTGTTATTGGTAAAATGATACATATATACATTAAAACTATATATATATAGTTTTAATGTATATATGTATCATTTTACCAATAACACATAGCTGGTACTAAGCTCATTCAAGGGAAATTATTGATGGTGTCAGTCACATTGAGAGCAATGTGTCAAGGTAGTTTACATTCTCATTTTCTCAACATCTTCAGGAGTATCAACGCCATGGGCTTCATGGTCAACCTTTATCACCTGAAAAATGATTTTGAAGGCAACGGAATCAAAGAAGTACTTAACCATGAGAACGTCTTGATGGCCAGAAAAAGAAGGCAAACTCCAGTCTTCCAAATTTGAAATGAACTAGCTTATATATTATTAAGTGCAGCAAAGAGAACGGTTTCTAACAATGACATGGCAGAAATGCATATTTTACTCTTAACATTGAGCCTATATTTTTGGGCATTTGAATAACCTTATTCAGACTACAAAATAACCGGTTGCTTATTAAAGATCCGAACCGCTAAGAGTGGACCAGAATAAATATTTACATTGAACACTTATAATATGAACATATAGTATTCTTGCAATGCAGTATTTCAAGCCACATGGAATGAAAAATCTTTCATATAAGTTAGGCATATTAATATAACTCCACCTTACACGGTGCAGTTGCCAAACAGGTTATAACGTGAAATAAGGATTAAAACCTATGTGGTCATAGGTATGATAAAAAAGAAAATAGTTTACTAGCATTCTAGCAATGCTATTAAGGAGACAGCCAAATGATCAGATTTCCTTGACACATACAAACACTTCTAACAGTAGGTTCTAAAAAAGTGATGCTTTACTGAAATTATGGTTTGATGACTTAATATAAAAGAAGTCGCTCAAGGCACAATCACAGAAAAGAAGTCTACTATACCTTCATCTTATATCCATTCTCAATAACTTTCAGCTGTTCAAGATCTTTTCCCAGTTGAAGTGGGGTAGGTTGAAACTGAGGATATATCTTCAGAAACTTTGAACCATAGCTCTGGCCCAACAATAAAACACTATAAACTCACCGGGAGATAACATAATAATGACAATAATGTTACCATTGACAAGAGGAAAGTTCCTTTTTTTCTTTCAAGAAAAGGAAAAGGGTGGAGCCATTTTGACACCTGAATTCCGAGATGAAGCATACATGGAAACTGTGGATTAACCTTCCCTGACCTGTATCAAGTAGTAGGCAAGTTCAACAACCAGCCCAATAAGTTATCAAAAAATAAAAATAAAAATAATAGTAACATAGTACATATACGGATATATATTCTCACTTGGTATATGGAATCAGTCCCCTTGAAAAATAAATAGCACAACCACAATTATCGACCTCACATTTCACTCGATTTGGATCAAATGCACCCGCAGGTTTTAAAAAAGTGACAGCAGTGCTAAAAACTGCATCTGGAGCAGCCTGCAGCAGAACAAGTAAACTTCAACCTGAACTCAAGGCATAAAGTATTATGTGAATATGATAACACAATCAAGAGATTGAACTACAATTTGTAACACATATAGTCAACCTCACTCAACCCATATCAGGATGTCAAAGTAAGGTCAAAGGACACCTCATATTGTTCAAAGAAACTTTCTCTGAATTATTTGGACTACGATAGGCCATATTAACTTCTTTTTTTTCCTTAATTAAATGCATACGCATGCTTAAAAAAAACTATATCTGCAGAGCTTTAGCAATGCCAACTACTATCTCTGGTTCAATAAGAAGCTCAACCCCTTAAATATTGACAATAATATCATACTTCTTATCAAGTTTTTCTAGTGCTTCATTGCATGTTCAGTACCTTCAAGTTAAACAAGACTATTAGCAAATCCAATCTTGACATAAAATTTGCAATGAAATTATTACAATTTCGGCAGGATTCTAAAGTCATTATCACATCAGCGCCAAATCCTCGGCAACATTCTGCAGTCTTTCTGTCATCCATTGCCACAATTAGAGCATAAGAGCACAAAATGAGACATTATACACACAAAGTGCAGGAATAGGAACAAGCAGAGACATAAAATAAAAAAAAAAATCTAAAACACCAGAAGCTCGTAATGATTTGCTAGAATTCATACTAAAAGTAGCAAACATCAAAATACGCTCTATCTTTTATAATATCAGCTATGTTCACTACCATATCCAAATGAAACTTTGAACAACATTGTTAATCAAAGCATATCTCACCTTCAAAATAATCATACAACTAAAAGAGGGGAGATTTACTACCAAAGGCACTATTCAATATGCATCGTATCTAGATGCGATGCAAACAGAAAGTCAAACTAACGAAAGCAAACAATTGAATTTAGATCCAGAATCAAATTCAAAATCACCTTCTCCACGAGTATTCAGTATTCACTCTGAATAGCTCAAACAAAACCAACATATCTCAAAGACGAAGTTAATGTTACATGAACCACAAATGTTAACATAGTGCATTATTGAATTGACACAAAAATCATGTAAGGAAATATATACAATACCCAATTTGGATCTTTCCCATGTTCTCCACAGAACACCATTCAAAACAGTGAGTTAAACAGTTTCTGTTCACTAGATCCTAAGATACTATTATAAATTATAATTTCACACAAATAACCAAAATCACCCCGAGCTTTCTCATTAAACAACTAATCAATCAAAAAAAAAAAAAAATGAAAACTTTATCATGGAATTGTCTCTTAATATTGGAATTATAACTCCCCTAAAACGCAAGAATGCAATTCAATTCAATTCAATTCAATTTACATGCACTTGTTCATATTAAATTAAAAGGGATTGAAATAATAAAATTATATAAAAAAAAAAAAACAATTTTTCAAGAGGGATCTAATAGAGAAAGCCAAGAGGGAACCTGGATCATGGGCTTGCCGAGGATATTAACGAGGGGTTTGCCCTAGAACCGTGAGGAAGCAAAACGGTCCGCTATGATGCCCACGACCCGACTCCGCAACTTCATGGATTGACCCAGATAAGCGCGTGCTCCGATGGCTACAGCAATGGTTGCTCCGGCCACAATGCCGTTCACGATCCACGATTTAGTTGAGGAACATGATGATCCAGATGATGAACAAATAGACATTGGGCTCAGATTTAGCTCTCACACTGTTTGGGCTCCTTTCACTGCAGTACTGTGTATGTTTTTACTCCTACATCCTGGTCTTGTAGAGGACCTCCTGCAAGAGGTTTTCATTAGGTTGAGAAAGAAGAAAATACTTAGTGAGGTTTATTGGCTAGACTGATCTTACCCCTTTATTTCAGTAGGGAAAAATGAAAACAGAAAACTACATTTTATCTCTTGGTATATCAGAAATTTTACTTGGACTGTCACATTTCTCCTCTTTTGCAGATTAAATCAGCTTTTTTAATGGCATTCACGACCTTGACAAATCCGAAGACTATCTTTGGCCTAAGGCACAATAGGAGCATTCTTGGTACCATAATTAGACCTGATCCGGTCTTGCTGGAGCGTAAAAGAGGATCTAATGGTGAGATGACTTTTAACAACTTGCTTCCTGGAGATGGGGAGCCATTACAGACACAACATGTGGATCAGCAACAAGAGATTTTGTGCAATTGGCAGTCAGATCACGAAGAAGAATCCTTTCCGCGTGGAGAACATAGTGCATAGTCTTCTGGAAAGAAGCAGTGTTCTAAAGACAAGTCTAGAAAGAAGGTTAAATAATCAGGGGAGATGGCGAGGCATGAAGAAAGTGGCTTAAGGAAAGAGAGGAGTTCAAAGAAAAAAAGCTAGAGACATAACCGTGAGAATGCCAATGGTTTTAGCTGATAATACAGCAGTCATTTCTGATTTGGTTTCGTGCATGTTTCCATACAACACTCATGAATCAGAGTTTGAGAACGTGATTGTTGATGCATGGTCATTCCATCAAGATATGCAGCGAAAATGAATGAGAAGAAGGCTGTGTGGTTTCAAGTGGGATGTGTCGATGTGACCACTGCCATCCATGCTGCTACTGGTCATGGCCTCGCTTTTTCGGCAAGTTGAATACATGATTTTACGGAATGAAGAAATTGATTGGAGAAATTCATATAAATCTTTGATCTCTCTCGTTCTGGGCTATTAAGTAGCTCTTCAACCACTAGTCACGGGTAGAGGCATCTGAGCAAATTGCTCAATATGTTGTTCCATTAATTTTTGTTTTTCTCTTATTGATGGATTGGTTTCTCCCGTCTCTGAGTATACAGTTTGAAGATTCATAACTAATTATCAGTTTTGACATGTACTCTGTGCTTGATTTGATCTAGTTTTTAAAATGAGTAAAAGTTTTTTTTTTTTTTAAATTATTATTGTTAATTTCATTGCCACTGACAGGAGGCAATAAAAGGATATAAAAATGATATAAAAGCCCTGGTAAGTCTATTAACTTTAATACAATCTCATATAAAGCAAGATAGGTATTTTTGATCATAAGTCATTTATATTTCCAAAATTTGTCTTTGAAAATGGTCCATCTTGACTGACAAGAATTTGTAGGAAAGGTGTGTTTTCAGTAGCAGTATTAATTTCTCAGTTTTCTCATAAAAACAGAAACTTTTAGAAAATATGAAAGGTCAACAGAATCACTAGCCGATATATCAAACTCTCCATGTAAAAATTTAGTTAAAAAAAAAAATGCTGTTAAATTCTCTAATTCATAGAGTTGAAGTCTAAATTAGAAGGAAAAAATAAAAAAAAAGAGGTCAGCAAGAAAAAATTAATATACACTTATTTACTCATGAATGTCTATGCATACGAAATGCGCAAAGAGAATCATAATTAGCACATAAATAAAAAACTCTTGAGAGAATGAAATGTGGTTATCATGATTTTAAGTCAATCAAGACTTCAAATTTTATCATAAGACATGCTTTAACGTGGCCTGAGAAAAAAATTAATGAGTATCATAAATATAATCAAGTGAAATAGAAGACACCACTTCAGTCTATAAAGACACATGAAATTGTGAAGAGATATCAGAACCATGACATCTTCATATGAAAACGTTGGATTTCTCTTCAGCTCCTTTCGTCTTTGGATTCACTGGAATTAGTAACTGGAAATTATAAGAAATTTGATCAATAGAGTCACTTGCTGATATATAAATATATGTTTGATTGTTTGAAAAAGATATGATCCATGTTATGATATGATGGTATCTTGTAGCTAAGACTGAGCAGTCTAGTGTTATTGAAGAACCACTTGAAGCTACAAGAAGAACGATTAAAAGAAAGAAGATAAAATGCAGCTATATTTACTTTGTTAACAAATATAAATTATGAGAATGTTTTCAAGTCACCATTTGTTTTTTCTTGTTTCTGCTATTTGACACTTCCCTTATCATTGTTCCATGTATGGTGGTAATTTATAACTAAATTCAGAACGCATCATGAAACGTGCTAAGGGCGCTGGAGGGAACTGTGCACTTCCATCTTCTTTGCCTGTTTGGGATGCCTGCACAAATGACAATATTAAAGTTAATTTATCATGTTATTATTCTCAATACAAGAAACAAACATGAATATAATAATGATTCTGGTCCATTTTAATGGCAAAATGAGTGAAATATTTTTAGTATATCTTAGTAAATTCTTGATTATTGTTTCACTACAACAACATAAGACAATACATTGATTCAAGGGTGTGAAGAATTACAAGTACCTTTGCCTCGGCATGCACGGATTGATCATTTTGTGCGTAGGAAAATCGTGTCGTGATCTTAGGACAATTATGAACACGCAAAGATTGAAGAGACGGAAATATGAAGTGGTAACCCACAGAGCAGAAATTGGTGAGGTTTGGTAAATAAATGAGTAACAATTTTTGAAGTTGAGGTAACATGATTTCTTTGTTATTTATGAGGTCAGTTCTATCTGTATATCCAAATACTTCTTCTAGTTGATTCGCCCTACTAATATCTATCTCTTCCAGTTGTTGAAGATGTCGGCCTATGTTGATAGGAAAGACACATTTCAATTTGGGGCATTCAATCACCCTTATTTGAAAGAGATTTGGAAAGAATAGATGATCCTTATTATTCAATAAGGTTTCATCATCAACAACCAAGATTTGCTCCAATTCTTCACAATTCCTAATCTCCAGATGTTTCAGTTGCACCAGATTTTGAGCAAGGGTGAGTGAGAAGATATGTTTCAAACTATTGCACCACCATATCCCTAAGTTGGTAAGATTCTGCAGGCCTAAAACATGAATGGGACCCTTAAATAAACTTTCTAGTTCTGCTAGATATGTTAATTTAAGTTCCTTCAAATTTGGGAGTAGAAATTTATGCTGCCCATCAGCAGTGAGACCTTCAAGTTGCAATATCACTTTTACTTCACAATCAGAAATTTCTAATATTTCCAAATTTGGCAGACCAAATCTCAACAAACCAAGAACTGTGTTACACAACTGTAGGTCGCCATCACTCAACTCGAGAATCCATAATTTCTGAGGAATATAAATAAACGAGCCATTAGTAAAATAGATTAGAGTTGATACAGAAGATATAACCAATAAAATGCGATGGCAACATTATATGTGTAATAATAGCTATCTTTTATGCTTAGAGCAATTGTCCAAGTCAAGTGATTGAACTATCGTTAAAATATTTATTATTAATTGAAACTTAGTGAAAAATTATGAAACTTAATTGACTAATTAAATCAAAACATTGAAACCATGAAACTTGGTTTTTAATCCAGTTAAGGTTGCAAAATATTAATTTAAAAATAAACAGGAAAAAGTAGCCCACAAAGGCCCAGCTTCTCATAAGTCATAACATCCAACTTTTTGCTCTAATTTGAATTGCACTATTATTACACACTGGATAATTTATGTTTTTATTAGGCACGTGATAGTAATTTAAATATTGTTATCATTTTATTTTAAGAAATTGCAGCATGATTTGCAATATTTTCTTAGTAAATATTAAATTTATTTTTTATTTAATATTTAATTTGTTATAGAGAAATGTTATGTATTGGTTTCTTTTTTTTTTAAATTCCTATTTAAAGAGTCTCATAAATTTATTTATTACTCTTTATAATTAAAAATATATATTAATTTTTTATTTAAAAAATTAATTTTGTGTCTAATATAGTTTATACACCAAACATAGTATAGTATAAAAATATATACAATACAATATTTTATCAAACATCATATAATATTCTGTATAGTATTATATAATATACTATACAATATTGCATGCACATATGCAAATAGTAAGTTAATTTTTTTACATAAACTTAAAAATAAAAGCATACCTCAAATACAGTCTTCATAACGGCTTCAAGTTCAACAATGAAAGACGGCGCGGCATTGCGAAATCCCGTCAGTAGTAACTCTTCTAAAGTTGTTGGCCAAGTTGATTTATAATTTTTTGGACAAAGGCTGATGAGGTTTGGTAGGCATGAAAGTCTTAGTTTTCTTAGCTTGGGGAGAAGGATGTTATTTCCTTTCGCTGCAACTACATTTTCCTCCCCCTTGTTATCTTCTTCTTCTGATGAGACGAAATGCTCCAATCTCTTACAATCATCGACAATGACTTGTTCTAATTGTACCAGACTTTGAGCAACGGACGAGGGGAAGAGATATGTCAAGCTATGACAACCTTCCACTTCAAACTTTTTAAGACTTTTGAGCCTCAAATACTGGGTAGGCCCCTTCCATATACACCTTAATTCAGGTAACGAAGCTAGTGTTAACTCTTCTAAACTTGAGAGCAAAACAAGATTTTCTTCCCCACTGTGGCATAGCCCCTCAAGTTCAAATACTTCTTCTAGCTTTTGGCAATACTTTATAGATGCTTTTTTCAGTTTATGTAATCTTTGAACCAACATTGTCGGAAATAAAGTACACATATCCTTACATCCAATTACAGATATACTTTCCAATTTTTCTAGAAACTCCTTCGGAGGCCTTCCATCATGGCATATTTCTCTCAAACCTGGCAATTCATAAAGAGATAATTCCACCAAATTAGAGAAGGCAGTGGCTGGCACTTGCTGCAGTGACGCATCTACTATGCATTTCAACTCACTGCAATATCGAAGCTGAAGAGACTTCAACTCAATTAAGCCTGTTGGATCAATGGTTGGCACAATATTTTCAGAGAATTCACTATAGCTCGAATTAAAATGTTCCAAAGTCGGATACAATGCTTTGAATGCAGCAAATGTGGTGAATTTTCCAGTACTCCTGATGTTCAAGATTCTTGACTTGGAAAATTTCTTTTTTGCAATTGTTCCTCTACCACCCCAAAAAGAGTCATAATCTTCATTCACTTGTATTTCATAACTTTGCAATGTGGAAGAGAAATCAAAGTCTTTTGGGAGGCATTTATCATGTATTTCCAGTAATAGATGGGTCAATCGGCGTAGTGAATTCAACTCAGACAAGCTGACATTGCTTGTTTCTGCATCCATCCCTTCAACCGCCCATGAGCTATAACTGCTGCTACCTATGTATAATTCTTCAAGATGAGATAACCTCCGCAACACATTAGGGGGAATCCTTTTCAACGTAGAACATTCAAACAAATCCAACAATCTTAACTGACTAAGTTCCCCTAGTTCATCTGGTAATTCATCAAATACAGAACCTTCTAAACTAAGAATCTCAAGCCTTTTCAGCATGCCAAGGGAAGATATGCCTTCCAGTTCGCAATATTTCAGATGCAGAGTTCGAAGGTTAGTGAGGAATTGAAGTGATTTCATTGACAACTGCACTCGAGTTAGAGTAAGAACTTTCAGTGCTTTCATCCCTTCAAAAAATGCATCTGAAGCTTTGCTCAAAGTCAAACCATATCTATATGCATCCAAAATCAGAATTTGGAGATTTGGATACATCAAACCATCAGGAAGCATTATTCCCCTTTCCCATTCGACCAAATTGATTGCCATGTATTGTTCCTGGCTCTCTACCTTTTGCAACTCGCTTATGCCAGCATTAACCAAGAATGCGTGGTTCTGCTTAATTGCCATCCATAAGGCAAAATCACGAACCACATCATGCATTTTAATAAAATCTTCTTCACCAGCATCTAATAACAAACAAGAAGCTTTGAGGTTATCAACCATTACACGCAATTGGCCCCTTGAGTCTTCAATTGAGTCAGCATCTTGATTCAAACCTAACCCCACTCCATATTTCACCAATTCCTCTAAATCAATTCTATGGTCTTCAGGAAACAGCGAACACAATAAGAAATAAAACTTGATCTCCTTGCTCTTCAAATAATCATAACTCAATTGAAGACAAGCATAAACATCTGTATCAACATTCTCGATAACATTAAGTTTTGACATTTTTAGCTTCTGAAGCGCTTCTTTCCATTCACCGATAGTTTTTTCTCTTAGAGCACTCCCAATTGATACAATTGCTAAAGGCAAACCTTTGCATTCTCCAGCTACTTTACTTGCCATATCATTCAAGGTGGGAGACTCATCACTTATACCTGCATGACTTTTAAGTAAACTCAACCCTTCTTTTTCATTGAGAACATTTAGTGGAATTTGATGTTGACACCTCATTGCAGTACATACATGTTGTCGACGAGTGGTTAGAAAGATCTTGCAACCCTTGTGATCATCTCCAAAGGGAATTCCTATTGTTGTCAAGTCAAGTTCTGCCCAAACATCATCCAAGATTATGAGTATCCTCTTCTCTTCCCTTAATCTCAAATACAATCGCCGTGCTCTTCCTTGTTCAGTTTTCTCCTTAACTTCAAAAGTTAACAAGTCTGCTATCTGATCTTGGATATTTTTTGGGTTAGGAGTCTGGGATACAACAACCATCACAACCTTATCAAATAAATTGTCGTCTATGACTCTTTTTTCTACTACTTTTGCCAAGGTTGTTTTACCCACCCCGCCCATCCCATACAGTCCAACCGCATTAGTCTTATCATCTTTTAATGCCTCCACAATCCGATTAAGAGTGGGTTTTGTTGAGTCGAAAGGCATAAAACCTTTAGGAGCAGAGACATCTACGCCTGGCAGAGGAACCCGATGTTCGTACACTCTATCAAATTTTTTACTATGCTCTAACTCCAACATGATCTTTGTCTTTTTTGCTGCTTTCTTACTAATTTTATATCGCCAAAACCAGTTAGGACACCATCCATATAGACATGTCTTATTTACTTGCATTTCTTTTTCCAACTCCTCAACATCCGCCATGACACTGTACGCATCCGATAGCCATTTGTTCACATCGTTCTTGATCTCTTCAGTATTTCTTACGGCATTGTCAACATCTTGTTGCACCAAATCTTTCAAGGATCTCAATCTTTTATCTTCTTCCTTCACATCTTCAATGTTAGTTTTGAAGTGATAAATGTAACCAATTTGACGTATGGTGGCATCCAGCAACTAATCTCCAATCTTTGACAAAATACAGTTCAAGATTTCTGATTCCATTTCCAACCTATTTGATAATAAAGTTTGATTAGGATGAATGAAATGACCATTGCAAATATAAAGCCAACAAAGATTAAACAAGATTAATGTAAGAAATGATTTGAAGTACCTTGCACAACTATATATGCACGGTTTGTGCAGTGCAGCCTTCGGATAACAAAGTAATTAAAAAGAACAACCACCTAGCTTTTTCCTGGAATTCAGCAGCAAAAAGTATTTAAGAAATGAGAGAAACTAAATTAAGAATAGCTTTGACAAAATTAAACAAGTATAAACTAATACTAACATGACTGGTAGTTGCAGTAGAGTTGTGTACATGCAAGAATTAGAGCATTCAAATAAACTATACATTATTATTACTACTTATTTTTAAATGTTATTTCATTTATGAAGATTCAACGCTAAAGAATTGATAAATAAATATATAAAAAATGACATTTTAGATCGTTAGATTTTATAAATTAATACTAACATGACTGGTAGTTGCAGTGGAGTTGTATACATGGTGAGACTAGACCAATAAAAATGGAAGATGTTTATGCATTTAAATGTGGATCAAGAACCATGGAAGATATTTGTGCATATAAACAATGAAAAAGTAAAACAAAATTTAAAATAAATTTTCTAATCAATTTCCGGCAATATCTTAGCTTTATATGATATTTTATTTTATTTAACTAAATTAATTTGTGTTTGAATTACAAGAACAAAAATCAAATGTTTAAGTTTTTAATTGAAAACAGGTATGAGAAGATTTTATGGAGTGCAAAAAAGTTTAATTTGTTACAAAATTATTTTAGGATAATTGAGCCAACTCAATTTCACTGAAGGTTTTTTTATTAAGATGAAACAGTTAAGAAGTGAAATCACTGAAATATCAAATTAATAATCCATTTGCATAATCAAACCAAATCAACAACTAAAAAATTATATTTCTTTGGAAGATCTTTTAAGTGCCTTTCACTTTAAGTACTTTTTCTGATTTAAAACTAAAAAAATAAAAATAAAAATCACATTTAGCACAAATAAAAATATGTGTTTAAAACAACTAAACGATAATAAATTAAGAAAACAAAAGTGGGGGTGGGCATGGTGGTAATTAATGCAGAGATGTAAAGATGCTTATTAAGGGAAACATCGCAGCTGTGCTTGACCGAATTTACTATTTAGACGAATTCGATACTAAAAACAATTAAATATTTAATATCACTATTTTAGATAACTGAAAGTAAATTTTGATAATGATAATACAGAGGTGCTTTTGTGTATGTATACTCCATATTCACAAGATAAAGAGGGAAAAAAAAAAAAAGATAAATAAAATTAAAAAATATTTGAGATTTTAGAGGGGAAAAAAAAAAAAAGAGAAATTAAATAAGGCCTTGCTTGCCCCCATAAGCTGTGTCACTACCCCTAAAGAAACACCATGTAATGGCTCAAATCAAAGTTCAATTTCTCATTTGAATTGAGGATGTGATTAGATTTCCCTTTTAATAATATCAAATTGCTAATCAATATTTTTCATCATAATAAACATAGCTGATTAACATCCTAATTGAAGAATAATCAATTCATGAAAACAGCTTTCGTACCTTTAGAGAGGAAATTTTCTCATTCAATGCCACGAACTTCACATGATCTGACACTTAAAGATGCCTCACAAGTATAGAGAGTAATAAATTTCCTGCAAATAAACAGGAAACATAAGGCTTAAACACAAAACCAAAAATAAAGTCGAAAATTTCAATTTTTGCTCAAGAATGAAAAACAAGATCGATCTTTAATTATTATCAAAACAAATATATAAGCTCCATAAAATTCAATAGTAACTTCAACTATATCTTTAAAATTACTTCCACATAATATTCAAAAGTCTTTTATACATAAAATTACTTCCACCTAATAATTTTTATCTTCTAATTTTCTTTTCTTGGAAGGTGATTTGAATAATTGAAAGTGAAAAGATAGGTAATTAAAATTATTAGTTATATATACCTGAATTAATGTTTAGCAAAGTCTTTGATCACCAATTAGCGTAGAGATTTGATAACACAACTTCCAATATCCAACTTCATGATAAAAGTAAAACACCAATTAGCTCTTTTTCTTTTTATGAAACCCAAAAAAATTTAAAAAAAGAAAAGAAAAGAAAAGAAAATCCATATGTAACTTCTAATATCTAACAAGCCAGTACTTCTTCCTCAATTCAAACATCAATTTTAAATTGGAATTATCCATAACACAAGAAGGATAAAAAAGAAACCATAGATTTAAGCTTTGAATTGAAGATATATAAGGTAGAGCTTTATTAATATTTTTAAGTAATTTTTTTTAATTATAATAGAAATATCCACAGAGTGGTGAATACCTTAAATGAAAAATTAAGATAAAATTAGTGCATTACAAAATTCATTTACAATATATGAAGCCAAATTGCACACAATCTTAGACACATTGCTAATGAACAGTAATTAAGATATGACAAATGAAGGGAAGAGGAAGGTGTATAATAATAAGATGAATGTATAAAATCGATCATAATAACAAAGATATAAATAATTTTCTAAACTTTAAAGAATATTTATGATTACCAGAGTTCAATACATATACAAGTATTTGAGCATTCAAATAAACTATATATAATTACTATTCTCTTTAATTCTAATTGTTATTTCAATTATTCAAGATTCAATGTTATTTCACTTTGTCTTTTGAAGAAATATTAATGTTATGTTCTTATGGTTCTGTTTTTAACAAGATTCATTAAATAGGTATCAATAGACAACCATTGGGGATGCTATTTCTCAAGCTCTTTGCACTGAAAAATGTATTAGAATTTACATGTTTTTCTTTATTTTGGTGAAGCCTTATTTGACTCTAATATTAATCCTAAAGAAACGGCATGTTATGGCTCAAATCAAATTTCAATTTCTCATTGGAATCATTAGATTTCCTTTTTAATATTTTTAAAGTGGTAAATAATATTTTTCATCATAACAGACATATCTAGTTAAGTATCCTAATTCTTTAAAACTTCTAGTGGCCAATAGTCGAATAATAGAACTTCTAGTGAAACTAATGGTAGTTGTGTGACAAATGTGGCAAACATCATTCAGGATAGTGTTGGGATCGTAAACCCAATTTGTTATTATTGTGGACCTATACCATCATTCAAATTTATGGGTTTCAAGTATTAGTTTTGATTTTGAATGGGGTACATTTTGGGATGAGACAATCAGAATGGCGCAGCAAAAACGTGGTGGGTCCATAACCATTTGTAGAGAATATATGCTCATACCAAGTGTTGATGAAGAAGAACTAAATAGAAAGGTTTCTAAATTATAAGTGCTTAGTGCTGGAATTATCCTTTGTTTTGGAGTAATATAGAAATGTGAGACTTATAAGATGACATGTTATCGTATATCTGTTCACATGGTAAATTTCAGGACGAAATTTATTTAATACCCACCTTTTCGTTTATTTACTTTATGAGATTTTTTGTTTAATTAATTTGGTGTTTTCAGGAGGTATATTGCAAGTTTTTAAAATTTTGTTGGGGGTGAAAACGAAAAGAATCCGAGCTCCTGTGTTTACAATAATTAATGGGAGAAATTGGGACATTTTTGTAAGATAAGGCTGACGTTTCGGGGTTATTTTGGGAATAAAATAATATTTGGAGTATTTTAAAAATTTCAGAAAATATTTATACATAAAAGTGGGTTGTTCGCCCAAATAGAGAAGAATCGAGAAGAAGGAAAGGAGAATAAAAGAGAGAAGAAAGAAGGAATGAAGAAGGAGAAAGAGAAGAGAGAAGAAGAAAAAGAAGGAGAGAGAGAGTTTACACACGCACACACCCCTGGGCCGATTTTTGCAAAAGTGAAAGAACAAAAAAATAAATTGAAGAGAGAGAGTTGAGAAGAGAGTAAGCCGAGAGTAGGAGATGAAGACTTTGGCGATTTTGGTGGGTAAAGTGGAGGAGGAACAAAGGAAGGTCTTGCAATTTGGTGGTAAGTAGAGCCTAGACTGCTTATTGTTGGTGATTGATGATTTAATTGGTTATGAACTCTCTTGGTTTGTTGTGTTTAAAGTTTGGGTGCTAAATGCATAAGGTTTAATCTGAATTTGAAGATTTAGTGCAGTAAGGTTATATGGACAGAATATGTATATATACGCTGATTCTAAAGACCAAAATTTGCTTAAAATTGTGACTATTGATATAAACAAAATTACCCTGTGAAATTCTGACAAGCTGAGTTCCGAAAATTTTATCTATGTTTTGGGTTTTCAATCTAAGCTTAAATCAAGATATTTTGTTTTAGACTTTTTGAGGATTTTCTATGAATTTTTGAAGTCGGCCCTGTGAATTCTGAAATTTATATTTCTGCAGATTAGGTACTTTTAGGAAATGATTTAGTACCTCTATACTTGTCCAAAATGAATGATGTAAAATTCTGGAGATTCCTCTATATATCTAGTTTATTTCTGGATATTTCATGATGTTTCAGTAAAATGTTAATTTGATATGAATTTTCAAGGTCAGCAACATCAGTCCTGGAAACAGTTTGACAGTTTTGAAGGGGTTGAAAAAAAATCTTGTTTTAAGTGCATTTTTACTCTGGAATGGCTTGGGTAGTTTACTAGAGCCTTATATGTGTGTCTTGAATGCCCCATTTAATTTTTAGCTTGATTGAGTGAATGGAGTTTCTATGAAGAATCTGAAAGTGGTCACTGTCATATTATGAAACAATTTTGTTTAATAGGAAATGAAGTTAATCCTTTGGTGTGGAGATGTCCAATGAATTTAATATTGATGTGCTATCACAGGGAGACCTTTGGATGAAAAGTTTTGTGGATTGCCGATAAAGGAGGGCAAGCGGTGGTATGATTAAGGATTCCGATCCTTCTTCGGATCAAGGATTTAGCTTATCAAGGTGAGTGGGTTAGTAATTCCATAAACAAATTCATGTCTAAATTCATGTTTGAAGGAGTTAATTCATACATTTGGTTTACTGACCTATATTGGTTTTTATAATATATTTTGCCCCATAAAAAAGTTTATTTACATTTGGAAAAAGCTATCTTTATATTGTTGATGGAATTTTGGTGTTTTGGGGCTGGAATTCGGTGTGAATGGACTGCATTTGTGGGTCAGCTTAACGGATGTCATGAGGCTGGATTTTTGGTGTGTTATGGGGTCACTTTGCTATGGCCGAATGCATGATAAGGAGTGGCTGAAATGAACATGAAATGATAGAGATTTATTTTGTTGCATGTGACTCTTATTCATGATTTGTTTGGGTTTTCAATCATTGTGGTATGTACTCGGCTGGAGACTTTGAGGAACGTTGGGCATGAAACTATATGCTGGAAATTTGGGTGAAGTTTTTGGTTGATGAAATTGGGAAGGGTCGGGCGGTGTTGCTGGCTTTTGGGTTGCATGAATGGAGGAATATAGGGCTTAGGTTTAAAGCTTATTTGGGTTGAAGCCCAGTTATTTTGTTGGGTATTTGGATTGTATTAAAATTGGTGGGCTGGCCTATTAAAGATTAAAGTGATTTTAACTCTTTGTGCCTCTTGTAATTGGACTCTAAATATGGCCCAATCATAAATTTGGGATATTGGGTTTTATAATTAATAGGGTGGTTTGGTTCTGCTAGTGGGCTGGCCTAAAAATTATTATGATCCGGATTTTATTAGTTGGATTTTTGGGTTTAATTGGCTGGTGGGTTAATCTATCAACGTTGTGGTCCTGTTATATTGTTGGGTTTTATTAATTGGTGGTGCGTCGGCCTTTTAACAATAAGGCTCAGGTTATTTGGTTGAGTAATTGGGTTTCATTATTCTGTGGTGGGTTGGCCTGTTATTAAGAAGGCCCAGGTTACTTTGTTTTGGGTTTTGTATTTAACTGTAATTGGTTGCAGAATTCTCAGGGGCAGTTTGTCATTGCGAATATTGAAGTACCAGTCACAGTCAGGGGGTTAATTGTAAGGCTTAAAACGTTTTGGGACAAGAAGATGGAAAAATATTGGGAGTAAATGGAAATTTTACATGATTATGCACTATTTAATGTTGCAAGCATTATGTTCATTATTTATATGCATTGTCATAAGCTTGTTCATGAAGGGTGATGTGCTTGACTATTTGGGTGAGTGTATGGATATTTTTGTTTGGATTTGAGATCACTCTTCCATAGTACCCGTCCCCCTCCAAACGTCAGTTAGTATTTATAGTTGATCTCATGCGCGCAATGAGATGGTCTATTCTATTGAATGATGACGCAACATTCCATCCTACCAAGACATGATAGACACTTGACGAGCTCTATGTGGGATTGCACCCATTGGATATTAGCTTGGGTGGGATGATGATGACATCAAGCGGATATTGGCCTAAGTGGATTACGACAACTTGACGATAGACCTTGAGTGGGATTTGACGGGATTACACTAGGCAAATATTAGTCTGAGTGGCACCTCAAGGATAGACTTTGGGAGGGATTTGACAGGATTACATTAGACGGATATTGGCCTAAGTGGATTGTGACACCCTGAGGATAAACCTTGGTTGAGATTTGACGAGATGACACCAGACAGATGGCCTGAGTGGGATATGATTAGTCTCATGCGCGCATTGAGATGGCCTATACTACCAAACGTTAACAATCTACACCGTTTGATTGGCACAGAATGATTGCCTGACGAACTCTAAGCGAGATTACACCCAATGGGTATTGGCTTGGGTGGGATGATGATTACATCAGGCAAGTATTGGCCTGGGTGGGATTCATATTATCAGGTGGGTATTGGCCCATTGTTATACCAAGCGAGTATTGGGGCCTAGGTGGGGTTGATATTATTGGGCTGGTATTGGCTCAGGATGGCTCTGTAGGCGGGTATTGGCCTAGCTGCCCCTTCAGGATTGGATACAAGGTATGTGAGGCACATGATATACGCTTTCGGTTGGCTCACAGAAGCATGCTCATCGGCATGATACTTGTACATTTTAGAGAACTTCTATATAATGTTTTATGTAAATTGATTTCTAATGCTTACATTTTCGGAATTATATTTTGAATTGTACTATAATTATCAAAGTTTTTGTTAGTGGAGTTTTATAAATTGTTAAAAAAAAAAAAAAAAAAAAATCATCCTCTCTCAGGATCTTGAGTCCCTCAAAGTGCCCAAATGCGATGGGATAAGGACCACCCGGTGGAGTTTCAGTAAACTTTATATTACTGAAGATATGGTTGAGCTTCATTGATATTTGAAGTACTTTTTTTAATTGCAATAAAAGTATCTAATAGTATTGCTAATACTATTAATGAAGAATTAAGACAAAATTAGTGCACCAAAGTTAGTTTTCCATACCTATTGTAACGAGATCACTTCGATTATTACTGAGAACTTCACTTGAATATCACTTACAGGTATATGAAGTCAAACTGCACACAATAATGTTTATGTAAATTTAACATGAATAAATTTATACTTGAGAATAAAGTAATGGATTGGAGGTAATTAAGGGAGAAAAACATTTAAAAGGAAAATCTAGGTTAAGAAAAGGGATCTTGCATAAGCAAAAAATAATTCGTTAGTATCTTTAATTTCATATTCCTTCATAGGATTGTTCAAATGATTTCAACAATTTCATGTTGTAAAATTCAAACACCTTCAAACAGGACTCTGAATAATATAAATGCATAATAAGTATTGTGTAGAATTCTATCTTCAATAAGAGCCAAGTGGAGAACGCATAAGGCTTGAAAACAAAATAACACAATAAAGTCCCGTTTTCAATTTTTATTAAAAAAATGAAAGACCAGGAAAAAAATAATAATAAAGGATTCAAGATTTTTATAAAGTTAATACATAAATAAATAAAAGAAATGCATATTTCATAAGTAACTTATTTGTATCTTAGTTTTCATTCTATTGTTTCATGAAATCAATGGTGACTTCCAAACTTTCTTTAATGAGTCAGACAGCTAATGAAGTTAATTACTTTCACATAATATTCAAAAATAGTTTTGATATTTTCCCAATTCTTGATCTTCTAAATTCTAATCTTTCTTTTTCTTGGAAACAAATTGAAATAATTGAGAGTGAAAGAAATATAGCTAAAATATACATTCAATATAAAACCTAAAAAAATGATGTTGATAGATCATAAATAATCGTACCTGAATTGATGATATCCCAGAAAAGCACCCGAGGTATCTTTACAACTTAGCAAATTCTCTTATTATCAATGAGAATGAAGATTTGAGAAAACAACTTGCAATGTCCAACTTCATCATAAGGTAAAAACAATTAATTCCAAGTAGACAAGTACACATTATAACAAGCTCCTTTTCTTCTTAAAGCAATGAAAAAAAAAAAAAGAATATGTATCTTCTTATATCTAACAAACCACTATACTTCTTCCTCAATTCAAACTGGAATTATCCATTAAACAAGAAGGATGAAAAAAAAAAAAAACCACATATTTAAGCTTTGAATTGATGACATACAGTATATATGGTTGACCTTTATTAATATTTTGAAGTTTTTTTTTTTCATTAAAATAAAAATATCTAACAAAATTGGCAAAAACCTTAAATGAACAATTAAGATATTAGTGTATTAAAGTTAGTTTTTCCATACCTTCTGCAACGGGATCACTTCAGTCACTACCAAGAACTTTACTTATAGATATATGAAGCCAAATTGTATACACAATCTTAGATACAACAATATCCTGCTGATGTAAGACATAATAATATTAGAGATAACAAATGAAGCTATGTGACTAAAGAGATTCTTGGCAATAAAGAATTGGATTGTAAGGAATTAAGGGGCGGAAATCAAGATCAAGAAATTGTATCTTGCATAAGCAAATAAGTAACTTGTTTGTATCTTTAATTATATATTGTTAAGTAAACGACATATTCCCACCCGAGGTTTAGCGAAATCCCAAGTTAATACTTTTGGTTGCATTTATTCTAGATTCTTACCCTTAAACTAACACCGTTAGTGACTATTAGAGATGGTCACAAACGGTAAGTGAGGTCGGCAAGTGAAGACATGGCCTGTATGAGTTTTATAGAGGGGGTTGTGGGGAGTCCAACGGTAGTTTCCAAAGTGATTTTGGACTTCGGAATCAACCGAAAAAAAGCCAAAAGCTGTAGGCTTTGACACAGCTAAGATGAGTCTATCTTCTATCAAAGAAAGCACTAGCACACTTTAGCGTGCTAACGTACGTCGTACTTCAATGAAAAGTTGAGAATATATTAAAATAAAGGAAACGTCATTACTTTAAAGGTGAGAATTTGATATATATACAACCATAGATATTAACTTTGGATTTCACTAAACCTAGGGTGGGAATATGTCGTTTGCTCCATACTGTTTTATAAGATCGTTCTAGTGATTTCAATAGTCTCATGTTATACAATTCAACTGACTTCTACCAAGATTTTCTATACATATTTGCATAAAAGAGTTTATACGGCATAGAATTCTATCTTCTATTAGTAACTCAAGTTCTAAGTCTTAATATCCTTCTCTAACCCTGATATTCTAATATTTTATTTCTTTAAAAATCAAATCGAATAATGAAAGTAAAAGGTTTAAGGATTATGTGGTCAAGCAAAAGTCAGAATACAAACAATATTAAAAGTAAATAATGAAGTTCAATTAAAGAGGGTAAGTAATCATACCAAAACAGAAGGATGTTATCCTGGAAAATGCACTTGAGCTTCTTTTGTTAGAACTTAAGAAGATCCATGATAAATAATGAGCATGAAGATTTGAGAACAGAATGTCAAAATTCATGATGAGTAAACCAAAAACATTTTAGAGTAAAAGACAAATGCATAAATATTTGTTTCTGGTACCCTTTGTAAGGAGATGTCCTCGAATATCTACCCAGAACTTCACTTGACAGTCCTATCCAGCAAATATAAAACAGAACAAACAAAGAGATCATAAAGTTTACTTGAATATGACAAGAGAGATGTTGGTTGACCACCAATGAATTTATCCAATAATGCAAGAAGGATATTTAATAATAAAAAACAGAAAACAAACCAAATTTAATTAAGCTTTGAACTGAGTATACGGTTGGGATTTATTTAAGTAATTTTTTTCATCATGATAGAAATATGTAACAGGATGGTAAATACTTTTAAAACAAGAATTAAGCTGGTGTTTATTTCATAAAATTGCATGAAATAGCAATGGAAACAGGATTAGGAATGAGAATAGAGGAAGCAATATTCCATTGTTTACTTTTAGTTTTAACAAGGAAACTTGAGGGAATGGAATCACTACTAAGAACTTCATTTGATCAACACTTTCAGATTTATGAAGCCAAATAGCACACAATCATAAATGAACAGTAAGATTGAATTATGTTAAATAAAACAAACGGAAAAAACATAAAGCTTATGTAACAACATTTTATTTTAAAATGACAAACACATAGAAAAATGTTTTTGGTACCTTCTATAAGGAGATGCCCTCAAATAATACCCAGAACTTCACTTGACTATAGATGTATGATTAGAGACGAGTAATATCCTGCAAATCAAAAAATGAAAGAGAATAAACATAGGAAACATGAAGTTTGCTTGAAGATGTCAAGATGTTGCTTGATCATAACATATTAGATGGTAGATATATAATTTTGATTATAAAAAAGGATTGAAGTATGGTAGCTAGAATCAGAATAGAAATAATATAAAAAAGTAAATAATGAAGTCAAAAATCAGAAGTAGTCTTACCCAAATGAATGTTACGCTTGGAATGCACCTTAGCCAGCAAAGTTTGATCACCAATGAGCTTGAAAATTTGAGAATAGAACTTGAAACGTCCAACCTCATGATGCATAAAGCTAAAAAGAAATTTATTCCAAGATGACAAATGCACGTTACAAGATCTTTTTCTTTGCTTCATCATCAAAGTTTAGAAGGTAGATGAGAGAAGGAAGCAAAGCCTTGGAATTACTTATTCCAAAAGTAAAATTTCAAAGTTGGAAAAACTAAAATAGAATCGTGATAATGAAGCAACAGTTCACTTTATCATTGCCTTCCTCTTTAGGTGATTCATGAAAAAAAAAAAAAAAAAAGCAAATTAGTGAAGAAAGATGATATCCTTCCCCGTGAAGAGTAATAGTGCACAGTCTGAGGCATCTCAACAGTTTTTTGGGAAAAATCTCAAGTATTGATAATCCAAACACTTGATAGATAAGGTTATTGTAAAAATACATTTTCCTATACATTATTACAGAAATTGAATATTTTCATAAGATTATTGTAATATAGAATTAGAACGAGAAACTGATAACATCATACCAACAAGGCAATAACACAAAGCTGGTATTTTTGAGCTATAAATTTTGATGAATGTCAACATAATCTTGTAATTTCACTCTGCATGCATACTCATTCAAGGCAATTTGTTAATGGCCTCAGTCTCATTTTAAGGCATTTTCTCAAGGTAGTTTTCATTCTCATTCAAAAAACAGAACTCTCAAGACAATTTACTGGTCTGAGTCAATTTATGATTTTGGTCCAATTGAAGTATACAGAAACAACAATCCTCATCTCTCCCAAAACATCATATTGAATTACAAAACATGAGAAATTAGCTCCTTAAACCATTTATTAATTTTTAGAAAAAGAATGCTCATAAATGTGTATGCAAAATAACACATTTGTTACACATGAAAATGCTCCTACAAACCATCATACATAAGCTTGCTCAACCATCTTTTCCATCTCCAGCCTTCAACACAAACCACACTAGTCCATTGACGGATGCTATGCGAAGATCAGCTATCAAGAGAAAACATCATTTAAAAAATATATATATATATAAAACCAGTTGCTTCATACTAAATCAATAATTCAGGGTGTGTTCGTTTTATTATTTTGAATAGAATTTTAAAAAAAGTTGAATTGAGTGATTATTACGAGGTGGGATTTGAAAATTAACAATAACACCATCTAGGTTTGTTAATTTAACTAAACACCCTCCAACAAAACATTGAAAATTAATAAAAACACCTCCACCTATCTATTAAATGTCGACAGCCGGCCACCACTGCTGAAGGGCGGTTGGCAGTCACCATAATAGCACACGACCGATTGGATCTAACCAGTCGTGCGCCAATATATCTTTTTTGGGCCAAATCTACGGCTAGATCTAGCCGTTGACGGCCACAATGCCATGCATGATCCATGATTTAGTTGAAGAACATGAAGATTTTGATTATTAACAAATAGACATTGGGCTCAGATTTAGCTCTCATTGTAGTATTGTGTTTGTTTTTACTTTTTCTTGTTCCCTCTCTCTATTTTCTCCCCGGCAACAACAGTTGTAATGCAGAAGGACAGGAGCTTTTCTGGGCCACCAGGGCCTGCGGGCTCAGTGGGCTTTGAGCCCGGTCCAATGGAAACGGATGCCCAATTGGTAATTGGAATCACAGCCCAAGCAGCGAATAAGAAGAACAAAACAAGTTTATCAAAAAGATTTGATGACATTAATCTCACTGAAATTTAATTAAATAACAGAAATTCATTTCGACTTTTGGAAATAATATAAATCTTTTTATTGATTAAGCCTCATTGTCAAAATAAATGATGACAGTAATCTCACTGAAATTTAATTAAATATTGACAAGAATATCATACTTCTTATCAAGTTTTTCTAGTGCTTCATTGCATCGTTCAGTACCTACAAGTTAAACAAGACTATTAGCAAATCCAATCTTGACATAAAATTTGCAATGAAATTATTACAATTTCGGCAGGATTCTAAAGTCATTATCACATCAGCGCCAAATCCTCGGCAACATCCTGCAATCTTTCTGTCATCCATTGCCACAATTAGAGCATAAGAGCACAAAATGAGACATTATACACACAAAGTGCAGGCATAGGAACAAGCACAGACATAAAATAAAAAATAAAATCTAAAACACCGGAAGCTCGTAATGATTTGCTAGAACTCATATTAAAAGTAGCAAACATCAAAATACGCTCTATCTTTTATAATATCAGCTATGTTCACGACCATATCCAAATGAAACTTTGAACAACATTGTTAATCTAAGCATATCTCAATTCTCACCTTCAAAATAATCGTACAATGAAAAGAGGGGAAATTGACTACCAAAGGCACTATTCAACATGCATCGTATCTAGATGTGATGCAAACAGAAAGTCAAACTAACAGAAGCAAACAATTGAATTTAGATCCAGAATCAAATTCAAAAACACCTTCTTCACGAGAATTCACTCTGAATAGCTCAAATAAAACCAACATATCTCAAAGACGAAGTTAATATTACATGAACCACAAATGTTAACATAGTGCATTATTGAATTGACAACAAAATCATGTAAGGAAATATATACAATACCCAAGTAATCCAATGTGGTTGCCAATTTTGATCTTTCCCATGTTCTCCGCAGAACACCACTCAAAACAGTGACTCAAAACAGTTTCTGTTCAGTAGATCCTAAGATACTATTATAAATTATAATTTCAGACAAATAACCGAAATCACCCAAGCTTTCTCATTAAAAAACTAATTAATAAAAAAAAAAAAAATGAAAACTTTATCATGGAATTGTCTCTTAATATTGGAATTATAACTCCCCTAAAACGTAAGAATGCAATTCAATTCAATTCAATTTACATGCACTTGTTCATATTAAATTAAAAGGGATTGAAATAATAAAATAATTAAAAAAAACAAATTTTCAAGAGGGATCTAATGGAGAAAGCCAAGAGGGAACCTGGATCATGGGCTTGCCGAGGATATTAACGAGGGGTTTGCCCTAGAACCGTGAGGAAGGCAAACGGGCGGCTATGATGCCCACGACCGCACTCCGCAACTTCATGGATTGACCCAGATAAGCGCGTGCTCCGATGGCTACAGCAATGGTTGCTCCGGCCGCAATGCCGTTCACGATCCACGATTTAATTGAGGAACATGAAGATCCAGATGATGAACAAATAGACATTGGGCTCAGATTTAGCTCTTACACTCTGTTGGGCTACTTTCACTGCAGTACTGTGTATGTTTTTACTTTTTCTTGTTACCTTTCTATTTTCTCCCCGACGGGCAGCAGCAGCAGCAGTTGTAACGCAGAGAAGGACGGGAGCTTTTCTGGGTCACCAGGGCCAACGGGCTCAGTGGACTTCCAGCCCGGTCTACCGGAAACGGATGCCCAATTGGTAATTGGACTCTCAGCCCAAGGAGCTAATAATAAGAACAAAACAAGTTTGTCAAAAAGATTTGGTGACATTAATCTCCCTGAAATTTAATTAAATAACAAAAATTCATTTCAACATTTGGAAATAATATAAATCTTTTTATTGATTAAGCTTTTATTGTTAAAATAAATAGTAATTCGATAAATGTTTATTAACTTATAAGAGTATAAGTTAATAAATATTTTCATTATTTCAAAAATTTCATGAGATTTTTTATTATTTCATAATTCAGGAGATATTATCAACTCCATAAAAAATATCAAAAGTATTAGGAATCAACCATGCTTCACTAATAAAATAACACTAAATTTAGATTCTTATGTTATCAAATGCATTATATCATTGCTTATATGACGTTGATATATTAAATGCAATTTATTTAAGATACAAACTTTAGATATTCTGGAAACAAGCGGACAACTTCTTCCAAAGAGAAGTCTAAAAAGAAGGTTAAAGAATCAGAAGATGTGAAGAGGTATGAAGAAAACGGCTCAAAGAAAGAGAAGAGTTCAAAGAGTAAACGTCGGAAACATAACCGTGAGAATGCCAATGATTTTAGCGGATAACACAAAGTAACGTCTTCAACCACCAGTCAAGGCAGAGGCATCTGAGCATGTTGCTCAATAATATAAAACTTGAGCACTATCAGAAAAGCAAAAAAAAAATCTGAATTTTATCATGTTGCAGTTTGTGTCCTAAAAAAAATAAAGTTGCAAGCGAGGGGAAAAGGAGAAAAAGCAAGGTACTCAAAATTTGTCTGAGACCACTTCTTATTAATAGATAATAGTAAGGGAAAGGTTATAAATTCCATTTCTCATCTTATGCTGACATGTATATGAAATTTACACATCAACTTTGTTATGCACGGGAAAATAAAGGGCTGACGTGGGAAAGTCACGTCAGGAGTAACCTGCCCCCGTCAGGACAATGTGTGCACGCGACTCCGCAAATAAACATGGAGCTCACACGCCCTCCCATTTCTCTGAGCAAGTCGTGCAAGGGTCGGCTTGGAAAAAGGGAAACGGGACGTGAAGCCGGATCATATCCTGACAATCACACCAACCCATAGATTTAATGATGATTACACGCTTCAATTTGATATAAAATGAAGAAGACTTCTCCATTAAGGGGATTCGGCCATTCATTACAGAAAACAACTCTCTCTCTTGTAAAAGCAAAAACATATTACTTTTATTAACTTATGTACGCTCGCATCACGACTACACCAACATCAATACAAAATCAGTGGACGTAGGACTTGCTACCTTAGCATCCGAACCACTTTAAAAACCTCTTTTCATTTATTTCACTTGACACATCTATTGTTACGTGCATTAAATTCACCAAATAGTGTCACCCACGTGACAATTGGTTGGTGCCGAAAGCGAGCATCAACAGTTTGGCGCTAGAAGGAGGGGCCCCACCCCGATTTAGCGTCTATCCTTCATCGGGGAAAACCTTTGACCTCTTGGGTCTTACAGCCTACAATGGCCCGCCTAATCAACCTCTGAACTCGGTGGGGGAATCAACATGTCGAAGGAGTCCCCCTCCCCTGCCCCACCCTGCAGGGGCACCCCCTTCCCCTTCCAACATACCTTCGCCAGCAAAATGCTATCGGGAATACCCCTCCCCAACGCTCCTCGCAGGATCTACCCCGCCTGATTCTTGCTTACTTAGGTTCGAGGTTCAATCACTATCCTAGACGGACTTGCAGGTTGGACCGTCTGACCAAGGTCATGTCAGTCTACGGCGATACCAGCTGTATGCAACCGCCAAAAACGCCCGCAAGTTGCGCGAGCTGGCAAAGTGGAAATAGCCCGTGCCGCGAAAGTGACCTCAGCACAGCTAAGTGCTATGGTAACCAAGTGGCAAAAAATAAGCCTACGGGCTCCCAAGGGCTAGCAAGTACAAAAGGCGCCCCGAGCAGGATATCGGCAAAGCCGAGACTCGGCGAAAAAGTAAATCCCATGTCCCATGCCACGTCGCAAGCAAACCCGAGCGAAAATGCTGGGCGCGGTGATTCCAATCACCACCAACAGAACGATCCCCATCGTTCTCATGCGGATGGCCTCCACACCTCACGGGGCGGTTCGTACCACCGCGAGGGTCGTGAAAATGCCCCGCGCTATCCATCACCTTCACGCGCCTCTAGTCAGCGTGTGTCGAGCACGGCTGGAAATACGGGCCGAGGTGAGGAGGAATCCGACCTCCGAACTCTCCTGAACCGCAACCGAGAAGGCCGGGCTCGTGATGGGTGAAAACAACCCCCATTTGGCTCCTTTATGTAGATTGAGGAGCTCCAATGAGCTCGGATAGGCTAAGGGAGCAAGAAACGAGCAGCGCAGTCGCCTCTACATCCCCATTTTCTCCCCTGAAGTATTATCGCTCCGCTTACGGGGAGGTTCGAATCGCGCGATATGCGGCCGCTTCGATGGAAACTACGATCCGCATGATCATTTATATGAGTTCAACGACCTGATGGAGCTCCACCTGTGTTTCGAACCTTGCGAAATGTCCATTGCTTGGCCGTGACACTGACCTCTCATGCCAAGCGTTGGTTCAGGTCGCTCCTAGCGGGATCTATCGGTTCGTGGCCTCAGATGAGCACAACGTTCCTCCGGCATTTCCAAGCCAACCGGAAATTTTCAATGCCTTTGAGCTACCTCAGCAATATAAGGCAAGAGAGAGACGAATCCCTGCAGTCTTACATCGATCGCTTCCACAGGGAGCTCAACAAAGTGGCTCACGCACCAGAAGAGTCCATCCGAACTCTTATAATAGCTGGAGTTCGCCCACAAACCGACTCCGTGGAAAGAAGCGTGCCGAGGACGACATTTCCCTCACCGGGTTCTTCTATAACTGGTAGAAAAGTATCTCCTGGAGCAGAGAATTCACCTAGGCGGCACTGCCGCCTGTCACGCTGATCACTTAAGACATCCAAGTAGATGACTAGCTGGGGGATAATAAAGTAGCTGATCGTAAGGGAGATATCGCCGATCAATGTAAAAGGGAAAAAACCCCGTATATGAGCAGTAAAAAGTCCTATGCTCGCTTCCTCGCCGCGATCGCGACGGTGGCCCAATATACTCCGTTGAATGTGTCCGTATCTCGTAATCCTCGATAAATCCGAGGAGGCCAGACTGCTCAGAGCCCTCAACCCATGAAAACCCTCTCTGTCATGCTTAAACAAAGAAAAAGTATTGCCGTTACCATCGGGATAATGGGCACCTCTACGATGAGTGCCGGGAGCTCTAAAGTAGGCTATCGAAGAGCTCATCAAGAAGGGCACTTCAAGAGTACATTAATGACTCCCCAAAAGAAAATCAAGGGGAGCAAAAGAAAAAGCTACTGTGATCAGCAGCTACGACTGCAGTTAATATAATCTTCTTTGCACCTCAGAAACACGCGAGGAGCGAAGGAACGATATGCTCGCGAAGCTCGCCACGACCCGATTAGGGTAATGAACACTTCGCATCGACCTCAAAAAGCTCTAAAAGAGGAACCAATCACCTTCTATGAGAAAGAGGCAGCTCGGTTGCACCATCCTCACGAGGATGCCCTGGTAATCACCCCCCTGATAGGGTGTCATAATGTCTGCAGAATGCTTGTGGACAACGGAAGCGCTGTGAACATTCTGTTCAAATCCACTTTCGATAGAATGAACCTGGTCGAGGCCGACCTGCCACGCCTCGATCTGCAGTCGATGCTTTCTGAGGGATCACCACGATCCCCAATGGAACAATCCAGCCTCCCAGTACGCTCGGCGACTACGGCGAAGTGACTAGGGTTACTGTAATTCTTGGTCGTGGGACCCGCCCATCGCTTTCAATGGGATCTTAGGGCGACCTCTACTGAGAACTTTGGGCAGGGCACTTCCATCTATCACCTCAAAATGAAGTTCCCCACTCCAACGGGGATAGGGGAGGTAAGCGGATCGCAGAGCGCATCTCGCGAATGCTATGTAAAATCGGTCCAGATGGCCGACAAAGGGAAGGGCGTTACGCGATGTGCACCCCGCCATGCTATGGCGATGCGCTGGACCGAGCCACTGGTCCTAGGTAGAGGATAACATAGATTCGCGAGTTCGTGGAAATCCCCTAGCGGCCTTCCCGGGCTTGAGGATCTGCTGAGGTTTCGGCTTGATCCGGGGAAAGAGCTCCGAGCGAACGCTAAAGATCTCCGGTCGGCTGTCTCTTCCTCGCCGCCTCCTCCAGCTAGTAAGCTTGAATGAGAACATTGATGTGTTCGCCGTCGTCGCATGTGCACATGGCCTCGGGATCAGCCCGAACGTTATTTGCCACTCAGCGAACGCGCAGGCGAAGCTAAGTTCAAGCTTGCAGTTGAAGAAGAGCAATGGATTCGGAGCGTACGCCGCATTAAAATCGAAGTGGAGAACCTTCTCCGCAATGGGTCTATTCACGAGGCTCTCTACCCGACTGGTTGCTAACCCTGGTCTCCCCGGTCAAGAAGCCAAATGGCAAGTGGCGGACTGCGTAGACTTCAGTAACTCCCGAATAAGGCTTGCCCTGAAAGACAGCCTTCCCCCTCCCAAGAATCGACCGGCTCGTTGGACGCCACCTCGGGGCATGAGCCGTTAAGCTTCATGGATGCATATTCGGGATACAACCAAATCCCGATGTATAAGACGCATGCGGAGCATACGACCTTCATCATGGACCTGGGACTATATCAGCATAGTAGTCATGCCCTTCCCGGCCTCAAGAATGCAGCGACCTACCAGAGGTTGGTCAACCGAATGTTCTTCCACCGATCGGGAGGACAATGGAGGTCTATGTGGACGACATGCTGGTCAAATCCCAGGCCGCCACAGATCATATTTCGCATCTCGCTGAGATGTTTGACATACTCCGACTCTACAGAATGAAGCTGCACCCTCTCAAATGCTCGTTCGGAGTATCATCAGGAAAGTTCCTGGGATATATGGTAAATTAGCAAGGCATAGAGGTAAACCCCGAAAAGATCCAAGCCCTGCTCGATATGGAAAGTCCGACCAGCAAAAAGCAGGTCATGAGTCCTGAATCAGGCTCAGCCTAATGCGACTTAGTCGCTTTATATCGAGGCTAACAGACCTCTGTTTACCATTCTTCAATGTTCTGAAAGCCAATAAGAAATTCGAGTGAACTTACGAATGCGAGCAGGCATTCCAAAGTATAAAAGAGCATCTTGGGAAGCCACTACTCCTCTCTAAGCCTCTTCCACAAGAAATCCTGCTTATCTACCTGTCCGTGTCTCAGTTCGCGGTCAGTGAAGCTTTAGTACGAGAAGAGGAAAAAGTTCAGTGGCCGGTATATTATGCAAGTAAGCGTCTATCGGATGCCGAGATGCGGTACCCGAAAATGGAGCGACTAGCTTTTGCCCTGCTGGTCGCGTCCAGAAAGCTGCGACCTTACTTCCATGCCCATACAATCAATGTAATGACGAGTTACCCTCAGCGAGTCCTCCGTAAACCTTGGAGGAGGCCTGCAAATAAACTGCTCAAATGGGCCATGGAGTTGAGCCGCTTCGACTTAAGGTACACGCCCAGGTCGACTATCAAAGGGCAGGCTGCAGACTTCATCTCGGAATTCTCCTATCTCCCAAGCGAGCAACAGTCTAGCGAAGTCGGGCAAGAAACTATCCAGAACCTGTCGACATGGAACCTCTACGTCGACGGGTCATCAACGCAGAAAAAGAGCCGACGCGGGTCTTTTTCGGTGAGTCCCTTGAGGGATCCGAATCCATGGTATTCTCCGGTTCGGGTTTAAAGCGACCAACAATGAGTCCGAGTACGAGGCTCTGCTCGCCGGGTTGCGACTCGCCAAAGAAATGGGTGCAACCGCGATCAGTATTTATGGCGACTCTATGCTGGTCGTCAACCAGATCCTAGGGGAGTACCAAGCTAAGGAAGAGAACATGGTCCGCTACCTGAAAGAAGCTAAGGTCTCTTTGGGGTCGTTTAAGCACTTTGAGATCGCTCGATCCCTGTGGAGAGCAACTCAATAAGCGGGACGCCTTGGCAAAGATTGCCTCGTTACTAGATTCTGAGGCTCCCGACATAACATTCCTGCTGCTTTTGTCAATGTCTGACTACTACTGGCCGAATGAGCCAGGCCTGAACGAGGTTCACCATGCATTCCTAGATGACTCCCATTGTACAAGACTCCTCAAGGATGGGATCCTTGCCCAATGTCACAAAGTCGAGGCGAGGGTCCCATGCAGTCGGTCGTCGTTCACGCTCATCTAGGGGATCGGCAGACAGAAAGGATTCAGCCCCGCTCCTCCGACGTGTGACCGGTGCCTGTGCTGTATCACATCGCGAGGGAAATTCTACGAGGGATCTCATGGTAACCACACAGAGTCTCGGTCTCTTGCAAACAAGATTGTGCGCCGGGGATACTATTGGCCCCGAATTTGGAGGAGGATGCGCACAACTTTGTCAAGAGATGCGACAAGTGTCGGCGGTTCGCGAACATCCCGCGAGCCCCATCTCACGAGCTGATCACTATGTCTGGCCCATGGCCGTTTTCCATGTGGGGGATCGACCTCATCGGCCCCATGCCGGTTGGAAAGGGAGGGGTCAAGTATGCCGTGGTCGTAGTAGACTACTTCACAAAATGGGTCGGCCGAGCCGTTAGCCTGCGATCACGCTCACGAAAGCTAAAGGACTTGCTTTTCAAGAATATAGTGTGCCGCACGGAATTCCTCATCCCTTATCTCAGACAATGGAAAACAACCATGAATGAGGAGTTCGCGTTCGCTGCATGACGCTGGGCATCCATAAAAAATTTGCCTCGGACGCCGGACCGTCGCAGCGAATGGCCAAGCTTAAAGCAACATCAAGCACCTTATCAAGCACACTCAAAGCCAAAGGAAATTGGGCTGACGACCTCCCCGAAGTCTTGTGGGCGTACAGAACAACTCCAAGGACCTCCACCTCGGAAACTCCATTTTCGCTAGCCTACGGCTGTGAAGCAATGATCCCTGTAGAGGTTGAAACTGGGTCTCTTCGGAGGGACTTGTACAATAAGGACGGAAACGAAGCACTAATGAGAGCAAGTCTGGATCTGGTCGAAGAACACCGCAACAAGGCTTCGCTAAGGATAGCGGCCTACCAACAATGAGCAAAAAGATTCTTCGACTCAAAGGTCAAGCGAAGAGACTTCCAGGTCGGAGATCTTGTGCTAAAGGAAGTTCTCCTCGAAATCAAAGAGCCAAGTGCGGGGGGACTAGGGCCTAACTGGGAAGGTCCATACCGGGTCGACAAAGTAATCAGACCGGGGACCTATCATCTCAAAAGATTGAATGGCTCCAAAGTACCCCGAGCTTGGAATGCCGAGCACCTCCACGCCGTACTATTAATAATCCCCGAACTCGGTTCTCATTTTGTTAATTTCTTTTTAAGTATTACTTTATTCGCTTGAAACAGCTCGTATGTGTTCTGTTCGCATGTAAGAATTAGTAAACAATTGCCTATGTAAATCGCAAATTGTAAATCGCGCACATAATATACGAAAAAAGCGAACTGTAAATCGAATTTCATTCATTTATAAACAGAAAGAGTCCGAAAACCCGATTACAATAAGGACGATTCATTTCGCCTAAGGCTGGTCGGGAATATCCTTCGAGCGAGCCGCTCCGCCTCGCTCTGGGTCTTCGGCGGCGGCGGCTCCGCGCCCTCCTCCTATGGCCATGACTTGCAAGGTCGTCGCCAACTCTCGGGAGGTCGGATGTGTCCAAGTTCGGGTTCCTAGCTCGTAGGGTGGATAGATGGACCCGATACTCAGCCTCCGCGGTCCTTCTCCTCCATTTCCTCGGACTGATTCTGCATTTCATTAGTCGGAGAAGCGACTCTTGCCCGGCTCTCCTGGAGCTCGGTCTCAAGGGCTAGCCTTTCCTGCTCGAAGGCCTGCCTATCCTCTTCAGCTCGCTAGGCCCGCTCAAGGTCGCTGAAGCTCCTGGTCCTTTTCTCCGACCTCCTTAGAGTCATCGGCGGTTGTCCTTTGAAGTTCTCTAACTTCCTTCGCACGACGATCGAGCTCCGCCCTCTGGAAGTCCACGGTTCGCTGAGCAGGCGTCCTTTTGGTTCAGATACCTATTCGCTGCATCGAACGCTTGGGTTCTCTCCGCCTCAGCAGACTCCAAACTTTGCTTCAGCTTCGCGACCTCCTCTTGCAGGTCGCTCGTCCCCTTTGCGGCCTCCAGCCGCGTCTTCTCCATGGACATCCTCATCGCAAGCAACCCCTGCGAGCAAGATATGAGTTAGAAATAGACCAAAATGAAATTTCAAGTACGGCTGGCTTACCTTGCTCAGATGCTGGAACGACGTGGCCATTAGGTCGTCGCCCGTGTTTGCAAACTCGCCATACGACTCAGCTCGCACTCGAGCAGGCCATAAACAATTGGCCGTGCTCGGGCAGACTCCCCAACGAGTCCGTAATGTGCCGCATCCTTTGCCTTGTCGCGTTATCGCCTCGCTTGCGAGCTCTTTGCCCGACCTCCGGACTCTTGGCGCGTCCTCGTGAGGTTCCTCCTCGATTCAGGGCCTTACTCTTCTTACTGGACCTGCTTTCCTCTTCGGACCTTTGGGCAGGGAGCCTTATGCTGGGCGATGTGCAATGCGCCCGAGCGACCTGTTCTCTCAGTCTGCCAGTCATTCTGCAGGAGGCTGGTCATGGGCGCGTAGTGCAGACTGGCTTGTGTCGGAATGGCACGGGCACGGCCTGGTCCTCTCACCTCCGAGCGAGAAAACAAATGGTGCGACGGGACTCCCTGGATCTCCTTTGGGGGTAGGGGGCATGGTCTGCAGATTCAAGCTCGTGAAAGTTGGGAACCTTTATTCTACTGTAGTGCCCCAAATACAGCATAATCTTACCTTCTAGAGGCCTTCCAATGATGCCTTGTCAGGTGAAAAAACCATGCGTTCAGTTCTACTAGGTTGTCACGAGCTTCCTCGCGTCCCGTTGTTCCTCGTCCAATACCCCGAAAGATACGAGCCTGCCTGGGCGGCCGAGGTAGGTTTTGGCTGTCATTCTTTAAGCGCAAAAGCAGTCGTTACTAATGATCGTGCGAGCAAATAACGAACCCGGCGAGGAGAAACCTACTTGGATCTGAAAATGGTAGTGGACCGGTATAATGAAAAGAAAAACTTTGTCTCGTAGGCCCCGCGTTCATTCTTGGGATAGGCTGTATCCCTCGCGGCAATAGTAGGTCGCCGAGACAGATAGTACGAGTCCTTATCCCTACTCTTCTTCTTCAAGTAGTAGGCAACACCGAGCTCCACCGCCGATGGCTCTCCTAAGTCGCCCCTGCAGCACGCGATGTACACATCGCAATGGCGATGACATACGCTAGCATGCCAATCAGACGGCATGTATCCCGAAATGATCCAGACTCGACTCGATGAAAGGATGGAAGGGAACCCTCCCTCCACCCTTAAAGATCTCTTCGGAGATCGCGGCAAGGCTATCAGCGGCGCCGTGACGGTTCAGCGTAGTCGAGGAACACCTCCTCCAGCGGATATCGAATCGCCTCTTCTTTATTCAGCATATTCCTCGGAGGTGACCGACCGTAGACATCGAGAGCTGTGTCCTGGGAGCTCCTCGCGAGGACGAGCCTGCTCCGTCCTCGCCCTGGATGTTGACTTCCTTGGCTTTCCATTTCTGCAGTGAACATCGATGTATACTGGTCATTTAGGACTTTGTGTTTGTCCGTGCGGCGACAAGGGACAAATGCTTAAAACCTAGCAATGGTTCAAGTTCCAAGCCATCCACTTACTGAAACCGGAATAAGCGGCGCGCGACTCGGTGAAACACCGGGAGCTCCCCTACGCCTGTAAATCAACCAAACCCAAAAAAAAAAAAAAAAAAGGGGGCAAGTAAGCAAAAAGAAAAGAGAATCTTACTCGTAGAATATGGGAGCCAGGGCCGAAACTCGTCTGGTTGCACAAAAGCGTCGATCGAGAGAGAATGATTAGGGTTTGCGAAGGTTTATCACTGTAAGAAGAAAAGAAATCTCTTAATGGCCTCATCTCGAAAAAATGCCAAGTTTTTTATATGGATAGCGAATCGACGTTACCACCCCTTGGAACCGAAACGGCAGCTCCTCTCTCCCCTCAGATTAAATGCTACTTTTACGTCCGCATTAAATGCCAGTAAGAGGGCGCCTAACTCGGGGTTTGTCCCACGCCGATTAAATGCGGTGGCAATGGCCGGTTGTTGCTTTCAAATGTGCCACGCAGCTTAATGTTGTCAAAACGGCGTCGGGTCATCATCCGCGCATTTAATGTCGCAAGCGTCACACTCCCGTGACGTGGCCCTCGATATCGCAGAGCCAGCTTTCGTTGAACCTAAAAGGTATAGAAAGGAGCGTCCGTCAAATCCAGGTCGCTAGGATGAAGATTGTCGGTCGCTTAGGCAAAGGATCACGCGAGGTCGTGTTCGGCTGCGAGTCTTGAGCCGAGCTCACCCCATCCAGTCGGAGCGACCCTGCAGCCTTCAGTGTGACTTAGTTTCCAAGGCTCGTTCCACAAACCTTAAAAACTAGGGGGCTTCTGCTTATGCACTTGGGGTTTTCAAAGTGGCTGATGTGGGAAAGTCACGCTGCAGGGAGTAACCTCGCCCTGCCAGGACAATGATGCAGCACGCGCGACTCGCAAATAAACATGGAGCTCACACGCGTCCATTTCTCGCAGCAAGTCGTGCGAAGTCAGCTTGGACAAAGGGAAACGGGACGTGAAGCCGTATCATATCCTGACAATCACACCAACCCATAGATTTAATGATGATTACACGCTTCAATTTGATATAAAATGAAGAAGACTTCTCCATTAAGGGGATTCGGCCATTCATTACAGAAAACAACTCTCTCTCTTGTAAAAGCAAAAACATATTACTTTTATTAACTTCTTAATCGCTACGCTGCTTCGCGACCTGACCCACACCAACATCAATACAAAATCAGTGGACGTAGGACTTGCTACCTTAGCATCCGAACCACTTTAAAAACCTCTTTTCATTTATTTCACTTGACACATCTATTGTTACGTGCATTAAATTCACCAAATAGTGTCACCTACGTGACAATTGGTTGGTGCCGAAAGCGAGCATCAACAAACTTTAAAAGGTATGAGTTTACCCAAGACAAGAGTTGAACTTGAATTATCTATTATGGGAGTTCGTCTTTTTTTCTAAAATTCAAACATCTAACTCTCTATGTAAGAAGTTAGTTAAAGAAAAAACAAAAATGACACTGAATTCTCTACTTAAAGGTTGAAGTCTACATTTTAAGGGCAAAAAAATTAATGGAGGTAAACAAGAAAAAGGAATATACATGTTTTTACTTGTGTACGCCTGTCCATACGAAATGCGCAAGGAGAACAAGAATTAACACATAAATAAATAACAAGTGAAAATGTAGGACAACACTTCAGCCTATAAAACACGTGAAACTGTGAAGAGATATCAAAATCATAGCCTTCTTCATATCAAAATGTTGGATTTCTCTTAAGCTCCTTTCGTCTTTGGATTCAGCGGAATTAGGAACTGGAAATTGATTTGAAAGTCGATCAACAAAATCACTTGCTGGTATATAAAATAAATGTTTGATTATTTGAAAAAGGAATATACAACTTTTATACACTTTCCACGAAAGCCTCCTGTTGTGGCATCGTATTTCTCTGCTTTAAACTTGAAGATATGGTCCATGTTATAGTTCTAATCGTAGAGATTGAACCTCAATGTTTCAGAGTAAAATTATTTGACTTAAAAAAATAGGTACACTTCTTTCTTATAATTGAAGATCTCTTTCAATTACTTCCAGATTTGTTCAACAATTTAGTTATTTACTTCCGTTTCTTGTTCTGCAGTGACCATGAAATCAATCCTTTGTTTAACGTGGGAACTAATGAAAGATTTGTTACACAACAAAGAGTTTACTTTCTCACTTTACCAAAATAAATAAATAAATAAAGAAAATAAAGAAAAAAGAAATGCTTATATTCGCTTATCTCCTACATCCTGGTCTTGTAGAGGACCTCCTGCAAGAGGTTTTTATTAGGTTGAGATACTTAGTCAGGTTTATTGGCTAGGCTGATCTTACCTCTTTATTTCAGTAGGGAAAAATGAAAACAGAAAACTACATTTTATCTTTTGGTGTATCAGAAATTTTACTTGGAATTTCACATTTCTCCTATTTTGCAGATTAAATCAGCTTTTTGAATGGCATTCACGACCTTGACAAATCCGAAGACCATCTTTGGCCTAGGACCCAACAAAAGCATTCTTGGTACCATAATTAGACCTAATCCGGTCTTGTTAGAGCGTAAAGGAAGATCTAATGGTGAGATGACTTTTAACAACTTGCTTCCTGGAGATGGGGAGCCATTAAAGACACAATATGTGGATCAGCAACAAGAGATTTTGTTCAATTGGCGGTCAGATCACGAAGAAGAATCCTTTCCGCGTGGAGAAGATAGTGTACAGTCTTCTGGAAAGAAGCGGAAAGCTTCTTCTAAAGAGAAGTATAGAAAGAAGAAGGTTAAAGAATCAGGGGAGATGGAGAAGCATGAAGAAAGTGGCTCAAGGGAAGAGAGGAGTTCAAAGAAAAAAAGCTAGAGACATAACCATGAGGATGCCAATGGTTTTAGCTGATAATACAGCAGTCATTTCTGATTTGGTTTCGCGTATGTTTCCATACAACACTCATGAATAAGAGTTTGAGATCATGATTGTTGATGGATGGTCATTCCATCAAAATATGCAGCGAAAATGAATTAGTAGAAGGTTGTGTGGTTTCAAGTGGGATGTGACCATCGCCATCCATGCTGCTACTGGTCATGGCTTCGCTTTTTGGGCAAGTTGAAGACATGGTTTTACGGAATGAAGAAATTGATTGGAGAAATTCATATAAATCTTTGATCTTTCTCGTTCTCGTTCTGGGCTATTAAGTAGCTCTTCAACCACCAATCACGAGGAGAGGCATCTGAGCAAATTGCTCAATATGTTTTACAGTTTTGAGAATTTAGCTGTCTGGTGTATTTAACATATGTTGTTCCATTAATTTTTGTTTTTCTCTTATTGATGGATTGGTTTCTCCCGTCTCTGAGTATACAGTTTGAAGATTCATAACTAATTATCAGTTTTGACATGTACTCTGTGCTAGCTAGCTCTTTGTTTGATCTAGTTTCTAAAATGATTAAAATTTAAAAAAAAAATTTTATTATTGTTAATTTCATTACCACTGACAGGAGGCAATAAAAGGATATAAAAGCCCTGGTAAGTCTATTAACTTTAATACAACCTCATATAAAGCAAGAAAACTACTTTTGATCTAAGTCATTTATATTTTCAAAATTTGTCTTTGAAAATGGTCCATCTTGACTGACAAGAATTTGTAGGAAAGATGTGTCTTCAGTAGCAGTATTAATTTCTCAGTTTCCTCATAAAAAACAGAAATTTCTAGAAAATATAAAAAGTCAACATAATCATTTTCTAGAAAAAGTCAACATAATCACTAGCCGATATATCAAACTATCCATGTAAAAATTTAGTAAAATAAAAAAACAAAAATTAATGAGTATCAGAAACATAATCAAGTGAAATAGAAGACATCACTGTAGTCTATAAAGACACGTAAAATTGTGAAGAGATATCAGAACCATAACATTCTTCATATCAAAACGTTGGATTTCTCTTCAGCTCCTTTCGTCTTTGGATTCACTGGAATTAGGAACTGGAAATTGATAAGAAATTCGATCAATAAAATCACTTGTTGATGTATAAATATATGTTTGATTGTTTGAAAAAGATATGGTATGTGTTATGCTATGATGGTATCTTGTAGCTAAGACTGAGCGGTCTAGTGTTACTGAAGAACTACTTGAAGCTACAAGAAAAACGATTTAAGGAAAGCAGCTAAAATGCAGCTATATTTACTTTGTTAACAAATAAACATTATGAGAATGTTTTTGAGCTAACCTTTGTTTTTTCTTCTTTCTGCTATTTGACACTTCCCTTATCATTGTTCTTTGTATGGCGGTAATATATCACTCAATTCAAGATGGCTCCATATAGTCAAGTTGACTGCACTTCCATCTTCTTCGCCTGTTTTGGATGCCTGCAAAAATGACGATATTAAAGTTAATTTATCATATTATTATTCTCAATACAAGAAACAAACATGAATATGATAACGATTCTGGTCCATTTAAAGGCAAAATGAGTGAAATATTGTTAGTATATCTTAGTAAATTCTTGATTATTGTTTAACTACAACAACATAAGACAATACATAGATTCGAGGGTGTGAAGAATTACAAGTACCTTTGCCTCGGCATGCACGGATTGATCATTTTGTGCATAGGAAAATCGTGTAGTGATCTTGGGACAATCCTTAACACGCAAATATTTAAGAGACGGAAATATGAAGTGGTAATCCACAGAGCAGAAATTGGTGAGGTTTGGTAAATAAAAGAGTGACAATTTTTTAAGTTGAGGTAACAAGATTTGTTTGTCATTTATGAGGTCACCTCTATTTGTATGTCCAAATACTTCTTCTAGTTGATTCGCCCCATCTACATTAATCACTTGCAGTTGTTGAAGATGTCGGCCTATGTTGACTGGAAAGACACATTTCAACTTGTGGCATTTAATCACCTTCATTTGAAAGAGATTTGGAAAGAATAGATGATCTTTATTATTCAATAAAGTTTCATCATCAACAACCAAGATTTGCTCCAATTCTTCACATTTCCCAATCTCCATATATTTCAATTGCACCAGATTTTGAGCAAGAGTAAGCGAGAGGATATGTTTTAGATTATCACACCACCATATCTCTAAGTTGGTAAGATTCTGCAAGCCTAAAACATGAATAGGACCCTTACATAAACTTTCTAGTTCTTCTAGATGTTTTAATTTAAGTTTCTTCAAATTTGGGAGTAGAAATTTATGCTGCCCATCAGCAGTGAGACCTTCAAGGTGCAATATCACTTTTACTTCACAATCATAAATTTTTAATATTTCCAAATTTGGTAAATCAAATCTCAACAAATCAAGAACTGTATTACACAACTGTAGGTCGCTATTACTCAACACGAGAATCCGTAATTTCTGGGGAATATAAATAAACAAGTCATTAGTAAAATAGATTAGAGTTAATACAGAAGATAAAACCAATAAAATGCGATGGCAACATTATATGTGCAATAATAGCTATCTTTTATGCTTAGAGCAGTTGTCCAAGTCAAGTGATTGAAATATCGTTAAAATATTTATTATTAATTGAAACTTAGTGAAAAATTATGAAACTTATTTGACTAATTAAATTAAAACATTGAAACCATGAAACTTGGCTTTAATCCAGTTGAGGTTGCAAAATATTAATTTAAAAATAAACAGGAAAAAGTAGCCCCACAAAGGTCCAGCTTCTCATAACATCCAACTTTTTGTTCGAATTTGAATTGCACTATTATTACACACTGCATTTCTTTAAATCATGTACAAATGTCATATTTAGCATGCAACATTGTAATACATTAAATAAATTGTATAATATTACATAATACAATAATCCAGTTTAGTTAAATTTATGTCACATTTTATAATACTAAATAGTATCAAGTGAAAAATAAACTTAAAATAAAAGCATACCTCAAATGCAGTCTTCATAACGGCTTCAAGTTCAACAATGAAAGAAGGCGCGAAATTGCCAAATCCCCTCAGTACTAACTCTTCTAAAGTTGTTGGCCAAGTTGATTTATAATTTTTTGGACAAAGGCTGATGAGGTTTGGTAGGTATTCAAGTCCTAATTTTCTTAGCTTAGGCAGAAGGATGTCATTTCCATTCGCTGCAACTACATTTTCCTCCCCCTTATTATCTTCTTCTGATGAGACGAAATGCTCCAATCTCCCACAACCCCAGACAATGACTTCTTCTAATTGTACCAGACTTTGAGCAAGGGACGATGAGAAGAGATATGTCAAGCTATTGCATCCTCCCACTTCAAACTTTTTAAGACTTTTGAGCCTCAAATACTGGGTAGGCCCCTTCCATATACACCTTAATTGAGGTAAGTAAAGTAGTGTTAACTCTGCTAAACTTGAGAGCAACACAAGATTTTCTTCCCCACTATGGCTTGGCCCCTCAAGTTCAATTACTTTCTGTAGCTTAGTGCAAAATCTGATACGTGCTTTTTTCAGTTTATGTAATCTTGCAAACAACATTGGCGGAAATAAAGTATACATATCATCACATTTATATACAGATATACTTTCCAATTTTTCTAGAAACTCCTTCGGAGGCCTTCCATCATGGCATATTTCTCTCAAACCTCGCAAACCTTCAAGAGATAATTCCATCAAATTAGAGAAGGCAGTGGCTGGCACTTGCGGCAGTGACGCATCTACTATGCATTTCAACTCCCCACAATATGCAAGCTGAAGACACTTCAACTCATTCAAGCCCTTTGGATCAATGGTTGGCACAATATTTTCACAGTCTACAATAGAACTCAATGTGAAATGTTCCAAAGTCGGATACAATGCTTTAAATGCAGCAAATGAAGTTGCTTTTGTACGCTTGAAGTTCAAGATTCTTGACTTTGAAAATTTCTTTTTTGCAATTGAAAAATCTTCATTCACTTCTATTTCATAACTTTGCAATGTGGAAGAGAAAGCAAAGTCTTTTGGGAGGCATTTATCATGTATGTGCAGTAATAGATGGGTCAATCGGCGTAGTGAATTCAATTCAGACAAGCTGACATTGCTTGTTTCTGCATTCATCCCTTCAACCGCCCATGAGCTATAATACGTTCTACCTGTGTATAATTCTTCAAGATGAGATAACCTCCGCAACACATTAGGGGGAATCCTTTTCAACATAAAACAGTTAAACAAATCCAACAATCTTAACTGACTAAGTTCCCCTAGTTCTTCTGGTAATTCATCAAATTCAGAACCTTCTAAACTAAGAATCTCCAGCCTTTTCAGCTTTCCGAGGGAAGATATGCCTTCCAGTTTGCAATATTTCAGATGCAGAGTTCGAAGGTTAGTCCGGAATTGAAGTGATTTCATTGACAGCTGCACTTGAGTTAGAGTAAGAACTTTCAGTGCTTTCATCCCTTCAAAAAATGCGTCTGAAGCTTCGCTCAAAATCGAACCATATCTATATGCATCCAAAATCAAAATTTGGAGATTTGGATATATCAAACCATCAGGAAGCATTATTCCCCTTTCCCATTCTACCAAATTGATTGCCATGTATTGTTCCTGGCTCTCTACTTTTTGCAACTCACTTATGCTAGCATTAACCAAGAATGCGTGGTTTTGCTTGGATGCCATCCATAAGGCAAAATCACGAACCACATCATGCATTTTAATAAAATCTTCTTCATCAGCATCTAATAACAAACAAGAAGCTTTGAGGTTATCAACCCTTACACGCAGTTGGCCCCTTGAGTCTTCAATTGAGTCAGCATCTTGATTCAAACCTAACCCCATTCCATATCTTACCAATTCCTCTAAATCAATTTTATGGTCTTCAGGAAACAGTGAACACAATAAGAAATAAAACTTGATCTCCTCACTCTTCAAATAATCATAACTCAATTGAAGACAAGCATAAACATCCCTATCAGCATTCTCTATCACATTAAGTTTTGACATTTTTAGCTTTCGAAGTGTTTCTTTCCATTCACCGATAGTATTTTCTTTTAGAGCACTCCCAATTGATACAATTGCTAAAGGCAAACCCTTGCATTCACCAGCAACTTTAATTGCCATATCATTCAAGGTGGGAGACTCATCACTTATACCTGCATGACTTTTAAGTAAACTCAACCCTTCTTTTTCATTGAGAACATTCAGCGGAATTTGATGTTGACACCTCATTGCAAGACATACATGTTGTCGACGAGTGGTTAGAAAGATCTTGCAACCCTTGTGATCATCTCCAAAGGGAATTCTTATTGTTGTCAAGTCGAGTTCTGCCCAAACATCATCCAAGATTATGAGTATCCTCTTCTCTTTCTTTAATCTCAAATACAATCGGTCTGCTCTTCCTTGCTCAGTTTTCTCCTCAAATTTAAAATTTAACGAGTCTGCTATCTGATCTCGAATATTTGTTGGGTTAGGAGTCTGGGATACAAACACCATCACAACCTTATCAAAAATTGTTTCTTCTATGACCCTTTTAGCTACTACTTTTGCCAAGGTTGTTTTACCCACCCCGCCCATCCCATACAATCCAACCACATTAGTCTTATCATCTTTTAATGCCTCCACAATCCGATCAAGAGTGGCTTTTGTTGAGTCAAAAGGCATAAAATCTTTAGGAGCAAAGACATCCATGCCTGGTAGATTAACCCGATGTTGGGACACTCTATCAAATCTTTTACTATGCACTAACTCCAACATAATCTTTGTCTTTTTTGCTGCTTTCTTACTAATTTTATATCGCCAAAACCAGTTAGGACACCATCCATATAGACATGTCTTATTTACTTGTATTTCTTCTTCGAACTTCTCAACATCCGCCATGACACTGTCTGCATCCGATAGCCATTTTTTCACATCGTTCATGATCTCTTCAGTATTTCTTATGGCAATTTTAACATCTTGTTGCACCGAATCTTTTAAGGATCTCAAACTTTTATCTTCTTTCTTCAAATCTTCAATGTTAGTTTTGAAGTGATATATGTAACCAATTTGACGTACGGTGGCATCCAGCAAATAATCTCCAATCTTTGACAAAATACAGTTCAAGATTTCTGATTCCATTTCCAGCAATCCAGCCTAGTTGATACTAAAAGTTGATTAGGAAAAATGGAATAACCATAGCAATTATAAAGCCAACAAGAATTAAACAAGATTAACGTAAGGAATAATTTGAAGTACCTTGCACAACTACAGATGCACGGTTTGTGTAGTGCAACCTTTGGATAACAAAGTAATTAAAAAGAACAACCACCTAGCTTTAATCACCTGTATTTAGAAGTAAAAAGTATTTAAGAAAACAATGTAAAAATGGTTATGATACAATTAAATCATATAATGCTAAGATGATCATATAGTTAACATGGAAAATAAAAATAATTTTCTTATCTTTTAAGAATATCCATGATTCTAAAATTGAATAAAGATTTCTTTCTAATTTTTTATTTCAATTATCAAGATTCATCAATAAAGAATTAACAAATTAATATTAAAAAAAATGACATTTTAGATTGTATGATTTATAAAATCAATACTAACATAATAAAGTTTAGTAGTTGCATTAGAGTTGTGTATAATATGGTGAGATTAGAAAAACAACGTAAGATATTTATGCATGTATATAAACACTGAAACATTAAAAAAATTCTAAAATAATTTTCTGATCAATTCCCAACAAAATTTTAGCTTTCTTTAATTTTCTTTTAATTAACTATTTATGTGTTGAAAACAAAAATATGTACAATAAAAATCAAATTTTTAAGTTTTAATTGTTACTATACATAGAAAACAGGTATGACAAGTTCTTATAAATTACATATAAGTCTAATCCATTAGAAAATTAATTTTATATAATTAAGTCACTGAATTTAACTGGTTGCTTTTATTAAGATAACTCAAATCAGTGAAATATCAAATCAAATCAACACTCCATTTAATTAATTGGAAAGATTGGAAACACGTTTTTTTTGTGTCATAAAACAAAGGTTCTGAGAACTAAGCAAACCAGAGCTGTAGGAATTGAAGATTTAAACCACAGTAACCAATTCAATTTTTTTCAGATTTTATTAGTTGATATAATAGCTAGGTTGGAAATAACATTTCGGAGAATTTCAGAAACTATACCATGTTTGCTTAATAATCAGACTGTTAAATAGATATTTGAGTTTTTTGTGAATTACTTTGTTACCCCAACAATGGTTAGATTTTCTTACGTTAATGGGTTGACTCAGATTTTTTATTTACCAATTAGAAACCAAGAACCAGAAGGAACAATGTTGCCATGGACAGGTAAAACTAAATTCAGTTGTGAAGAGAACATTTTTGCCCATAGGTTTGTTATAAATAATCCAGCAAAACACAATCAATTAGTGACAAAATCAGTAAAAATTCTAACAGACTAACTACTGACAAACGACTTTCTGGGCAAATACTATTTTACCTTTCATTTTCTTTATGCATGAATAAATCTTTAACATCCAACAGTTGATGGTCAATCTTTAACACAAATACAAATACGTTGAAATAACTCAACAATAACAAATTAACAAAACAAAAGTGGTGGTGGGCATAATGTTTAACATGGTGATGGCATAGAGGTGTGACGGTGTATAACATAGAAAAGAGTAGTGGTGGATGGTGGTTGGGCTTGGCCAGCGGCCGGGTTGGCCAGATCCTTGGCCTCGTGAGTCCAAATCCAACCATTCTTGGCTACAGTCTAACTACCTTGGCCCCTACGTACTATGATAATAGGCGACTTGAGGGTGTGATTAGATTTCCTTTTTAATATTTTTCATCACAGCAGACAAATCAACTGAACATCCTAATTGAAGTCTGAATAATATATAAGATAGTTAATTCATAAAAATAGCTTTCGTACCTTTAGTGAAGGAATCTTCTCATTCAATGCCCAGAACTTCACTTGAACTAACTCTTAAAGATGCCACACAAGTTTAGATAGTAATTAATATCCTGCATACAAGGCTTCAACACAAAACAAAAAACATAATAGCCTTTTCAATTTTTGTTCAAGCACCAAAAAAAAAAAAAAAAAAAAAATAGTAATAGAGGATTAGTGTCTTTATTATAAAAAAAAATGCAGAAGCTTCCAAAAATCAACTGTGACTTCAACTATCTTTAACTAATCAGAGTATCAGGCAAGCAGATAAAATTACTTCCACATAATATTCAAAAGTCTATGATATTTTCCCAATTCTTGATCTTCTAACCTTTCTTTTCTTGGAAGCAAATTGAAACTATTGAAAGTGAAAGGAATGTGGTAAAAATTAATTAATAACAGATCGAAAAAAATGAAGTTGAAAGATCATAAATAGTTATACCTAAATTGATGTTATCCTGGAAATGCAACCCAGCTCGATCGTATCTTTACAATTTAGCAAAGTCTCTGATCACCAATGGGCATGAAGATTGAGAACACAACTTGCAATGTCCAACTTCATGATAAAAGTAAAAACACTTTATTCCAAGTAGACAAGTGCTCATAATAACAAGCTCTTTGTTTTTATCACTATGATAATTTACAAACTATGTGATCAAAGAAAATAAGAGAATTAATCCATATGTTGAGAAACCATTATACTTCTGCCTCAGTTCAAACTTCAATTTCTTATGAAAAGATTATTTAATCTAATGATAAGAGAATGGGCTTCCATGATAGAGCATATGAATGATTCTAATTTAATCATTAATCAATTTTTATTTGTAAAAATTGATTTTGATGAAGAACTTCATGCCCTAATACTTATGGCCTCTCTATCAAACAGTTGAGAGCCCATGAGAGCAACAGTCAATAATTCAACAGGTAGTGCGAAATTAAAACTCACTGATGTCATGGATAAAATTCTCGTTGAGGAGGTTTGCAGGAAAGATTCAAGTGAAACGACATCAAATGCTTTGAATGTTGAAACAAGAGGAAAGGACTACGATAGAAATTCAAACTGAGGCAAAGGAAGATCAAAATCAAGAAAAGGAATAAGCAAGTTCAAGTTTGGAAAAAAGATAGAATGTTGGAATTGTAGCAATAAAGGCCACATGCAGAGGAATTGCAAAGCACCAAAGAAATAGGAGAACAACAATGACACCGCCAATGTCATAACTGGGGAGGTGCAAGACGCTTTACTTTTATTTGTTGATAGTCCTATTGACTCTTAAGTTTTAGATTCAGGAGCTTCATTCCATACCACTCCACACCGTAAAATTCTAGAAAATTATGTGGTTGAAAATCATGGAAAGGTATACCTAGCTAATAAAGAACCTTTGCATATTGTAGGTATGAGTGATGTTAGGTTGAAGATGACGAACGGATTTGTGTGGAAAATTCAGAAAGTAAAACATGTACTAGGATTTATGCACGATCTAATATCAGTAGGTTAGCTTGTCGATGAAAGGCATAATGTGTCCTTTGTGGGTGGTGCATGGAAAATTACTAAAAGAGCCATGGTTGATTTCTCAAGGAAATAAAACTGGAACTCTCTACATGACTTCTAGTTGTAGAGATTTAGTTGCAGTCACATATGCCAGTGTTACCCCAAGTTTGTGGCATTGTAGACTTGGGCATATGAGCGAAAGGAATGAAAGAGCTTCAATTGAAAGGAAAACAACCAGAGTTGAAGTCAATTGATCAGAGTTTATGTGAAAGTTGCATCTTCGGCAAACAGAGAAGAGTGAGTTTTCCCAAAGTACCAAGGGAACCAAAGGCAAAGAAGTTAGAGTTTGTTCATACAGACGTGTGGGGACCCACTCCTATGTCATCCCTTGGAATACCAAGGTAGTATGTGACGTTCATTGATGATGCGAGCCAAAAAGTATGGGTTTATCTTTTGAAAAAAAAGTTTTATGTTTTTGATACTTTTAAAAGGTGAAAAGGCATGATTGAGAATGAGACAAACTTAAGGGTAAAGTGCTTGCGATCCGATAGTGGGAGAGAGTACATTAATGAAAGGTTCAAAGAATATTGTGCAAATAATGAGATCAAGATGGAGAAAACCATTCCTGCAACTCCTCAGCAGAATCATGTTGTCAAAAGGATGAACAAAACCCTAAATGAGCTTGCAAAAAGATGAGATTGTATGCTAGACTACTACAAACGCTCTGGGCTGACACAATTAATACCGTAGCCTACTTGCTCAATAGAGGACCCTTTGTACTGCTGAATTGAAAGATCTCAGAAGAAGTTTGGAACTGCAAAAAGGTAAATTATTCTTTCTTAAGAGTATTTGGTTATTTAACATATATTCACATGACTCTACTTTTAGAACTAAGCTTGATGCTAAATCTAAGAAATATTTTTCATTGATTATGGTGATGTCGAGTTTGGTTATCATTTCTAAGATGAAAAAAACTACAAGATTATAAGGAGCAAAGACGTCATCTTCAATGAAGATGTAATGTACAAGGATAGGCTCAACATGAAGTTAGAAAATCCAAGCATTGAAGTGAAAAAGCAAGAAGTGGTTCTTTTGAAAGACTTCCCAATGAATGACATGCAAGACAATAACCAGGAAGGTCAAGAAAATATAGCTTCAGAAGTTGAACCACAAACACTCATCTTTGAACCCATTAGATCTTCCAAGACTATAAGACCATCATAGAGGTACTTCCTTTCGTTGCACTATATTTTACTAATTGATGATCATGAATAGAAGGTAAAGTGTTACAAGGAAGCGATGCAAGTTGATGACTCAATCAAGTGGCTAGCTATGAAGGATGAGATGAACTTATTATTAACAAATCAAACTTGACAGATGACAAAGCTACTAGAAGGCAAAAAGGCATTGCAAAACAAATGGGTTTATCGGGTGAAAGAGGAACATGATGGTAGGAAGCGATATAAAGCAAGACTAGTCGTGAAAAGACTCTAGCAGAAAGAAGGCATTGACTACACTAAAATTTTCTCTCCAATTGTCAAGTTGACTAATAAAAACAATAGTTGGATTAGTGGCAAAAGAATACCTTCATCTTTAGCAGTTAGATGTAAAGACAACGTTTCTTCATGGAGAATTGGATGAAGAAATTTATATACAGTAGCCATAGGATTTTAAAGTACAAGAAAATGAGAGATTGATGTGAAAACTTCAAAAGAACTTATATAGGCTAAAACAGGCGCCTAGACAATGGTACAAGAAATTTGATGGGTTTATATGTAGTAACGGTTTCCTAAGATGTTAAGCAGACCATTGTTGTTATTTCAAGAAATTTGATAACTCCTATATCATCTTATTACTATATGTAGATGACATGTTAATTGCAGGGGCTTGTAAACAAGAAATAGACAAACTAAAAAGGCAATCGTCAAAGGAGTTTGCTATGAAAGATTTGGAAGCTGCAAAACAAATCTTTGGTCTAAGGATTACTATAGATAATGCCAAAGGTTTCTTGAAGCTATCATAAGAAGAGTATGTGAAAAAAGTATTCAACAAGTTCAGCATGGATGGAGCAAAACCAATAAGTACACCTTTGGCTAGTCAATTTAAACTATCCAAAGATCAATCACCTTTAACAGAGCATGAGCGAAGCTACATGGCTAAAGTACCATATGCATCAGCGATTAGCAATCTTATATATGTCATGGTGTGTACAAGGCCAAACATAGCACATGCAATGAGATTTGTGAGTAGGTACATGAGCAATCCAAAAAAACAACATTGGGAAGCAATGAAGCGGATTCTCAGATGTTTGAGAGGTACTAAACATACAGCATTATGATTTAGGAAGTCAAACTTAAAGCTACAAGGTTATATAGATGTTGATATGGCTGGCGACATTGATAACCGCAAGAGTACCATAGGTTATGTTTTTATATGAGGTAGTATAGCAGTCAGTTAGGTTTCAAAGTTACAAAAGATTGTTACTCTCTCTACTATAGAGGCAGAGTATGTTACTGTGACAGAAACTAGTAAGGAGTTGATATGGTTACAACAATTCTAAGAAGAATTGGGTTAAAATTATGAGAAGAGCGCTTTGTACTGTGATAGTCAAAGTGTCATTTGTCTAGCAAAAAACCTAGTACCATGCTAGGACAAAACACATACTGGTTCTATATCATTTATTTTATTTTGCGAGTCTCTACTCATCATAGATTCTTTACGTCTTTAATTTAAATCTTCCAATATTTTACTCTTGCAGTTCTGTAGTTGATGTGTATTCATTTCACCTTGTCATTTGAAGACATGTTATGTTTTTTGGATTAATAATTGTTGTCACACATTCTATATAAGAACTTACAAACTCTGTTGGGTTAAATTCAGTAGCATTTTAGCTGAGATTAGGTTTTGATAAGATTTTAGTCCTACTTAGTATTTGTTAGGTTTCACAGAAATTTTGCTAAATCAATTGACAAAAAATTGGTTGTGTTTTTAACAAAATTCATCAAATACAAATCAATAAACAACCACAGAAAGCTATTTCTCAGGTTCTTTGCTAAATAAACGGCATGATAAGGCTCAAATCAAACTTCAGTTTCTCATAGGAATTATTCATAACACTAGAAATTTGAAAATTACATGCGAATTGAGGATGTGATTAGATTTCCTTTTTAATACTTTTCATCGCAGCAGACAAATCAACTGAACATCCTAATTAAAGTCTGAATAATAATGAAAAAGATAATTAATTCATAAAAATATCTGTCATACCTTTAGTGAAGGAATCTTCTCATTCCACGCCCTTCACTTGAACTAACTTTAAAAGATGCCACACAAATTTAGATAGTAATTAATATCCTGCACACGAGGGTTTAACACAAAAAAAAAAAAAAAATATAATAGCCTTTTCAATTTTTGTTCAAGCACGAAAAACAAGGAAAATAATAGTAATAGAGGATTCAGCATCTTTATTATAAAAAAAAAAAAAAAAAAAATGCAGAAGCTTCAAAAAATCAACTATGACTTCAACTATTTTTAACTAGTTAGACAGACAAATATAAAATTATTTCCTCATAATATTCAAAAGTCTTTGATATTTTCCCAATTCTTGATCTTCTAGTCTTTCTTTTCTTGGAAGCAAATTGAAATTATTGAAAGTGAAGGAATGTGGTGAAAATTAATAACAGATCGAAAAAAATGAAGTTGAAAGATCACAAATAGTTATAACTAAATTGATGTTATCCTGGAAATACAACCCAGCTCGATCGTATCTTTACAACTTAGCAAAGTCTTTGATCACCAATGGGCATGAAGGTTTGAGAACACAACTTGCAATGTCCAACTTCATGATAAAAGTAAAAAAACTTTATTCCAAGTAGACAAGTGCACCTAATAACAAGCTCTTCGTTTTTATCACTATGATAATTTACAAACTATGTGATCAAAGAAAATAAGAGAATTAATTCATATGTTCTCATAACTGAGAAACCATTATACTTGTGCCTCAGATCAAACTTCAATTTCTAATTGGAATAATCCATAACACAAGAAAGACAGAAAAGAATCACAGATTGAAGCTTTGAATTGAAGATATGGTTGAGCTTTATTGATAGTTTTAAGTAATTTGTTTCATCACAATAAAAATAGCTATCAAAAAGGGTAAATACACCAAATAAAGAATCAGGACAAAACTATAGCCTTGAAGTTAGCTTTCCATACCCTCTTTAAGGAGATATCCTTAATCACTACCGAGAACTTCACTTGTAATCACTACCGAGAGCTTCACTTGACTATCACTTATAGATATATGAAGCCAAATTTGCCCACACTCTTAGAGAACAATATCCTGCTAATCTACAGTAAAATGGAATGATATTAGAGATAACGAATCAAGGGAGCATAAAGGTTATGTGACAACAGATGCTTGACAATAAAGTATTGGATTGTGGAGACTTATGTGCAAGGACCTGATGTATTGATTGTGCCTCCTAGGATAAGGTCTTGTGTGCCATTGTGGTAGTATGGAGCGGGATTCAACTAATACAAGCAGAAGCTTCTGTGTGAGTAAACAGATTTCAAGGTGTTGCGAGTGGTTGACACGACTAGAGGAGGGTGTGCACGCAAATGGGTGGAAAAGAATGTCACGGACTGATTTGTGGGCAACCATGGCAACAGTAGTTGTTGTGATAAACTCGAAATGTTGTTGGTTACACAAAGACATGTAGGTTGAACCCAACTAATATCTGATGTTCTAGTGTCACATGAGCCTTCCCCCCCACCCTTAATCTTTTTCAGTGGACATTTACATCCAAAAGATTTTATTAAATGCACTGAATTATTGATTGAATTTTTTATGGGTGTTCCAGAAGGAAGCCATGTCACATTTATTGATTATTTATTAATCGATGATACTTTCCGTTGGGGGTCTTCTTGGAGACAAAGAAAAAGCCAATATGGAAGAATGTACAAAACCTCATGGTATGAAATAAGACATGCCTTGAAAACTCAATTTCTTCCTATGGAGCATGTTGACCTGTTTTTAGTTCAATATGAGAATTTTCATCAAGGTAATAGATATGTTACAAGAGTACAGAAAGGAGTTTCAATGTCTATTAGGCCGCAATGATTTGTGGTAACCCGACCAACAAGCGATTGCCACTTAACAAGATGCAAGATCAAATTATTGCACAACCTACTCATACACCGTATGATGTTGCCCAACTAGCTGAACAAGTTGAATTGCAATTAGAAAGAATTTCTAATCTAGTAAAGGAACTCAAGAATCTTATAAGTGATTATCGAAGCAGCCTCATAAAAGTCATTGAGTACTCCTAACCTTAGTATCTCTGATCCTAGAAGCCTGGCAATTCCAGAGAATAAGAAACTAGTGAATGATGAGCCTAAGAGAGAAAGAAACTTCTTTGAACCTACCAATTATCTCCAAATGAACCTAAAGACGTTGTTAATGAAAAAGAAGTTAAAGTGGAAGATAATGCAGAAGTTCATGTTGAAGTTGAAACCAAGCAAAATGAGAAGAAAGAATATCTTGAGACTGAGTTGAAGCAAGAATAAAGCAGTTTCAAGCCTCGTGTGAATACTTTAATGGTGTTAAAATTCTCTTTCCTAATCTATATGATTCTCATGTTGTTATGTGGATTGATCTTTATTCTATGCCTACGCAAGATCAGGTATGTTGTTATCTTATTTGTTGGAAACATTCACCTAATTGAGCCTCTTCTCCAACAAACTCACTAGGAGTCGAGTTCTTTTCAGTGAGGGAGAACTGACGTAGGAAGATTTAATAAACTAATCCTACTCTTCCTACATAAATGTTGTCTGCACTCGAGCTTCTTTTGTTAGAACTTAACAAAGTCTAGTATAAGCAATGAGCATGAAGATTTGAGTATAGAATGACCAAATTCATGATGAGTAAAGAGAAAACATTTTATCCCAAAATTACAAATGAATAAATTTGTTTTCGGTACCTTCTGTAAGGAGATGCCCTCAAATACTACCCAGAACTTCACTTGAATATAGATGTATTAACGCAAATGCCACAAATTTAGAGATGGTAATAATATCCTGCAAAACGAAAAATGAGAGAGGATAAACTGAAGGAAAATAAAGTTTACTTGAATATGACAACAGAGATATTGCTTGATCATAACATTTTAAATGGTAGAGAATTTAGGTAATAAAAGGGGGACAGTTTTGCATTTTCTGTTTCTCTTTTTCTAGAAGAAAGCAAGATGTGGGAAAAGATAAGAAAACATTAAACATACCAATTTTATACACATAGTTATGGAGCAAAGAATAAACATAAAAATAAACAAATTCAATAAATAATAATGAATAACGAAGTAATAAAAAATTTCTATGCATAATTTGTATGTGTATATTACTCAAATAATAAGGGATTCAAAGTCAGAGAATATTGTTTAGACTTGTTTGTATCTTTATTTTTATTTCAGTTATTCATGAACTCAATTAGTATAACTGAGTTCAATTCTATCTTTCATGAGTAAGACAGAGCTACTGAAATCAATTCCATTCCATTCATATTCTAATTCCTCTAATTTTTGGCTGTGTTTAATCTACCAATTCTATTCTTGGAAAATAAGATTGAAACAACTGAAAGTGCAAGGATTGATACTAGAAAAAAAAAAAAAATCAGAATAGAAACAATACAATACCCGAAAGTATATAATGAAGAAAAAAATGGAAAGTAGTCGTACCCAAATGAATGCTACCCTTGGAATGCGCCTGAGCTAGCAAAATCCGGTCACCAATGAGCTTGAAAATTTGAAAATAGAACTTACAACGTCCAAGTCAATGATGCATAAAGCAAAAAGAATGATATTCCAAGATGACTAAAGCACGTAACAAGATCCTTTTCTTGCTTTCATTATCAAAGTTCAGAAGCCAGATAAGAGAAGGAAGAAAAGCATTCCAATTAAAATATAATAACGAAAATGAAGGAATACTCTGTTTTCGAAGGAACTTCACTTTATCTTTGCCTTCATCTTTCGGTGATGCATAGGAAAACATAAACAATTAAAAAGCAAATTAGAGCACAAGTTTCAACAAAAGAATGACTTAACCGCACTGAACTTCAACAAAGGAATCAACACGAATAGCTTCGGCAAAGATATTGAACCCCGGTAAAAATCTAAATATTGATAAATTTGAATTAAATTTTTATTAACTCCTTTTAATAGATAATCCAAACACTCCATGGATAAAGATACTACAAAAATACATTTTCATAAGATTATTGTAATATAGAATTAACGGCCTGAGTCTCGTTTGAAAGCATTTTCTCAAGGTAATTTTCATTCTCATTCAAAAAACAAAACTCTCAAGACAATTTACTGGTCTGGGTCAATGTATGATTTTGGTCCAACTGAAGTATACAGAAACAACAATCCTCATCTCTCCCAAGTCCCAAAACAACAGATTGAATCACAAAACATGAGAAATTGGCTCCTTAAACCATTTATTAATTTTAGAAAAAGAATGCATGCCAAATTACACATTTGTTACACATGAAAATGCTCCTACAAACCCTTTCCAAACCATTATACATAAGCGTGTTCAACCATCTTTTCCATCTCCTGCCTTCAACACAAACCAAACTATTCCATGGGTCGGCGCTATTCGAGGATGACCGATCAAGAGAAAACGTCATTTTAAAAAAAAAAAAAAAATCAAAGCATGAAAACACAATGAAAAAATGTTATTGAATCATTTGTATAAAACCAGTTGCTGCATACTAAATCAATAAGTCAAAACTTATTATTTCCCGTTTCCTTTTGTTCACTGTTGCAACATTTCCTTCGACTTGTAACAGTAATATGGTACATATTCACAGTACATCTTAACTCGAACTGGAGAAAAGAAATGTATAAGACTTCTACACAGCCACAGAATCAATTAACTCAAAAAATTGACCTCTCATGGTTACTGGTATGGGTAGACCCATTAAAACCTAAAACCAAACTCATAACTACAATATACGGGAAAACATGGCATGAAAAATCAATGAATTGATTTCTCTTGAGCAGACAGTTCTATAGAAAAAGAACACGCCACTAAATCAAACTAAAATACAACATGGAGAGGCTCTCTGCTAGAAAATACAAACTGGATTCCTTTCCTCATGATCTGATTCCGCTGTGGAAAACTAAGACAAGTTTTTCTCACACATAAATGCTTCTGTTTTCTCAACATCTTCAGCAGTGTCAACACCATGAGCTTCATGGTCAACCTTTATCACCTGCAAAAATACATATGGTTCAACTTTTGGTGTTTTGTATTCTGACAAGAAATGCCCCAAAACATTCTGTATTATACTTTAGAAGACTCATTCATGAAAAGTAATATGATTTTGAAGGTAATGGGGTCAAAGAAGTACTTAACCATGAGAACGTCTTGATGGCCTGAAAAAGAAGACACACCCCGATCTTCCAAATTTCTAATGAACTAGCTTTTATATTATTAAGTGCAGCAAGGAGAACGATTTCCAATAAAACGACATGGCATCAATGCATATTGCACTGTTAACAATGAGCCTATATTTTTGGGCATTTGAATAACCTTATTCAGACTACATAATAACCAATTGCTTATTAAAGATCCGAACCTCTATGAGTGGACCAGAATAAATATTTACATTGAACATTTATAATATGAACATATAGCTATTCTTGCAATGCAGTATTTCAAGCCACATGGAATGAAAAATCTTTCATATAAGTTAGGCATATTAATATTACTCCACCTTACACAATGCAGCCGCAAAACAGGTTATAACGTGAAATAAGGGTTAAAACCTATGTGGTCATAGATATGATCAAAAAGAAAATAGTTTACTAGCAATGCTATTAAGGAGACAGCCAAATCATCAGATTTCCATGACACAGCCAAACACTTCTAACAGTAGGTTTTAAAAAACCGATGCATTACTGAAATTATCATTTGATGACTTAATATAAAAGAAGTCGCTCAAGGCACAACCACAGAAAAGAATAGCTTCATCTTATGCACATTCTCAAGAACTTTGAACTGTTCAAGATCTTCTTCTAGTTGAAGTGGGGTAGGTTGAAGCTGTGGATATATCTTCAGAAACTTTGAATCATAGCTCTGGCCCAACAACAAAACACTATAAATTCACCGGAAGATAACATAATAACGACAATAATGTTACCATCAACAAGAGGAAAGTTTCCTTTTTTTCTTTCAAGAAAAGGAAAAGGGTGGAGCCATTTTGACACCTGAATTCTAAGATGAAGCATATATGGAAACTGTGGATTAACCTTTCCTGACCTGTATCAAGTAGTAGGCAAGTTCATCAACCAGCCCAAGAATTTATCAAAAAAATAATAATATTAACATAGTACACATAGAGATATATATTCTCACTTGTTATATGGAATCAGTCCCTTGAAAAATAAATAGCATAACCACGATTATCCACCACACATTTCACTCGATTTGGATCAAATGCATCTTCAGGTTTTAAAGATGTGACAGCAGTGCTAAAAACTGCATCTGGAGCTGCCTGCAGCAAAACAAGTAAACTTCAACATGAACTCAAGGCATAAAGTACTATGTGAATATGATAACACAATCAAGAGATTAAACTACAGATTTGTAAAACATATAGTCAAGCTCACTCAACCCATATCAGGATGTCAAAGTAAGGTCAAAGGACATCTCATATTGTTCAAGAAACTTTCTCTGAATTATTTGGATTACAATAGGCCATATTAACTTTTTTTTTTTTTTTTCTTAATTAAAAGCATATGCATACTAAAAAAAACTCTACCTGCAGAGCTTTAACAATGCCATCTCTTATCTCTGGTTCAATAAGAAGCTCAACCCCTTAAATATTGACAACAATATCATACTTCTTATCAAGTTTTTCTAGTGCTTCAATGTATCGTTCAGTACCAACAAGTTAAACAAGACTATTAGCAAATCCAATCGTGACATAAAATTTGCAATGAAATTATTACCATTTCAGCAGGATTCTAAAGTCATTATCACATCAGCGCCAAATCCACGGCAACATTCTGCAACCTTTCCATCATCTGTTGCCACAACTAGATCATAAAAGCACAAAATGAGACATTATAAACGCAAAGTGCAGGCATAGGAACAAGCACAGACATAAAATAAAAAATAAAATCTAAAACACCAGAAGCTCGTAATGATTTGCTAGAACTCATATTAAAAGTTGCAACATCAAAATACGCTCTATCTTTTATAATATCAGCTATGTTCACTACCATATCCAAATGAAACTTTGAACAACATTGTTAATCTAAGCATATCTCACCTTCAAAATAATCATACAACGAAAAGAAGGGAAATTGACTACCAAAGGCACTATTCAACATGCATCGTATCTAGATGTGATGCAAACAGAAAGTCAAACTAACAGAGGCAAGCAATTGAATTTAGATCCAGAATCAAATTCAAAAACACCTTCTTCAAGAGTATTCACTCTGAATAGCTCAAAGCAAAACCAACATATCTCAAAGACGAAGCTAATATTACATAAACCACAAATATTAACATAGTGAACTATTGAATTGACACAAAAATCATGTAAGGAAATATATACAATACCCAAGTGATCCAATGTGGTTGCCAATTTGGATCTTTCCCGTGTTCTCCGCAGAACACCATTCAAAACAGTGAGTCAAACAGTTTCTGTTCACTAGATCCTAAGATACTATTATAAATTATAATTTCGCACAAATAACCAAAATCACCCCAAGCTTTCTCATTAAAAAACTAATGAATAAAAAAAAATAAAAAATAAAAAATTGAAAACTTTATTATGGAATTGTCTCTCTTAATATTGGAATTATAACTCCCCTAAAACGCAAGAATGCAATTCAATTCAATTTACATGCACTTGTTCATATTAAATCAAAAGGGATTGAAATAATAATATTAAAAAAAACACACACACACAATTTTTGAAGAGGGATATAATAGAGAAAGCCAAGAGGGAACCTGGATCATGGGGTTGCCGAGGATATTAATGATGGGTTTGCCCTAGAAGCGAGAGGAAGCAAAACGGGCGGCTATGATGCCCACGACCCGACTCTGCAACTTCTTGGATTGACCCAGATAAGCGCGTGATACGATGGCTACAGCAATGGCTGCTCCGGCCACAATGCCGTGCACGATCCATGATTTAGTTGAGGAACATGAAGATTCAGATGATGAACAAATAGACATTGGGCTCAGATTTAGCCCTCACACTCTCTTTGGACCACTTTCACTGCGTATTGTGTTTGTTTTCACTTTTTCTTGTTACCTCTCTTTCTATTTTCTCCCCGGCAGCAGCAGTTGTAATGCAGAGAAGGACGGGAGCTTTTCTGGGCCACCAGGGCCGACGGGCACAGTGGGCTTACAGCCTGGTCCACCGGAAACCGATGCCCCATTGATAATTGGACTCCCAGCCCAAGCAGCGAATAAGGAGAACAAAACAAGTTTGTCAAAAAGATTTAGTGACATTAATCTCCCTGAAATTTAATTAAATAACAAAAATTCATTCCAACTTTTTATTGATTAAGCTTTCATTGTTAAAGTAAATGAGTAATTCGATAAATGTTTATTAAGAGTGATAGCGCACAGTATTCTGGAAAGAAGCGGATAGGTTCTTCCAAAGAAGAGTCTACAGTCTAGAAAGAAGAAGGTTAAAGAATCAGGGGAAATGGAGAGGTATGAAGAAAGCGGCTCAAGGAAAGAGGAGTTCAAAGAGTAAACTTCGGAGACAGAACCGTGAGAATGCCAATGGTTTTAGTTGATAACACAAAGTAACCTCTTCAACCACCGATCAGGGCAGAGGCATCTGAGCATATTGCTCAATATAGTTGCAAATATAAAACTGGAGCATTATAAGAAAAGCAAAAAAGAATCTGATTTTTATCATGTTGCAGCTGAAGTTTCCTTAAAAAAATGAAGTTGCAAGCGAGGGAAAAAGCAGAAAAAGCAGAGTACTCAAAATTTGTCTGGGACCACTTCAATTAATAGATAATAGTCAGGGTCAGGTTATAAATTCCATTTCTCATCTAATTAATAAAAATTATAAGAATGTTTTCGAGTTACCCTTTGTTTTTTCTTCTTCAGGCTATTTGACACTTCCCTTATCATTGTTCTATGTATTGTGGTAATATATCGCTGAATTTAGGATAGCTCGTTGGATACACGTTGAGCTCTGGAGGGAATTCTACATATCCATCTTCTTTGCCTGTTTTGGATGCCTGCACAAATGACAATATTAAAGTTAATTTATCATATTATTATTCTCAATACAAGAAACAAATATGAATATATTAATGATTCTGGTCCATTTTAATGGCAAATTCAGTGAAATATTGTTAGTATATCTTAAATATTGTTAGGATGGGGGTGGGATGAAGGCTTCAATATTTATTATCTTAAATAGAGAGACCACCCTAGGATGAACCCCTGATTTTGACTTTTGAAATAATTTAGAATTTGTTTTTGCAAAATTTATGTTGATGGTAATTATCCAGTTACTGCATCTTGATTTTATCTCTTTGATACACTTAATTCTTTGAAATTCTTGATTAATTACTGTACATTATGTATTTTATCTGATAGTTGCTCATATAATTTTGATGGTGCAGAGTCTTTATGAGTGTCAAACTTCTCCAGAACATAATTTGGGAGTCCTTTTGGTATGTGTTCTCAGCCTTATTGATCCAGTTAACACTTGTTTCTGAGTCAACAATGCCATAATCTCAAGTATTAAGCCTGGGATTTGGTTGCTTGTTTATCACCTGAAATGATACGAAAGAATAATATAACATAATGAATATGAACTAAGGAATGTGGGTTGTTAGACGTAATTGTTATAGTTCTAATCTTAGAGATTGAACCTCAATGTTTCAGAGTAAAATTATTTGAATTTCTTATAATTTTTTGACTTCAAAAATAGGTACACTTGTTTGATATTTATGGACGCAAATTGAACACCACAGATGTTGGTGTATCTTGCAAAGGGAAGGGCACCTTCTTTAAGAAGAGTAGCAAAGGGTATTAAAAAATGAAAAATACCTTTATTGCGAAGATAAATTTACTTTCTCAGTTTGAAATTTAATTTTTCATTATTTGTGAACTTGGTCTTCTGTCCTGGTTCCTCTTTTTCTAGGTTTACAAATAAGGGACGACCATTTCTCATCTCCATTGAGGACCCACAGGTTGCCTTTCAGATATTAACTTCTTGTATATTGTTTATAGGATATCTGGCAGATATTAACCTATGAAATTGAGTAATGAATGGAGTGCTGGAGATGACTGTTGGTTGCTGCTTTCTTGTTTTCATTATTGATTACACCTGTTATTTTTTATGATTAAATAGGCGCCAGAGAACGACATTGGGAAGAACTCTTGCATTTACTTATCTCCTACATCCTGGTCTTGTAGTGGACCTCCTGCAAGAGGTTTCTTAGGTTGAGAAAGAAGAAAATACTTAGTGAGGTTTATTGGCTAGGCTGATCTTACCCCTTTATTTCAGTAGGGAAAAATGAAACAGAAGACTACATTTTATCTTTTGGCGTATCAGAAATTTTACTTGGAATTTCACATTTCTCCTCTTTTGCAGATTAAATCAGCTTTTTTAATGGCATTTACGACCTTGACAAATCCGAAGACCATCTTCAGTCTAGGGCCCAACAGGAGCATTCTTGGTACCATAATTAGACCTGATCCGGTCTTGCTGGAGCGTAAAGGAGGATCTAATGGTGAGATGACTTTTAACAACTTGCTTCCTGGAGCTGGGGAGCCATTATAGACACAATATGTGGATCAGCAACCAGAGATTTTGTGCAATTGGCAGTCAGATTATGAAGAAGAATCCTTTCCCCGTGGAGATGATAGTGCACAGTCTTCTGGAAAGAAGAGGAAAGCTTCTTCCAAAGAGAAGTCTAGAAAGAAGAAGGTTAAAGAATCAGGGGAGATGGAGAGGCATGAAGAAAGTGGCTCGAGGAAAGAAAGGAGTTCAAAGAAAAAACGGTGGAGACATAACCGTGAGAATGCCAATGGTTTTAGCTGATAATACGTCAGTCATTTCCTACTTGGTTTCGTGTACGTTTCTATACAACATTCATGAATCAGAGTTTGAGAACATAACTGTTGATGCATGGTCATTCCATCAAAATATGCAGCGAAAATGTATTAGTAGAAGGCTGTGTGGTTTCAAGTGGGATGTGACCACTGCCATCCATGCTGCTACTGGTCATGGCCTTGCTTTTTCGGCAAGTTGAGGATATGATTTTACGGAATGAAGAAATTGATTGGAGAAATTCATATAAATCTTTGATCTTTCTCGTTCTGGGCTATTAAGTAGCTCTTCAACCACCAGTCACGGGGAGAGGCATCTGAGCAAAATGCTCAATATGTTTTACAGTTTTCAGAATTTAGCTGTCTTGTGTACCTTGACAATCGAATAAAGCATTGGCTTTCTGTGCTCTCTTTTTATTAGCTAGCTTGTTTTGTTATGTAATCATGCCATGGTCTTTAGAAACTTCAAAACAACCTTTGAGAATCAGATGGTGGCGGAACCTTCAAAGCAACATTATTATTTATTTCATTGCCACAGGAGGCAATAAAAGATATAAAAATGATATAAAAGCCCTTGTAAGTCTATTAACTTTATTTACAGTCTCATATAAAGCAAGAAAAGTACTTTTATTATGAATCATTTATATTTCCAGAATTTGTCTTTAAAATGGCCCATCTTGACTGACAAGAATCTGTAGGAAAGGTGTGTTTTCACTTTTTAGTAATAGTATTAAATATTAATTTCTCAGTTTCCTCATAAACCAAACAGAAACTTCTAGAAAATAATCAAATATAAAAGGTCAACAGAATTTAGTACAAGTAAAAAACAAAAATGTCGCTAAATTCTCTATTTCATAGAGTTGAAGTCTAGACCAGAAGAAAAAAAAGAGTTCAGCAAGAAAAAGGAATAAACACATATTTACTCGTGATCAATGTCTGTACATACGAAATGAAGGACAGCACTATAAAGACACATGAAATTGTGAAGAGATATCAGAACCATAGCCTTCTTCACACAATGCAGCATAACAGATCCAAACGTAGGAATTGAAGAGAGTTGGATTTTTCTTGCCTTGGAACAAGCCCCTTTCTTCTTTGGATTCAGTGGGTTTAGGAACTGGAAATTGATGAGAAATTCGGTCAACAGAATCACTTGTTGATATATCAAATATGTGTTTGACTGTCTGAGAAAGATTTATACAACTTATATACCTTTCACAAAGCCTCCTGCTGTGGTCTCAGCTTTGAACTTGAATATATGGTCCATGTTATAATATGATCGTATCTTGTAATTAAGATTGAGCAGTCTAGTGCTACTGATAACCATTAGAGGCTACAAGAGCAACAAAAAGAGAAAAATTAATCTGGGGCTATATTACTTTGCTAACAATTAACAATTATGATTTATGAGAGTGTTTTTGAGTTACCCTTTTTTTTTTTTAACTTCTTTCTGTTATTTGACATTTTCCTTATCATTGTTCTACGAATGGCGGTAGTAAATCACTGAAATCAAAATGGCTCCAGTCAGCCACGCTGTGGAATTCTGCACTTCCGTCTTCTTTGCCTGTTTTGGATGCCTGCACGAATGACAATACTAAACTTAATCTATCATGTTATTATTCTCAATACAAGAAACAAATTAACATGAATTAATAACGATTCTGGTCCATTTTAATGGCAAAATCAGTGAAATATTTTTAGTATATCTTAGTAAATTCTTGATTATTGTTTTGAGTTACCCTTTGTTGTTTCTTCTTTCTGCTATTTGACACTTCCCTTATCATTGTTCTTTGTATGGCGGTAATATATCACTCAATTTAGAATCACTCCATTCACCCACGTCGATCTCTGTAGGGAATTCCACACTTCCATCTTCTTTGCCTGTTTTGGTTGCCTGCACAAATGACAATATTAAAGTTAATTTATCATATTATTATTCTCAGTACAAGAAACAAACATGAATATAATAATGATTCTGGTCCATTTTAATGGCAAAATCAGTGAAATGTTGTTAGTATATCTTAGTAAATTCTTGATTATTGTTTAACTACAACAACATAAGACAATACATAGATTCGAGGGTGTGAAGAATTACAAGTACCTTTGCTTCGGCATGCACGGATTGATTATTTTGTGCATAGGAAAATCTTGTAGTGATCTTAGGACAACTCTGAACTTTCAAACCTTTAAGAGACGGAAATATGAAGGGTTAACCCAAAGAGCAGAAATTGGTGAGGTTTGGTAAATAAATGAGTGACAATTCTTGAAGTTGAGGTAACATGATTTCTTTGTTATTTATGAGGTCAGTTCTATCTGTATGTCCAAATACTTCTTCTAGTTGATTCGTCCCACTAACATCTATCTCTTCCAGTTGTTGAAGATGTCGGCCTATGTTGATAGGAAAGACACATTTCAATTTGTGGCATTCAATCACCCTTATTTGAAAGAGATTTGGAAAGAATAGATGATCTTTACTATTCAATAAGGTTTCATCATCAACAACCAAGATTTGCTCCAATTCTTCACATCTGATAATCTTCATATATTTCAATTGCACCAGATTTTGAGCAAGAGTAATCGAGAAGATATGTTTCAAACTATTGCAGTACCATATAGTTAAGTTGGTAAGACTCTGCAGGCCTAAAACATGAATAGGACCCTTACATAAACTTTCCAGTTTTGCTAGATATGTTAATTCAAGTTCCTTCAAATTTGGGAGTAGAAATTTATGCTGCCCATCAGCAGTGAGACCTTCAAGTTGCAATATCACTTTTACTTCACAATAAAAAATATATAATATTTCCAAATTTGGCAGACCAAATCTCAACAAACCAAGAACTGTGTTACACAATTGTAGGTCACTATTACTCAACATGAGAATCCGTAATTTCTGGGGAATATAAATAAACGAGTCATTAGTAAAATAGATTAGAGTTGATACAGAAGATATAACCAATAAAATACGATGGCAACATTATATGTGTAATAATATTTATCTTTTATGCTTAGAGCAATTGTCCAAGTCAAGTGATTGAACTATCGTTAAAATATTTATTATTAATTGAAAACTTAATGAAAAATTATGAAACTTAATTGACTAATTAAATCAAAACATTGAAACCATGAAACTTGGTTTTTAATCCAGTTGAGGTTGCAAAAATCTTAATTTAAAAATAAACAGGAACAAGTAGCCCCACAAAGGCCCAGCTTATCACAACATCCAACTTTTTGCTCTAATTTGAATTGCACTGTTATTACACACTGCATTTCTTTAAATCATGTACAAATGTCATATTTCGCATGCGACATTGTAATACATTAAATAAATTGTCTAGCATTATATACTACCCTCAAACTGAATAATTTTAGTTAAATTTGTGTCACATTTTATAATACTAAATATTATCAAGTGAAAAATAATACAATTTATGCCACATATTATAATTACAAATAAAACCAAGATTTTATTTAGTAAAATTCAGATAACATTACGTTTTAAACCTGTTTTTTATGTTGTATAATTTATGTTTTTATTAGGCACGTGATAGTAATTTAAATATTGTTATCATTTTATTTTAAGAAATTGCAGCATGATTTGCAATATTTTCTTAGTAAATATTAAATTTATTTTTTATTTAATATTTAATTTGTTATAGAGAAATGTTACGTATTGGTTTCTTTTTTTTAAATTCCTATTTAAAGAGTCTCATAAATTTATTTATTACTCTTTATAATTAAAAATATATATTAATTTTTTGTCTAATAACAGTTTATACACCAAATATAATATAGTATAAAAATATATACTATACAATATTTTATCAAACATCATATAATATTCTGTATAGTATTATATAATATACTATACAATATTGCATGCACATATGCAATTAGTAAGTTAAATTTTTTACATAAACTTAAAATAAAAAGCATACCTCAAATGTAGTCTTCATAACGGCTTCAAGTTCAACAATGAAAGACGGCGTGAAATTGCGAAATTCCTTCAGTACTAACTCCTCTAAAGTTGTTGGCCAAGTTGATTTATAATTTTTTGGACAAAGGCTGATGAGGTTTGGTAGGTATTCAAGTCTTACTTTTCTTAGCTTAGGGAGAAGGATGTCCTCCCCCTTGTTATCTTCTTCTTCTGATGAGACGAAATGCTCCAATCTCCCACAATACCAGACAATGACTTCTTCTAATTGTACCAGACTTTGAGCAACGGACAATGAGAAGAGATATGTCAAGCTATTGCATCTTCCGACTTCAAACTTTTTAAGACATTTGAGCCTCAAATACTGGGTAGGCCCCTTCCATATACACCTTAATTCAGGTAACCAAGCTAGTGTTAACTCTTCTAAACTTGAGAGCAACACAAGATTTTCTTCCCCACCATGGCATAGCCCCTCAAGTTCAAATACTTCTTGTAGCTTATTGCAAAATCTGACATGTGCTTTTTTCAGTTTATCGAATCTTTGAAGCAACATTGGCGGAAATAAAGTATACATATCACCACATAGACTTACAGATATAATTTCCAATTTTTCTAGAAACTCCTTCGGAGGCCTTCCATCATGGCATATTTCTCTCAAACCTGACAAATTATCAAGAAATAATTCCACCAAATTAGAGAAGGCAGTGGCTGGCACTTGCTGCAGTGACGCATCTACTATGCATTTCAACCCCCCACAATATGAGAGCTGAAGACACTTCAACTCATTCAAGCCCTTTGGATCAATGGTTGGCACAATATTTTCACAGTCTACAATAGAACTCAATGTGAAATGTTCCAAAGTCGGATACAATGCTTTAAATGCAGCAAATGAAGTTGCTTTTGTATGCTTGAACTTCAAGATTCTTGACTTTGAAAATTTCTTTTTTGCAATTGAAAAACCTTCATTCACTTCTATTTCATAACTTTGCAATGTGGAAGAGAAAGCAAAGTCTTTTGGGAGGCATTTATCATGTATGTGCAGTAATAGATGGGTCAATCGGGGTAGTGAATTCAATTCAGACAAGCTGACATTGCTTGTTTCTGCATTCATCCCTTCAACCGCCCATGAGCTATAATACGTTCTACCCATGTATAATTCTTCAAGATGAGATAACCTCCGCAACACATTAGAGGGAATCCTTTTCAACGTACAACAGTAAGACAAATCCAACAATCTTAACTGACTAAGTTCCCCTAGTTCATCCGGTAATTTATCAAATTCAGAACCTTCTAAACTAAGAATCTCAAGCCTTTTCAGCTTTCCAAGGGAAGATATGCCTTCCAGTATGCAATATTTCAGATGCAGAGTTCGAAGGTTAGTCAGGAATTGAAGTGATTTCATTGACAACTGCACATAAGTTAGAGTAAGAACTTTCAGTGCTTTCATCTCTACAAAAAATGCATCTGAAGCATTGGTTGAATCATATTTAAATGCATCCAAAATCAAAATTTCGAGATTTGGATATATCAAACCATCAGGAAGCATTCTTGCCATTGCCACTTCTACCAAACTGATTGCCATGTATTGCCCCTGGCTCTCTGCTTTTGGCCACTCGCTTATGCCAGCTTTAACCAAGAATGCGTGGTTCTGCTTGGATGCCATCCATAAGGCAAAATCACGAACCACATCAAGCATTTTAATAAAATCTTCTTCACCAGCATCTAATAGCAAACAAGAAGCTTTGAGGTTATCAAGCATTACACGCAGTTGGTCCCTTGAGTCTTCAACTGAGTCAGCATCTTGATTCAAGCCTAAACCCACTCCATATCTCACCAATTCCTCTAAATCAATTTTATGATCTTCAGGAAACAGCAAACACAGTAAGAAATAAAACTTGATCTCCTCGCTTTTCAAATAATCATAACTCAATTGAAGACAAGCATAAACATCTTTGTCGACATTCTCTATAACATTAAGCTTTGACATTTGAAGCCTTCGAAGCGCTTCTTTCCATTCAACAATAGCTTTTCCTCTTAAAGCACTCCCAATTGATACAATTGCTAAAGGCAAACCCTTGCATTCTCCAGCAAGTTTAATTGCCATATCATTCAAGGTGGGAGACTCATCACTTATACCAGCATGAATTTTAAGTAAACTCAACCCTTCTTTTTCATTTAGAGCATCTAGTTGAAATTGATGTTGACACCTCATTGCAAGACAAACTTGTAGTCGACGAGTGGTTAGAAAGATCTTGCAACCCTTTTGATCATCTCCAAAGGGAATTCCTACTGTTGTCAAGTCAAGTTCTGCCCAAACATCATCCAAGATTATGAGTATCCTCTTCTCTTCCTTTAATCTCAAATACAATCGGCCTGCTCTTCCCTGCTCACTTTCCTCCTCAAATTTAAAATTTAACGAGTCTGCTATCTGACTTTTGAGTACTTTTTATGTTAGGAGCCTGGGATACAACAGCCATCACAACATTATCAAAAATTGTTTCGTCTTTGACCCTTTTAGCTACTACTTTTGCCAAGGTTGTTTTACCCACCCCGCCCATCCCATACAATCCAACCGCATTAGTCTTATCATCTTTTAGTGCCTCCACAATCTGATCAAGAGTGGCTTTTGTTGAGTCGAAAGGCATAAAACCTTTAGGAGCAAAGACATATGTGCCTGGTAGAGCAACCCGATGCTGGGACACTCTATCAAATCTTTTACTATGCTGTAACTCCAACATAATCTTTGTCTTTTTTGCTGCTTTCTTACTAATTTTATGTCGCCAAAACCAGTTAGGACACCATCCATATAGACATGTCTTATTTACTTGTATTTCTTCTTCCAACTTCTCAACATCCGCCACGACACTGTCCGCATCCGATAGCCATTTTTTCACATCGTTCTTGATCTCTTCAGTATTTCTTATGGCAATGTCAACATCTTGTTGTACCAAATCTTTCAAGGTTCTCAAACTTTCATCTTCTTTCTTCAGATCTTCAATGTTAGTTTTGAAGTGATCAATGTAACCAATTTGACGTATGGTGGCATGCAGCAAATAATCTCCAATCTTTGACAAAGTACAGTTCAAGATTTCTGATTCCATTTCCAACCTATTTGATAATAAAGTTTGATTAGGATGAATGAAATAACCATTGCAAATATAAAGCCAACAAAGATTAAACAAGATTAAAACAATTAAATATGCTTATTAAGGGAAACAACGCTGCCGTGCTTGACCGAATTTACTATTTAGACGAATTCGATACTAAAAACAATTAAATATTTGATATCACTATTTTAGATAACTGAAAGTAAATTTTGATAATGATAATATAGAGGTGCTTTTGTGTAGGTATACTCCATATTCACAAGATAAAGCAAAAAAAAAAAAAAAAGAGAAATAAAATTAAAAAATATTTGAGATTTTAGGGGAAAAAAAAAAGAGAGAAATTAAATATTGGTTACTAGGGGTGTTCGGTTCCGGGTACCTTGCATTTTTTGAAGGAACCAGAACCAACGGTTCCTTAAAATTTGGAACTAGAACAGGAACCGACGGTTCCTGTTCACACGAGAACTCGTAACAATCGGTTCCGCCCATTCTAGGTATCCTATAAAATTATAATGACCCCCCCAAAGTTTTTAAAATAGCAAAAAAAACCCTTAAAAACTTACAATACCCCCCCACCTGGCACTTGTTAACAAAAATAAAATTATAAATTATAAATTCAAAATTATAGACTCAGTTACTTTGTAAAGGTAGATTCTCAAAAATCAAACTAACTTACTTTAAATGTTATGAAATATAAATATAAATGTATTCACATTATTTTTTCTACAAAAGATTTTATTAACCCCCCTAATATTTACTTTAATTTTATATTAGTCTCGATTCTTGGTTCTTGGTTCTGATTCCAGTTCCTAACTATAGGAATCGGAATCGAAACCGCACAATAACGATTCCAAAAATTTGGAACCAAAACCTACCCATTGACGATTGATTCTAAGAATTGGAACCAACCAAACCCGTGGATACTACTACCTGCCTTGGCCCAATCTCTTCTTTTGAACATCACTAATGGTTACAATGCCTGGATATAACAAAAATTTTCCAAGTTTAGTGAGGACATAAGGCCTTGCTTGCCCCCATGGGCTCTGTCACTAACCCTAAAGAAACACCATGTAATGGCTCAAATCAAAGTTCAATTTCGCATTGGAATTGAGGATGTGATTAGATTTCCTTTTAATAATATCAAATTGCTAATCAATATTTTTCATCGTAACAAACATAGTTGATTAAACATCCTAATTGAAGAATAATTAATTCATGAAAATAGTTTTCGTACCTTTAGAGAGGAAATTTCCTCATTCAATGCCAAGAACTTCACTTGATCTAACACTTAAAAGATGCCTCACAAGTTTAGAGAGTAATAAATTTCCAGCAAATGAACAGGAAACATAAGGCGTAAACACAAAACAAAAAATAAAGTCGAAAATTTCAATTTTTGCTCAAGAATGAAAAACAAGATCGATCTTTAATTATTATCAAAACAAATATATAAGCTCCATAAAATTCAATAGTAACTTCAACTATATCTTTAAAATTACTTCCACATAATATTCAAAAGTCTTTTATACATAAAATTACTTCCACATAATCTTTTTGATCTTCTAATTTTCTTTTCTTGGAAGGAATTTGAATAATTGAAAGTGAAAAGAAATGAAGTTAAAATTAATAATTATACATTCCTGAATTAATGTTTAGCAAAGTCTTTGATCACCAATTAGTGTAGAGATTTGAGAACACAACTTCCACTATCCAACTTCATGATAAAAGTAAAAACACCAATTAGCTCTTTTTCTTTTTACGAAACCCAAAAGAATTAAAAAAAAAAAAAAAAAAAAAAAAATCCATATGTAACTTCTTATATCTAACAAACCACTACTTCTTCCTCAATTCAAACATCAATTAATTTACAATATATGAAGCCAAATTGCACACAATCTTAGACACATTGATAATGAACAGTAATTAAGATATGACAAATGAATGGAAGAGGAAGGTGTATAATAATTACTGTTCTCTTTAATTCTAATTGTTATTTCAATTATCAAGATTCAATGCTATTTCACTTTGTCTTTTGAAGAAATATTAATGTTATGTTCTTATGGTTTTGTGTTTGACAAGATTCATTAAATAGAAATCAATAGACAACCATTGGGGATGCTACTTCTCAAGTTCTTTGCACTGAAAAATGTATTAGAATATACATGTTTTCCTTTATTCTAGTGAAGCCTTAATATTAATCCTAAAGAAACGGCATGTTATGGATTAGATCAAATCAAATTTCGATTTCTCATTGGAATCATTTGATTTCCTTTTTAATATTTTTAAAGTGGTAAGTAATATTTTTCATCATAACAGACACGTCTAGTTAAGTATCCTAATTGAAGAATAATTAATTCATAAAAATAGCTTTTATACCTTTAGTGAGGAGCTGCTGCGTTTACAATAATTAATGGGAGAAATTGGGACATTTTTACAAGATGAGGCAGACGTTTCGGGGATATTTTTGGAATAAAATAATATTTGGGTCATTTTCACAATTTCAGCAAATATTTATATATAAATTTGGGTTCGCCCAATGAAGAAGAATCGAGAAGAAGGATAGGAGAAGAAATGAGAGAAGAAGAAAAAGAAGGAGAGAGAGAGTTTACACACACACCCCTTGGCCCATTTTTGCAAAAGTGAAAGAACAAAAAAATAAATTGAAGAGAGAGAGTTGAGAGGAGAGTAAGCCGAGAGTAGGAGATGAAGACTTTGGTGATTTTGGTGGGTAAAGTGGAGGAGGAACAAAGGAAGGTCTTACAATTTGGTGGTAAGTAGAGCTTAGACTGTTTATTGTTGGTGATTGATGATTTAATTGGTTATGAACTCTCTTGGTTTGTTGTGTTTAAAGTTTGGGTACTAAATGCATAAGGTTTAATCTGAATTTGAAGATTTAGTGCAATAAGGTTATATGGACAGAATATGTATATATACGCTGATTCTAAAGACCAAAATTTGCTTAAAAATGTGACTATTGATATAAACCAAATTATCCTGCGAAATTCTGACACGCTGAGTTCCGAAAATTTTATCTATGTTTTGGGTTTTCAATCTAAGCTCAAATCAAGATATTTGGTTTTAGACTTTTTGAGGATTTTCTATGAATTTTTTAAGTCGGCCCTGTGAATTCTGAAATTTATATTTCTGCAGATTAGGTACTTTTAGGAAATGATTTAGTACCTCTATACTTGTCCAAAATGAATGATGTAAAGTTCTGGAGATTCCTTTATATATCTAGTTTATTTCTGGAGATTTCATGATGTTTCAGTAAAATGTTAATTTGATATGGATTTTTAAGTTCAGCAACATCAATCCTGGAAACAGTTTGACAGTTTTGAAGGAGTTGAAAGAAAATCTTGTTTTAAATACTTTTTTACTCTGGAATGGCTTGCGTCGTTTACTAGAGCCTTATATGTGTCTTGAATGCCCCATTAAATTTTTAGCTTGATTGAGTGAATGGAGTTTCTATGAAAAATCTGAAAGTGATCGCTGTCATGTTATGAAACAATTTTGTTTAATAGGAAATGAAGTTAATCATTTGGTGTGGAGATGTCCAATGAATTTAATATTGATGTATTATCACAGGGAGACCTTTGTATGAAAAGTTTAGTGAATTCCGGATAAAGGAGGGCAACGGGTGGCACGATTAAAGTGAAAGAAATGTAGTTAAAATTAATAACAGATAGTAAGTATTTGAAGTTGAAAGATTATTGATAGTTAGGTATACCTGAATTGATGTTATCCTGGAGATGCACCCCAGCTCGATGGTATCTTTACAACTTAGCAAAGTCTCTGGTCACCAATTAGCTTAGAGATTTGAGAACACAACTTCCAATATCCAACTTCATGATAAAAGTGAAAACACCAATTAGCTCTTTTTCTCTTTCCAAGAAAACAAAAGAAAAGAGAATCCATTGTATCTAACAAACCACTACCTCTTCCTCAATTCAAACATCAATTTCAAATTGGTATAATGCATAACACAAGAAGGATAAAAAAGAAACAACAGATATAGGCTTTGAATTGAAGATATATATGGTTGAGCTTTATTAATATTTTTAAGTAGTCTTTTTTTAATTGCAATAGAAATATCTACAGAGTGGCTAATACCTTAAATGAAAAATTAATATAAAATTAGTGTATTAAAGAATTCACTTACAGATATATGAAGCCAAATTGCACACAATCTTAGACCCAGTAATATCTTGCTAATGAACAGTAATTAAGATGGAATAATATTAGATATAACAAATGTAGGGAACATGGAAATGTATAATACTTAGATGAATGTACAAAATCGATCATAATAATAAAGATTGAAATAATTTCCTAAACTTGTAAGAATATTTATGATTACCTGAGTTCAGTATAGATACAAGTACTTAAGCATTCAAATAAACTATATATAATTACTATTACTTTAATTCTAATTTTTGTTTCAATTATCAAGATTCAATGTTATTTCACCTTGTCATTTGATGAAATATTAATGCTATGTTCTATTGATTCTGTTTTTCAAAAAATTCATTCAATAGACATCAATTGTCGGCTGTTGGGGATGTTACTTCTCAATCACTTTGCACTGAAAAATGTACTAGAATTTTTATGTTTTCCTTTTTACTATTGAAGCTTTGTTTTACTCTCATATTAATCCTGAAGAAACAGCATGTTATGGCTCAAACCAAATTTCGATTTCTCATTGGAATTGTTAGAGTTATTAGATTTTGTTTTTAATATTTTTAAACTGTTAAGTAATATTTTTCATCATAATAGACATTTCTAGTTAAGCATCCTAATTGGAGAATAATTCATTCATAAAAATAGTTTTTCTACCTTTAGTAAGTAAATCTTCTCCTTTAGTGCCAAGAACTTCAGTTGAACTAACACTTAAAGAAGCCTCACAAGTTTAGAGAATAATAAATTTCCTGCAAATTTATAGTAACATCAAATGGCTAACCAAATGAAAGAGCCAAATCGAGGAAACATAAAGCTTAAACACAGAACAAAATATAAAATCGTATTTTCAATTTTTGCTCAAGAATGAAAGACAAGATCTTTATAATTTAAAAAAAAAAAAAAAAAAAAAAGTATGTAAGCTTCATAAAACAATAGTAACTTCAACTATCTTTCCTTAATGAAATTACTTCCACATAATATTCAAAAGTCCCTCGTATTTTCCCTACTTCTAATCTTTATTTTCCTGGAAGCGAATTGAAATAATTTGAAAGTGAAAGGAATGTGGTTCAAGTTATCTACATATTGTAAGAAATGAAGTTGAAAGATTACAAATAGTTATATCTGAATTTTAACGTAGTCTGTGAGATCACCAATGAGCAAGGAGATTCAAGATCACAACTTCCAATGTCCAACTTCAAGATAAGTACAAATACTTATGTCAAGCTAACAATTGCACATTATAACAAGCTCTCTTTATATTCTTTTTAACTATGAGAACAAGAGCATAACCAAGAACAGTAAGGAAAAGTTCTATAACTCAGCCACTAATTACTAAAGAGCCTTTCATTCCAGAAAGCTTGTCTTTAAAACTAAAATCAGAAAAGCATTGTCAATAGAGTGGAAGCTCATTCAATTCAATATTAATGTTCTCATTTTTAAGGAACCACTTTAAGCTTTTGTCAAATCAAACTTCAATTTGTATTGGAAACAATCCGTAAACAAGAAGGAAAAAAAAAAAAAGTAACAGATTTAAGCTTTAGATTACTGGAGCTATGGTTGAGCTTTATTGATATTTCAGGTAATTTTTTCATCACAATAGAAATATTTAACTGTATGGCGAGTACCATTAATGAAGAATTAAGACAAAATTAGTGCATTAAAGTTGTTTTTCCATACCTACTGTAACGGGGGGATCACTTCTGAGAACTTCAATTGAACATGAATAAACGTGTACTTGACAATAAAGTATTGGATTGTAGGGAATTAAGGGAGAAAAACATTAAAAAGGAAAAATCAAGGTAAAAAAATGTATCTTGCGTATTCGTTTGTATCTTTAATTTCGTATTCCTTCATAAGATTGTTCTAATGACTTAAACAATCTCACATTGTAAAGTTCAAACAACTTTAAACAGGATTCGAATTTTATCTTCAATAAGAGCCAAATGGAGGAAACATAAGGCTTGAAAACAAAATAGTACAGTAAATTCCCTTTTTCATTTTTTTATTCAAGAATGAAAGACCAGGAAAAAAATAATAAAGGATTCATGATATTTATAAAATTAATATATAAATAAATAAAAAGAAATGCATATTTCATAAGTAACTTATTTGTATCTTAGTTTTCATTCTACTGCTTCATAAAATTAATAGTGACTTCTAAACTATCTTTAACGAGTCAAGAAAAACAGACAGCGAGTGAAGTTAATTACTTCCATTTAATATTCAAAAGTACTCTTAATATTTTCCCAACTCTTGACTTGTAAATTCTGATCTTTCTCTTTCTTGGAAGCAAATCGAAATAATTGGAAGTGAAAGAAATACAGCTAAAATATCGATACATTCAATAAAAAAACTAAAAAAAAAAAAAAAAATGAAGTTGAAAGATCATAAATAGTCATACATGAATTGATGTTATCTTAGAAATGCACCCAAGCTTGTATATTTACAGCTTAGCAAATTCTCTTATCACCAATGAGAATGAAGATTTGAGAACACAACTTGCAATGTCCAACTTCATCACAAAGTAAACACAATTTATTCCAAACAGACAAGTGTATTTATAACAAGCTCCGTTTCTTTTTAAAGCAATGTCAAGAAAGAAAAGAAAATTATCAATATCTTCTTCCTCAATTTAAACATCAATTTCAAATTGGAATTATCCGTACAAGAAGGATAAAAAATAAAACACAGATTCAAGCTTTGAATTGAACATATAAATTGTTGAGCTTTATTAAAATTTTAAAATATTCTTTTTCATCAAGATAGAAATATCTAATAGAATTGGCAAGAACTTTAAACGAACAATTAAGATAAAATTAGTGCATTAAAGTTAGTTTTCCCATACCTTCTCAATGGGATCACTTCAAAGTTCAATCACTACCAAGAATATCCTGCTGATGTAAGACAAAATGATATAAGAGATAAAAAATGAAGGGAACCTAAAGCTTATGTGACTAAAGGGATTCTTGACAATAAAGAATTGGACTGTAAAGAATTAAGAGGAGGAAATCAAGATCAAGAAAATGTATCTTGCATAAGCAAATAAGTAACTTGTTTGTATCTTTAATTTCATATTGTTTTATAAGAGAGTTCTAGTCATTTCAACAATCTCATGTTATACAATTCAATTGACTTCTACCAGGATTTTAGTATACATAATTGCATAAAAGAGTTCATACGGCATAGAATTTTAACTTCAATAAGTAACTTCTTTTGTTAGAACTTAGCAAATCCATGATAAACAATGAGCATGAAGATTTGAGATCAGAATGCCCAAATTCATGATGAGTAAAGTAAAAACATTTTAGATTAACACGACAAATGCACAAATATTTGTTTTCGGTACCCTTTGTAAGGAGATGTCCTCAAATACTACCCAGAACTTCACTTGACAGTATTATCCTGTAAATATGAAACATAACAAACAGAGGAATCATAAAGTTTACTTGAATATGACAAGAGAGATGTTTGACCACCAATGAATTTATCCATAATGCAAGAAGGATATTTAATTTAAAAAAAAAAAAAACAAATTTAATTAAGCTTTGAACTGAAGATATGGTGGGATTTTTTGAAGTAATTTTTTTCATCACGATAGAAATATCTAGCAGGATGGCAAATAGTTTAAAAGAAGAATTAAGCTGGTGTTTATTTCATAAAATTGCATGAAATAGCAATGGAAATAGGATTAGGAATGAGAATAGAGGAAGCAATATTCCATTGTTTACTTTTAGTTTTAACAAGGAAACCTGAGGGAATGGAATCACTACTAAGAACCTAGTTTGATCAACACTTTCAGATTGATGAAGCCAAACAGCGCACACTACAGATGCTCGAAAATAAAGTATTGAATTGTAGAGGATTCATGATAATGAGTAAATTTTTTAACACCAATGAGCTTGAAAATTTGAGAATAGAACTTGAAACGTCCAACCTCATGATGCATAAACCTAAAAAGAAATTTATTCCAAAATGACTGATGCACGTTACAAGATCTTTTTCTTTGCTTCACCATCAAAGTTTAGAAGGTAGATGAGAGAAGGAAGCAAAGCATGAAAACACAATGAAAAAATGTAATTGAATCATTTGTATAAAACCAGTTGCTGCATACTAAATCAATAGGTCAAAGCTTATTATTTCCCATTTCCTTTATCCATTGTTGTAACATTTCCTGCAATAAGGTACATATTCACAGTACATTTTAACTGGAACTGGAGAAAAGAAATGTATAAGACTTTGAGTCAGACACAGAATCAATTAACTCAAAAAATAGACCTCTCATGATTACTGGTATGGGTAGACCCGTTAAAACATAAAACCAAACTCGTAACTACAATACAAGGGAAAACATGGCATGGAAAATCAATGAATTTATTTCCCTTGAACAGACTGTTGCATAGAAAAAGAACACACCACTAAAATCAATCTAAAATACAACATGGAGAAGCTCTCTGCTAGAAAGTACAAACTGGATTCCTTTCCTCATGATCTGTTTCTGCTGTGAAAAACTAAGACAAGTTTCTCTCACGCATAAATGATTCTATTTTCTCAACATCTTCAGGAGTATCAACACCATGGGCTTCATGGTCAACCTTTATCACCTGAAAAATGATTTTGAAGGCAAAGGAATCAAAGAAGTACTTAACCATGAGAACGTCTTTATGGCCAGAAAAAGAAGACAAACTCCAGTCTTCCAAATTTCTAATGAACTTTATTAACTGCAGCAAAGAGAACGGTTTCTAATACAATGACATGGCATAAATGCATATTTCACTCTTAACATTGAGCCTATATTTTTGGGCATTTAAATAACCTTATTAAGACTGCATAATAACCGATTGCTTATTAAAGATCCGAACCTCTATAAGTGGACCAGAATAAATATTTACATTGAACACTTATAATATGAACATATAGTATTCTTGCAATGCAGTATTTCAAGCCACATGGAATGAAAAATCTTTCATATAAGTTAGGCATATTAATATTACTCCACCTTACACGATGCGGTTGCCAAACAGGTTATAACGTGAAATAAGGATTAAAACCTACGCGGTCATAGGTATGATAAAAAAGAAAATAGTTTACTAGCAATGCTATTAAGGAGACAGCCAAATGATCAGATTTCCAGGACACATCCAAACACTTCTAACAGTAGGTTTCAAAAAAGTGATGCTTTACTGAAATTATCATTTGATGACTTCATATAAAAGAAGTCGCTCAAGGCACAATCACAGAAAAGAAGTCTACTATACCTTCATCTTATATCTATTCTCAATAACTATCAGCTGTTCAAGATCTTTTCCTAGTTGAAGTGGGGTAGGTTGAAGCCAAGGATATATCTTCAGAAACTTTGAATCATAGCTCTGGCCCAACAATAAAACACTATAAACTCATCGGAAGATAACATAATAATGACAATAATGTCACCATTGACAAGAGGAAAGTTCCTCTTTTTTTTCTTTCAAGAAAAGGAAAAGGGTGGAGCCATTTTGACACCTGAATTCCAAGATGAAGAATACATGGAAACCGTGGATTAAACTTCCCTGACCTGTATCAAGTAGTAGGCATCAACCAGGCCAATAAGTTATCAAAAAATAAAAATAAAAATAAAAGTAACATAGTACATATACAGATATATTCTCACTTGGTATATGGAATCAGTCCCCTTGAAAAATAAATAGCTCAACCACAATTATCCACCTCACATTTCACTCAATTTGGATCAAATGCACCTTCCGGTTTTAAAGATGTGACAGCAGTGCTAAAAACTGCATCTGGAGCTGCCTGCAGCAGAACAAGTAAACTTCAACATGAACTCAAGGCATAAAGTATTACGTGAATATGATGACACAATCAAGAGACTGAACTACAATTTGTAACACATATAGTCAAGCTCACTCAACCCATGTCAGGATGTCAAAGTAAGGTCAAAGGACACCTCATATTGTTCAAAGAAACTTTCTCTGAATTATTTGGATTACGATAGGCCATGTTAACTTCTTTTTTCTTAATTAAATGCACATGCATGCTAAAACAAAACTATACCTGCAGAGCTTTAACAATGCCATCTACTATCTCTGGTTCAATAAGAGGCTCAACCCCTTAAATATTGACAACAATATCATACTTCTTATCAAGTTTTTCTGGAGCTTCATTGCATCGTTCAGTACCTACAAGTTAAACAAGACTATTAGCAAATCCAATCTTGACATAAAATTTGCAATGAAATTATTACAATTTCAGCAGGATTCTAAAGTCATTATCACATCAGCGCCAAATCCTCGGCAACATTCTGCAATCTTTCTGTCCTACATTGCCACAATTAGAGCATAAGAGCACAAAATGAGACATTATACACACAAAGTGCAGGCAAAGCAACAAGCACAGACAAAATAAAAAATAAAATCTAAAACACCAGAAGCTCGTAATGATTTGCTAGAACTCATATTAAAAGTAGCAAATATCAAAATACGCTCCATCTTTTATAATATCAGCTATGTTCACTACCATATCCAAATGAAACTTTGAACAACGTTGTTAATCTAAGCATATCTCACCTTCAAAATAATTGTATAACGAAAATAGGGGAAATTTACTACCAAAGGCACTATTCAACATGCATTGTATCTAGATGTGATGCAAACAGAAAGTCAAACTAACAGAAGCAAACAATTGAATTTAGATCCAGAATCAAATTCAAAAACACCTTCTTCACGAGTATTCACTCTGAATAGCTCAAACAAAACCAACATATCTCAAAGACGAAGTTAATATTACATGAACCACAAATGTTAACATAGTGCATTATTGAATTGACACAAAAATCATGTAAGGAAATATATACAATACACATAGTTATCCAATGTGGTTACCAATTTGGATCTTTCCCATGTTCTCTACAGAACACCATTCGAAACAGTGAGTCAAACAGTTTCTGTTCACTAGATCCTAATATACTATTATAAATTATAATTTCACACAAATAACCAAAATCACCCCAAGCTTTCTCATTAAACAGCTAATGAATCGAAAAAAAAAAAAAAAAATTGAAAACTTTATCAGGGAATTGTCTCTTAATATTGGAATTATAACTCCCCTAAAACGCAAGAATGCAATTCAATTTACATGCACTTGTTCATATTAAATTAAAAGGGATTGAAATAATAAAATAATAATAAAAAATATTCAAGAGGGATCTAATAGAGAAAGCCAAGAGGGAACCTGGATCATGGGCTTGCCGAGGATATTAACGAGGGGTTTCCCCTAGAACCGTGAGGAAGCAAAACGGGCGGCTATGATGCCCACGACCCCACTCCGCAACTTCATGGATTGACCCAGATAAGCGCCTGCTCCGATGGCTACAGCAATGGCTGCTCCAGCCACAATGCCGTGCACGATCCATGATTTAGTTGAGGAACATGAAGATTCAGATAATGAACAAATAGACATTAGGCTCAGATTTAGCTCTCACACTCTGTTTGGGCCACATTTACTGCAGTATTGTGTTTGTTTTTACTTTTTCTTGTTACTCTCTTTCTATTTTCTCCCCGGCCGGCGGCAGCAGCAGTTGTAATGCAGAGAAGGACGGGAGCTTTTCTGGGCCACCATGGCCAACGGGCTCAGTGGACTTCCAGCCCGGTCCGCCGGAAACTGATGCCCAATTGGTAATTGGACTCCCAGCCCAAGCAGGAATAAGAAGAACAAAACAAGTTTGTCAAAACGATTTAGTGACAATGATCTCTCTGAAATTAAATTAAATAACAAAAATTCATTTCAACATTTGGAAATAATATAAATCTTTTTATTGATTAAGCTTTTATTGTTAAAATAAATAGTAATTCGATGAATGTTTATTAACTTATAAGAGTATAAGTTAATAAATATATAAATTTCATGAGATTTTTTTATTATTTTATAATTCAAGAGATGTTATTAACTACAAAAAAATATCAAAAGTATTAGGAATCAACCATGCTTCACTAATAAAGTAACACTAAATTTAGATTCTTATGTTATCTAACGCATTATATCATTGCTTATGTGATGTTGATATATTAAATGCAATTTATTTAAGATACAAACTTTAGATATTCTGGAAAGAAGCGGACAACTTCTTCCAAAGAGAAGTCTAGAAAGAAGAAGGTTAAAGAATTAGGGGAAATGGAGAGGTATGAAGAAAACGGCTCAAAGAAAGAGAAGAGTTCAAAGAGTAAACGTTGGATTTCTCTTAAGCTCCTTTCGTCTTTGGATTCAACGGAATTAGGAACTGGAAATTGATATGAAAATCGATCAACATAATCACTTGCTGATATATAAAATAAATGTTTGATTGTTTGAAAAAGATTTATACAGCTTTTATATACTTTCCACGAAAGCCTCCTGTTGTGGCATCGTATTTCTCTACTTTAAACTTGAAGATATGGTCCATGTTATAGTTCTAATCTTAGAGATTGAACCTCAATGTTCAGAGTAAAATTATTTGACTTAAAAAATAGGTACACTTCTTTCTTATAATTGAAGATCTCTTTCAATTACTTCCAGATTTGTTCAACAATTTAGTTATTTACTTCCGTTTCTTGTTCTGCAGTGACCATGAAATCAATCCTTTGTTTAACGTGGGAACTAATGAAAGATTTGTTACACAACAAAGAGTTTACTTTCTCACTTTACCAAAATAAATAAATAAATAAAGAAAATAAAGAAAAAAGAAATGCTTATATTCGCTTGTCTCCTACATCCTGGTCTTGTAGAGGACCTCCTGCAAGAGGTTTTTATTAGGTTGAGAAAGAAGAAAATACTTAGTCAGGTTTATTGGCTAGGCTGATCTTACCCCTTTATTTCAGTAGGGAAAAATGAAAACAGAAAACTACATTTTATCTTTCGGTTTATCAGAAATTTTACTTGGAATTTCACATTTCTCCTATTTTGCAGATTAAATCAGCTTTTTTAATGGCATTCACGACCTTGACAAATCCGAAGACCATCTTTGGCCTAGGACCCAACAAGAGCATTCTTGGTACCATAATTAGACCTAATCCGGTCTTGTTGGAGCGTAAAGGAGGATCTAATGGTGAGATGACTTTTAACAACTTGCTTCCTGGAGATGGGGAGCCATTAGAGACACAATATGTGGATCAGCAACAAGAGATTTTGTTCAATTGGCGGTCAGATCACGAAGAAGAATCCTTTCCGCGTGGAGAAGATAGTGGACAGTCTTCTGGAAAGAAGCGGAAAGCGTCTTCTAAAGAGAAGTATAGAAAGAAGAAGGTTAAACAATCAGGGGAGATGGAGAAGCATGAAGAAAGTGGCTCAAGGGAAGAGAGGAGTTCAAAGAAAAAAAGCTAGAGACATAAGCGTGAGGATGCCAATGGTTTTAGCTGATAATACATCAGTCATTTCTGATTTGGTTTCGCGTATGTTTCCATACAGCACTCATTAATAAGAGTTTGAGACCATGATTGTTGATGCATGGTCATTCCATCAAAATATGCAGCGAAAATGAATTAGTAGAAGGTTGTGTGGTTTCAAGTGGGATGTGACCACCGGCATCCATGCTGCTACTGGTCATGGCCTCGCTTTTTAGGCAAGTTGAAGACATGGTTTTACGGAATGAAGAAATTGATTGGAGAAATTCATAAAAATCTTTGATCTTTCTCGTTCTGGGCTATTAACATTAAGTAGCTCTTCAACCACTAGTCACGGGGAGAGGCATCTGAGCAAATTGCTCAATATGTTTTACAGTTTTGAGAATTTAGCTGTCTGGTGCATTTAACATATGTTGTTCCATTAATTTTTGTTTTTCTCTTATTGATGGATTGGTTTGTCCTGTCTCTGAATATACAGTTTGAAGATTCATAACTAATTATCAGTTTTGACATATACTTTGTGCTAGCTAGCTTTTTGTTTGATCTAGTTTCTAAAATGATTAATTTTTTTTTTTAATTATTATTGTTAATTTCATTGCCACTGACAGGAGGCAATAAAAGGATATAAAAGTCTATTAACTTTAATACAATCTCATATAAAGCAAGAAAAACTACTTTTAATTGTAAGTCATTTATATTTCCAAAATTTGTCTTTGAAAATGGTCCATCTTGACTGACAAGAATTTGTAGGAAAGGTGTGTTTGCAGTAGCAGTATTAATTTCTTAGTTTCCTAATAAAAAACAGAAACTTCTAGAAAATATAAAAGGTCCACAGAATCACTAGCCGATATATCAAACTCTCCATGCAAACATTTAGTAAAATAAAAAAAACAAAAATGTTGTTAAATTCCCCAATTCATAGAGTTGAAGTCTAAATTAGAAGGAAACAAATAAAAATAAAAAGAGGTTAGCAAGAAAAAAGTAATATACTCTTATTTACTCGTGAATGTCTATGCATACGAAATGCGCAAGGAGACTTCAAATTTTATCATAAGACATGCTTTAATGTGACCTTGAAAAAAAATTAATGAGCATCAAAAACATAATCAAGTGAAATAGAAGACATCACTTCAATCTATAAAGACACGTGCAATTGTGAAGAGATATCAGAACCATAGCATTCTTCATATCAAAACGTTGATTTCTCTTCAGCTCCTTTCGTCTTTGGATTCACTGGAGTTAGGAACTGGAAATTGACAAGAAATTTGATCAACAGAATCACATGATGATATATAAACATATGTTTGATTGTTTGAAAAAGATATGATCCATGGTATGATATGATGGTATCTTATAGCTAAGACTGAGCAGTCTAGTGTAACTGAAGAACCACTTGAAGCTACAAGAAGAACGATAAAAAAAAAGAAGTTAAAATACAGCTGTATTTACTTTGTTAACAAATATAAATTATGAGAAAAGTTTTCGAGTTATCATTTGTTTTTTCTTGTTTCTGCTATTTGACACTTCCCTTATCATTGTTCCATGTATGGTGGTAATTTATCACTGAATTCAGAATGCGTCCTGATATATATTAAGGGCGCTGGAGGGAACTCTGCACTTCCATCTTCTTTGCCTGTTTGGGATACCTGCACAAATGACAATATTAAAGTTAATTTATCATGTTATTATTCTTAATACAAGAAACAAACATGAGAATATAATAATGATTCTGGTCCATTTTAATGGCAAAATGAGTGAAATATTGCTAGTATATCTTAGTAAATTCTTGATTATTGTTTCACTACAACAACGTAAGACAATACATTGATTCGAGGGTGTGAAGAATTACAAGTACCTTTGCCTCGGCATGCACAGATTGATCATTTTGTGCGTAGGAAAATCGTGTTGTGATCTTAGGACAATTCTGAACACACAAATATTTAAGAGACGGAAATATGAAGTGGTAACCCACGGAGCAGAAGTTTGTGAGGTTTGGTAAATCAAAGAGTGACAATTCTTGAAGTTGAGGTAACATGATTTCTTTATCATTTATAAGGGCATCACTATCTGTATGTCCAAATACTTCTAGTTGATTCGCCCCTCTAACATATATCTCTTGTAGTTGTTGAGGATGTCGTCCTATGTTGATAGGAAAGACACATTTCAATTTGGGGCATTTATTCACCTTTATTTGAAAGAGATTTGGAAAGAATAGATGATCATTATTATTCAATAAGGTTTCATCATCAACAACCAAGATTTGCTCCAATTCTTCACAATTCTCAATCCCCAGATGTTTCAATTGCACCAGATTTTGAGTAAGAGCAAGTGAGAAGATATGTTTCAAACTATCGCACCTCAACATACTTAAGTTGGTAAGATTCTGCAAGCCTAAAACATGAATAGGACCCTTACATAAACTTTCTAGTTTTGCTAGAAACATTAATTTCACTTCTTTCAAATTTGGGAGTAGAAATTTATGCTGCCCATCAGCAGTGAGACCTTCAAGTTGCAATATCACTTTTACTTTACAATCATAAATTTCTAATATTTCCAAATTTGGCAGACTAAATCTCAACAAACCAAGAACTGTGTTACACAACTATAGGTCGATATTACTGAACTTGAGAATCCGTAATTTCTGGGGAATATAAATAAACGAGTCATTAGTAAAATAGATTAGAGTTGATGCAGAAGATATAATCAATAAAATGCGATAGCAACATTATATGTGTAATAATAGCAATCTTTTATGCTTAGAGCAATTGTCCAAGTCAAGTGATTGAAGTATCGTTAAAATATTTATTATTAATTGAAACTTAGTAGGGCATTATCTCAACGAGGTATTGCCAAAAAGATACAGGTGTGCTTTCATTGACACTATCATCGTCTGTTTTTATTAAAGATTTTGGAATCTAAAATGTCATCTTTTGTGTTTAAGGTGATTGCAAAGGCTCGTGTGCCCATAATTAAATTTGTAGAGAAAAAAAGCGGTTTTTCATTTGATATAAGGTACATCTGCTAACCTTTTGATCCGTTGAATCAAAGCCTGCTTTGCATCTCTTTATATTTGTTTTTCTCGGAGTATTGACCAATGTTTTTTTTCCTCTGGATGACAGTTTTGATGCTCAAAATGGACCAAAAGCAGCTGAGTTTATCAAGGTTTTTATCTTGCCTGTTTTTCTGGTCACAATAGGGATTATAATCCTTTTAATGAATGTCAGATGAGATCAAGCAGTTTTGTAACTTTAAACAATTTTGTGCATGCGTATGCTTGTTTAATAGTTTCTTTTTTCAGGATGCATTATATAAGTGGCCTCAATTACGTCCATTATGTTTGATCTTGAAAGTTTTTTTTACAGCAGAGGGAACTGAATGAGGTTGAGTTTGTTATTCTCTGCCTTTCGTGCAGTCAATCTTATATCACAATCTGCCTAATTTGATTTCTTTTAATTATATAGGTATATTCTGGTGGGATTGGTTCATATGTGTGGTGACGTGGCTCCTGATTTGCCACGGTGGAAGTCAGCATAAGTGTCTAAGTCAAACTTCATTATGCGACGTCGTTTTGGCCAACCTATTCGACTTATCTAATTAGGTCTTCGGATTATCAACGAGCTCTCATTCTCTTTCTTATCTGTTTTGGCTCGACAGCCTGTTTGGAGGACAGCTCCTCATCTTGGCGAAACTTCCAGAATCGATCCAGCAAACTTTCTGTTATGGAGAATCAAGGACAGATGGCTGATGATCCAGGAGGAAAAAGCCTGCTTACTTAACCCATGTTTTCCCAGAGAAACGACAGAGAGTTTTGGGGGCAGAGCGAGTTAGGGTTTTCTCTAATCGGTGTGTTCTTTCCTTGTGTAATGGTTTACCTTATGTTCTGATCATTGTACATTCTTGGTTGATAATAAAATCCCTAGTGTGAGCCTTGGAGAGTGGATGTAGGGTAAAGCCGAACCACTATAATCTTGCTGTGTCTTGTTCTTTACTTGTCCTTATTTTGATTGTCATAAGCTTTATATTGTTGATTCATCACTTAAACAGTTTTCACTAACCCTAGAATCATAACAATTGGTATCAGAGCTGGTTAAAGGTCCAGTTAGGGTTTCTCTGCTCTTTAGTCGTGTTGTTGGGATTTCATTAAAATTGATCTCTTTCCTATTATTGAGTGTTTTTTCGATCTGTAAGAAAAACATGTCGACTAAATTTGAGTTGGAAAAGTTTACAGGTGAAAACGATTTCGGCTTATGGAAAATGAAGATGGAGGCGGTGTTGGTTAAAGAAGGCTTGGCGTTGGCTCTGAAAGGAGAAGAAGATCTACCTGATACATTAACCACCACAGAAAAAACAAGACATGCTGAACAAGGCCAAAAGTTCCCTGATTCTTGGCTTGGGCGATAAAGTGCTTCGAGAAGTCAAGAAAGAGAAGACTGCTGCAGAGATATGGAGCAGGTTAGACTCACTCTATCAGTCTAAGACTGTACCTAATAGGTTATTTCTAAAACAGAGTTTGTTTGGGTTTAAGATGGATGAACAAAAGTCACTAAAAGATAATAAGAATGAGTTCCTTAAGATTATACAAGACTTAGAAAGTATATCTATTGAAATAGGTGATGAAGATCAGGCTGTAATCTTGTTAAATTCATTACCTAAAACTTATTCAAACTTTGTAGAGACTTTGAAATATGGTAGGCAGACTCTGAAACTAGAAGAAGTATTAGATATCTCTGCTAAGGATACAGAAAACAGAATTAGGGATAAGAATGTGAATGATGGTGAGGGTCTTGTAGTAAGAGGAAGATCTGAAAAGAAGAATTGGAAAAAGGGAGGTCAGAATAGACATAGGTCTAAGTCCAAACCTGGGAAATGGAAGTGTTTCTTCTGTCATAAGGAGGGTCATCTTAGGAGAGACTGCCCTGAGAGAAAAAAGAAGAAATATGAGAAAGAGGATGATGGAGGCAGTGCAGGGGTAGTATCTGAAGGATATGAGAGTTCAGAGGTCCTAGTTATTTCAAAGGGCAGTACTAGGGATGAGTGGATCCTAGACACTGGTTGCACCTATCATATGACACCTAATAGGGAGTGGTTTAGCTCATTTCAACCTTTAGATGGTGGGAAAGTAATGATGGGAAATAATCTGTCTGTCATATTAAGGGAATATGATCATCAAAGCCGAATCTTCATAGTGGATTAGCTAAGACACTTACTAATGTTAGGTATATCCCTGAACTAAAACGAAACCTTATCTCTCTTGGAACATTAGACTCTATAGGTCTGAATTATAAGGCTGCTAATGGGAGTCTTAGTGTCTTAAAAGGGTCTTTAGTCATTATGAAGGCTGAAAAAAGAAATGGTTTGTATGTCTTGAAAGGTAGGACTGATAGTGGAGAAGTCAATATTAGGGCAATTGAGGAGCTAGATAAGACTACCTTGTGGCATAGAAGGCTTGCCCATGTTAGTGAAAAGGGCTTAGGTGAACTCAGCAAACAAAACCTACTAGGTGGGGATAAAACAGGGAACCTGAATTTTTGTGAACACTGTGTATTTGGGAAAATGTGCAGGGTAAAGTTTGGGACTGGACAGCACTACTCAAGCTCAACACTTGAGTATGTGCACTCTGATTTATGGGGACCATCTAGGCATTTTTCACTTGGAGGGTGTAGGTATTTTTTGAGTATTGTGGATGACTATTCTAGGTATGTTTGGATTTATTTTCTTAAAACCAAGGATGAAACCTACTCTAGATTTAAGGAATGGAAAACCATGGTTGAAAAGCAAAGTGGAAAGAAACTGAAAAAGCTTAGAACTGATAATGGTTTGGAATTCATTAATGAGGAGTTTAATAACTCTTGTAGGATTAATGGGGTAGTTAGACATAGGGACAGTGAGACACACTCCACAGCAGAATGGACTCTGTGAAAGGATGAATAGGACTATCTTAGAAAGGGTAAGAAGTATCCTGTCATGCTCCAAACTTCCAGGTCAAGTTACTGGCGATGACCCATCTCGCGTCTACTTGATAAACAGAACACCCTCATCAGCTATAGGTTTTAGAGTCCCACTTGAAAAGTGGACTGGTCATCCTGTAAACCTTGAAAACCTTAGAACCTTTGGATGTCTAGCCTATGTTCATTCTAAGGATGAGAAATTAAAACCTAGAGCCTCTAAATGCATCTTCTTAGGGTATCCAGATGGGGTTAAAGGCTACAGGTTCTGGAATTTAGAAACTAAGAAATGTATTGTAAGTAGGGATGCCATATTTAGAGAAAATACCCTACCTGGCTTAGGAAACAGACCTGATGAATCTGAGAACTCTTTTTCAGATGCTGGACACTTAGAATTAGAAGTGGCTGACTCCAGTCCTAACCCAAGTTTGAATCAAGGTGGAGTTGAGGAACTAGACACTCATGAGGAAGAACCAATTGGTGATCATGAAGTAGGGCAGAATACTCCAAGTGTAGATACCTCAAATTTGGCTGACTATCAGTTATCAAGGGATAGGATCAGGAGAACAATTAGACCCCCAAGTAGACTAGGTTATGCAGACCTGGTGGCTTATGCTCTTCAGGTGGAGGAAGAGATGAATGATGAACCTAAGACATTCCAAGAGGCAGTTTTTGGATCTGAAAAATTGGAATGGAAGAGAGCCATTGAGGAAGAATTTGATTCTCTTATGAAGAATAACACATGGGTTCTGGTTGATAAACAAAAGGACCATAGGGTGGTAAAATGTAAATGGATTTTCAAGAAAAAACCAGGTTTGAAAACTCAGGATGCACCTAGGTACAAAGCTAGGTTAGTTGCAAAGGGGTTCACACAAGTTGAGGGGGTTGACTACAATGAAATTTTTTCTCCTGTGGTCAAGCATACATCCATTAGGGTCCTGATTTCTCTAGTAGTTCAATTCAATTTGGAATTGGAACAACTTGATGTGAAGAGACATTCTTGCATGGAGATTTGGAAGAAAATATCCTAATGGACGCTCGAAGGTTACAATGTGATAAAGGTAAAGTTTGTCATTTAAAAAAATCCTTGTATGGTTTGAAACAGTCACCACGACAGTGGTATAAGAAATTTGATTCTTTCATGCTAGAAATAGGGTTTAATAGATGTAATTTTGACAGTTGCTTTTACTATAAAAGAATTGCCAAACTAACACACATTTTTTTACTGTTGTATGTGGATGATATGCTTGTGGCATGCCATGATAAATTCAGTGTGTCAATCAAGAAGCGTTGAACACCAAGTTTGAAATGAAAGAGCTGGGTCAGGCTCACAAAATACTTGGTGTTTCTATTGTCAGAAAGAGTGGTCTTGGTAGTTTAAAGTTAGTCCAACAGACTACAGAAGAGAAAATTCTGAAGAAATTCAACATCTTGGATGCTAAACCTGTTCGAGACTCTCGGTGCTCACCTGAAGCTCTCACATGAACAAAGTCCACAAACCGAATCGATAGACTGGAAATGGCGGGGGATACCTTATGCTAGTGCAAGGGAAGCCTAATGTACTTGATGGTTTGTTCAAGACCGATTTAGGTTTTCTTTGTAAGCTTGGTTAAGAGTTCATGAGCAATCCAGAAGGTCACCTGGATGGCTCTTAAATGGATTATGAGATACTTAAAAGGAACTAAATCAGTTGGAATTATTTTTAAGAAAAATCATAATTGTGATGAGTGTGTTGAGGGATTACGTGATGCGAATTATGCGGGGATTTAGACAAGAAAGTCAACATCCGGGTTTGTTTTTACCTTGTGGGGAAACACGGTCAATTGGAAGTCAAAGTTGCAAGACATGGTAACTCTGTTCAATCAATCGAGTATGTTCATTGCTTGCCGACCGAGGCAAAGAAAAGAGGCCACCGGCCTGAAAGGTTTGATCGTGAGTTGGGTGTTCGAGCAAGTTGTGAAGATTAACTTGATACAAAGTGCGATCCACCTTTGTAAAAATCAAGTTTACCATGAGAGGACCAAACACATTGATGTTCGCCTTCATTTCATTAGGGAAATGATTGAAAAAGGGGAAATTGAAATTGAGAAAATTGATGGATCTCACAACCCAGCCGACATGTTCACCAAACCTGTCCCATTTGAAAAACACGACTGTAGTGAGTGCGCTTCAAGTTCAAGAGTGTGATAAATTTCCAAGGCCACATTGGAGGGGATTGACAAATCAAGAAGCCAAGGTGGAGAATTGTGGTGACGTGGCTCCTGATTTGCCACGGTGGAAGTCAGCATAAGTGTCTAAGTCAAACTTCATTATGCGACGTCGTTTTGGCCAACCTATTCGACTTATCTAATTAGGTCTTCGGATTATCAACGAGCTCTCATTCTCTTTCTTATCTGTTTTGGCTCGATAGCCTGTTTGGAGGACAGCTCCTCATCTTGGCGAAACTTCCAGAATCGATCCAGCAAACTTTCTGTTATGGAGAATCAAGGACGATGGTGATGATCCGGGAGGAAAAAAGCCCCCTCCCGCTTATTTAACCCATGTTTTCCCTGAGAAACGATGAGAGTTTCTTTTGGGGTTTTGGGGCAGAGCGAGTTAGGGTTTTCTCTAATCGGTGTGTTCTTTCCTTGTGTAATGGTTTACCTTATGTTCTGATCATTGTACATTCTTGGTTGATAATAAAATCCCTAGTGTGAGCCTTGGAGAGTGGATGTAGGCTGTAAAGCCGAACCACTATAATCTTGCTGTGTCTTGTTCTTTACTTGTCCTTATTTTGATTGTCATAAGCTTTATATTGTTGATTCATCACTTAAACAGTTTTCACTAACCCTAGAATCATAACAATATGCTCTCCTTACCATGTTAATGGCATTGTTGAAGGTAATATTCCCGTTGAAATATCTAGTTTGCACCCGCAAATGGGCCCGTAGTCTCACTTTTGATCTATATGCAGTGAGATGTTCTTGTTGTATTAGCAATTTAGCATGCTTTTATTAAATCTAAGAATTTTAAGTAGGTTGAGTGAGTCATATTCACTTTCAAAATTTAGTTTAAGATCAAGATTAGGTGATGAATTTTGAAGCTGGCTGCACTGTAGGAATTAAGAGACAATGATGCCACTTGTCAGTGAAAAGTTCAGGATGGGGTGGGATGATTGTTCCAATAGTTATTGCATATCTGAAATAGAGAGACCTCCCTAGGATGAGCCCCTGATATTGACTTTTGATATAACTTAGAATTTGTTTTTGCAAAAGTTATGTTGATAGCGACTGTAAAATAAAAAAGTCTAATATTAATTATCCACTTACTGCATACGCTCTGCATCAGAGTAGCACCTCGATTTTATCTCTTTGATACACTTAATTCTTTGAAATTCTTGAGTAACTACTGTACATTATGGACAGCATTATGTATTTTATCTGATTGTTGTTTATATAATTTCGATAGTGCAGAGTCTTTATGAGTGTCAAACTTCTCCAGAGCATAATTTGGGAGTCCTTTTGGTACGTGTTCTCAGCCTTGTTGATCCAGTTAACACCTGTTTCTGAGTCAACAATGCCGAAATCTCAAGTATTAAGCCTGGGATTTAGTTGCTTGTCCTTATCACCTGAAATGACACGAAAGAATAAGATAACATAATGAACATGGACTAAGGCGTGTGGTTTGTAAGACGTAATTGTTATAGTTCTAATCTTAGAGATTTAACCTCAATGTTTCAGAGTAAAATTATTTGACATTCTTTTAATTTTTGTTTTCAAAAATAGGTACACTTCTTTGATATTTATGGACGCAAATTGAACACCACAGACGTTGGTGTATCTTGCAAAGGAAAGGGCACCTACTTTAAGAAGAGTAGCAAAGGGAATTAAAAAATGAAAAATACCTTTATTAGGAAGATAAATTTACTTTCTCATTTTGAAATTTATTTTTTCCTTATTTGTAAACTTATACTTGGTCTTTTGTCCTGGCTCCTTTATTTTTAGGTTTACAAATAAGGGACGACCATTTCTCATCTCCATTGAGGACCCACAGGTTGCCCTTTCAGATATTAACTTCTTGTATAGTGTTCATAAGATTTCTGGCAAACCAAAAAAAAATGAAGATTTGATAGAATTGACATTGTTGCTTTTCTTGATTTGACATTTTACTTTTTCTAAGGGGTTAGTCGAACTCTTAGAACCTTATGCCAAATTCTAAGAACAGGAATCGTATAAAGTTTGGTCCACCTCCAACCTCATTTTACAAGTTGCCTCAAAGTGTATTTAACCTATGAAATTGAGTAATGAATAGAGTGCTGGAGATGACTATTGGTTGCTGCTTTCTTGTTTTGATTATTGATTACACCTGTTATTTTTTATGATTAAATAGGTGCCAGAGAACGACATTGGGAAGAACTCTTTCAATTACTTCCAGGTTTGTTCAACTATTTAGTTATTTATTCTATCTACTTCCGTTTCTTGTTCTGCAGTGACCATGAAATCAATCCTTTGTTTAATGTGGGAACTAATGAGATTTGTTACACAACATCGAGTTTACTTTCTCACTTTACTAATAAAATAAAGAAAAAAGAAATGCTTATAGTGAGGTTTATTGGCTAGACTGATCTTAACCATTTATTTCAGTAGGGAAAAATGAATATAGAAAACTACATTTTATCTTTGAGTAATGCTAGTTGTACGAACAAATCTTACAAAGATTTGTGTACAAACTGATGTGGCAGGAAATAAATAGAAGAGTGAATGCAAAATGTCAAACTCATCATATTTATGTCACATCAGTTTGTACACAAATCTTTATAAGATCTGTTTATACATCTAGCATTATTGTTTATCTTTTGGTGTATCAGAAATTGTACTTGGAATTTCACATTTCTCCTTTTTTGCAGATTAAATCAGCTTTTTTAATGGCATTGACGACCTTAACAAATCCGAAGACCATCTTTAGCCTAGGGCCCAACAGGAGCATTCTTGGTACCATAATTAGACCTGATCCGGTCTTGCTGGAGCGTAAAGGAGGATCTAATGGTGAGATGACTTTTAAAAACTTGCTTCCTGGAGCTGGGGAGCCATTACAGACACACCATGTGGATCAGCAACAAGAGATTTTGTGCAATTGGCAGTCAGATTATGAAGAAGAATCCTTTCCCCGTGGAGATGATAGTGCACAGTCTTCTGGAAAGAAGAGGAAAGCTTCTTCCAAAGAGAAGTCTAGAAAGAAGAAGGTTAAAGAATCAGGGGAGACGGAGAGGCATGAAGAAAGTGGCTCGAGGAAAGAGAGGAGTTCAAAGAAAAAACGGTGGAGACATAACCGTGAGAATGCCAATGGTTTTAGCTGATAATACGTCTGTCATTTCCTATTTGGTTTCGTGTATGTTTCCATACAACACATGAATCAGAGTTTGAGAACATAACTGTTGATGCATGGTCATTCCATCAAAATATGCAGCGAAAATGAATTAGTAGAAGGCTGTGTGGTTTCAAGTGGGATGTGAGCTCTGCCATCCATGCTGCTACTGGTCACGGCCTCGCTTTTTCGGCAAGTTGAAGACACGGGGAGAGGCATCTGAGCAAATTGCTCAATATGTTTTACAGTTTTCAGAATTTAGCTGTTTTGTGTACCTTGACAATCGCATAAAGCATTGGCTTTGTTTGCTCTCTTTTTATTATCTAGCTTGTTTTGTTATGTAATCATGCTATGGTCTTTAGAAACTTCAAAGCAACCTTTGAGAATCAGATGGTGGCGGAAACTTCAAAGCAACATTATTATTTATTTCAATGCCACAGGAGGCAATAAAAGATATAAAAATGATATAAAAGCCCTTGTAAGTCTATTAACTTTAATACAATCTCATATAAAGCAATAAAACTACTTTTATTATAAATCATTTATATTTCCAGAATTTGTCTTTAAAATGGCCCATCTTGACTGACAAGAGTCTGTAGGAAAGGTGTGTTTTCACTTTTTAATAATAGTATTAATTTCTCAGTTTCCTCATAAACCAAACAGAAACTTCTAGAAAATAATCAAATATAAAAGGTCAACAGAATTTAGTAAAAGTAAAAAACAAAAATGTGGCTAAATTCTCTAATTCATAAAGTTGAAGTCCAGACTAGAATAAAAAAAATAATTCAGCAAGAAAAAGGAATAAACACATATTTACTCGTGATCAATGTCTATGCATACGAAATGAAGGACAGGACTATAAAGACACATGAAATTGTGAAGAGATATCAGAACCATAGCCTTCTTCACACAATGCAGCATAACATATCCAAACGTAGGAATTGAAGAGAGTTGGATTTTTCTTGCCTTGGAACAAGCCCCTTTCTTCTTTGGATTCAGTGGGTTTAGGAACTGGAAATTGATGAGAAATTCGGTCAACAGAATGACTTGTCGATATATCAATATGTGTTTGACAGTCAGAGAAAGATTTGTACAACTTATATGCCTTTCACAAAGCCTCCTGCTGTGGTCTCAGCTTTGAACTTGAAGATATGGTCCATGTTATAATATGATCGTATCTTGTAATTAAGATTGAGCAGTCTAGTGTTACTGATAACCATTAGAGGCTACAAGAGCAACAAAAAGAGAAAAATTAATCTGGAGCTATATTACTTTGCTAACAATTAACAATTATGATTTATGAGTGTTTTTGAGTTACCCTTTTTTTTTCCTTCTTTCTGTTATTTGACATTTTCCTTATCATTGTTCTACGAAAGGCGGTAATACATCACTGAAATCAAAATGGCTCCAGTCAGCCACGCTGTGGAATTCTGCACTTCCGTCTTCTTTGCCTGTTTTGGATGCCTGCACAAATGACAATACTACACTTAATCTATCATGTTATTATTCTCAATACAGGAAACAAATTAACATGAATTAATAACGATCCTGGTCCATTTTAATGGCAAAATCAGTGAAATATTTTTAGTATATCTTAGTAAATTCTTGATTATTGTTTTGAGTTACCCTTTGTTGTTTCTTCTTTCTGCAATTTGACAATTCCCTTATCATTGTTCTCTGTATGGCGGTAATATATCACTCAATTTAGAATCACTCGGTTTACCCACGTTGATCTCTGCAGGGAATTCCACACTTCCATCTTCTTTGCCTGTTTTGGTTGCCTGCACAAATGACAATATTAAAGTTAATTCTTGATTATTGTTTAACTGCAAAAACATAAGAATTAAGAATACATAGATTTGAGGGTGTGAAGAATTACAAATACCTTTGCCTCGACATGCACGGATTGATCATTTTGTGCGTAGGAAAATCGTGTAGTGATCTTGGGACAATCCCGAACACACAAATATTTAAGAGACCGAAATATGAAGTGATAGCCCACTGAGCAGAAATTGGTGAGGTTTGGTAAATTAACGAGTGACAATTCTTGAAGTTGAGGTAACACGATTTCTTTGTTGTTTATGAGGTCAGCTCTATCTGTATGTCCAAATACTTCTTCTAGTTGATTCGCCCATCCAACATCTATCTTTTGCAATTGTTGAAGATGTCGGCCTATGTTGATAGGAAAGACACATTTCAATTTGTGGCATTCTTCCACCTTTATTTGAAAGAGATTTGGAAAGAATAGACGATCCTTATTATTCAATAAGGTTTCATCATCAACAACCAAGATTTGCTCCAATTCTTCACATTTCTTAATCCGCATATATTTCAATTGCACCAGATTTTGAGCAAGGGTGAGTGAGAAGATATGTTTCAGACAATTGCACCATCCTATGTCTAAGTTGGTAAGATTCTGCAGGCCTAAAACATGACTAGGACCCTTACATAAACTTTCTAGTTCTTTTAGAAAATTTAATCTCACTTCCTTCAAATTTGGGAGTAGAAATTTATGCTGCCCATCAGCAGTGAGGCCTTCAAGTTGCAATATCACTTTTACTTCACAATTACAAATTTCTAAAATTTCCAAATTTGGCAGACCAAATCTCAACAAACCAAGAACTGTGTTACACAACTGTAGGTTGCTATTAATCAACTTGAGAATCCGTAATTTCTGAGGAATAAAAATAAACGAGTCATTAGTAAAATAGATTAGAGTTGATACAGAAGATATAACCAATAAAATACGATGACAACATTATATGTGTAATAATAGCTATCTTTTATGCTTAGAGCAATTGTCCAAGTCAAGTGATTGAAGTGTCGTTAAAATATTTATTATTAATTGAAACTTAGTGAAAAATTATGAAACTTAATTGACTAATTAAATCAAAACTTTGAAACCATGAAACTTGGTTTTTAATCCAGTTGAGGTTGCAAAATATTAATTTAAAAATAAACAGGAAAAAGTAGCCCACAAAGGCCCAGCTTCTCATAACATCCAACTTTTTGCTCTAATTTGAATTGCACTGTTATTACACATTGCATTTCTTTAAATCGTGTACAAATGTCATATTTCGCATGCGACATTGTAATACATTAAATAAATTGTATAGTATTACATAATACAATAATCCAGTTTAGTTAAATTTATGTCACATTTTATAATCCTAAATAGTATCAAGTGAAAAATAATACAATTTATGCCACATTTTATAATAACAAATAAAACTAAGATTTTATCTAGTAAAACTAAGATAACACTACGTTTTAAACCTGCTTTTTATATTGTATAATTTATGTTTTTATTAGGCATGCGATAATAATTTAAATATTGTTATCATTTTATTTTAAGAAATTGCAGCATGATTTGCAATATTTTCTTAGTAAATATTCAATTTATTTTTTATTTAATATTTAATTTGTTATAGAGAAATGTTATGTATTAGTTTCTTTTTTTTAAATTCCTATTTAAAGAGTCTCATAAATTTATTTATTACTCTTTATAATTAAAAATATATATTAATTTTTTATTTAAAAAAATTAATTTTTTTTCTAATACAGTTTATACACCAAACATAGAATAGTTTAAAATATATACAATATAATATTTTATCAAACATCATATAATATTCTGTATAGTATTATATAATATACTAAACAATATTGCATGCACATATGCAAATAGTAAGTTAAATTTTTTACGTAAACTTAAAATAAAAGCATACCTCAAATGCAGTCTTCATAACGGCTTCAAGTTCAACAATGAAAGACGGCGCGAAATTGCGAAATCCCCAGAGTTTTAACTCTTCTAAAGTTGTTGGCCAAGTTGATTTATAATTTTTTGGACAAAGGCTGATGAGTCTTGGTAGGTCTTCAAGTTCTAATTTTCTTAGCTTAGGGAGAAGGATGTTATTTCCTTTCGCTGCAACTACATTTTCCTCCCCCTTGTTATCTTCTTCTTCTGATGAGACGAAATGCTCAAATCTCCCACAACGCCAGACAATGACTTCTTCTAATTGTACCAGACTTTGAGCAAGGGACGAGGAGAAGAGATATGTCAAGCTATGACAACGTTTCACTTCAAACTTTTTAAGACTTTTGAGCCTCAAATACTGGGTAGGCCCCTTCCATATACACCTTAATTCAGGTAAGTAAGCTAGTGTTAACTCTTCTAAACTTGAGAGCAAAACAAGATTTTCTTCCCCACTATGGCATAGCCCCTCAAGTTCAAATACTTCTTCTAGCTTATTGCAAGACTCGATAGATGCTTTTTTCAGTTTATGTAATTTTTGAAGCAACATTGGCGGAAATAAAGTATACATATCATTACATAGACTTACAGATATACTTTCCAATTTTTCTAGAAACTCCTTCGGAGGCCTTCCATCATGGCATATTTCTCTCAAACCTCGCAAACCTTCAAGAGATAATTCCATCAAATTAGAGAAGGCAGTGGCTGGCACTTGCTGCAGTGACGCATCTACGATGCATTTCAACTCCTCACAATATTCAAGCTGAAGAGACTTCAACTCATTCAAGCCCTTTGGATCAATGGTTGGCACAATATTTTCACCGTCTTTAATATCTCTCAATCTAAAATGTTCCAAAGTCGGATACAATGCTTTGACTGCAGCAAATGTGGTGAATTTTCCAGTACTCCTGATGCCCAAGATTCTTGACTTGGAAAATTTCTTTTCTGCAATTATTCTACGCCCCCAATCCCAAATATAGTACTCTGCAATCACTTGTATTTCATAACTTTGCAATGTGGAAGAGAAAGCAAAGTCTTTTGGGAGGCATTTATCTTGTATTTCCAGTAATAGATGGGTCAATCGGCGTAGTGAATTCAACTCAGACAAGCTCACATTGCTTGTTTCTGCATCCATCCCTTCAACCGCCCATGACCTATAACTGTTGCTACCTATGTATAATTCTTCAAGATGAGATAACCTCCGCAACACATTAGGGGGAATCCTTTTCAACGTATAACAGTTGAACAAATCCAACAATCTTAACTGACTAAGTTCCCCTAGTTCTTCTGGTAATTCATCAAATTTAGAACCTTCTAAACTAAGAATCTCCAGCCTTTTCAGCTTTCCGAGGGAAGATATGCCTTCTAGTTTGCAATATTTCAGATGCAGAGTTCGAAGGTTAGTCAGGAATTGAAGTGATTTCATTGACAACTGCACAAAAGTTAGAGTAAGAACTTTCAGTGCTTTCATCTCTACAAAAAATGCATCTGAAGCATTGGTCGAATCATAGCTATATACATCAAAAATCAAAATTTGGAGATTTGGATACATCAAACCATCAGGAAGCATTATTCGCCTTTCCCTTTCAACCAAATTGATTGCCATGTATTGTTCCTGGCTCTCTGCTTTTGGCCACTCGCTTACGCCAGCTTTAACCAAGAATGCGCGGTTCTGTTTGGATGCCGTCCATAAGGCAAAATCACGAACCACATCATGCATTTTGATAAAATCTTTTTTACCAGCATCTAATAACAAACAAGAAGCTTTGAGGTTATCAACCATTACACGCAGTTGGCCCCTTGAGTCTTCAATTGAGTCAGCATCTTGATTCAAACCTAACCCCATTCCATATCTTACCAATTCCTCTAAATCAATTTTATGGTCTTCAGGAAACAGCGAACACAGTAAGAAATAAAACTTGATCTCCTCGCTCTTCAAATAATCATAACTCAATTGAAGACAAGCATAAACATCTGTATCAACATTCTCTATAGCATTAAGTTTTGACATTTTTAGCTTCTGAAGTGCTTCTTTCCATTCACCGACAGTTTTTGCTCTTAGAGCACTCCCAATTGATACAATTGCTAAAGGCAAACCTTTGCATTCTCCAGCAACTTTAATTGCCATATCATTCAAGGTGGGAGACTCATCACTTATACCTGCCTGACTTTTAAGTAAACTCAACCCTTCTTTTTCATTGAGAACATTTAGTGGAATTTGATGTTGACAACTCATTGCAAGACAAACTTCTTGTCGACGAGTGGTTAGAAAGATTTTGCAACCCTTGTGATCATCTCCACAAGGAATTCCTATTGTTTTTAACTCAAGTTTCTTCCAAACATCATCCAAGATTATGAGTATCCTCTTCTCTTCCTTTAATCTCAAATACAATCGGCGTGCTCTTCCTTGCTCACTTTCCTCCTCAATTTTAAAATTTAACAAGTCCGCTAACTGACCTTGAATATATTTTGTGTTAGGAGTCTGGGATACAACAGCCATCACAACATTATCAAAAATAGTTTCTTCTTTGACCCTTATAGCTACTTGTTTTGCCAAGGTTGTTTTACCCACCCCGCCCATCCCATACAATCCAACTGCATTAGTCTTATCATCTTTTAATGCCTCCACAATCCGATCAAAAGTGGCTTTTGTAGAATCGAAAGGCGTAAAATCTTCAAAAGCAGAGAATTCTACGCCTGGTAGAGCAACCCGACGTTGGCACACTCCATGAAATCTTTTACTATGGTCTAATTCCAACAGAATCCTTGTCTTTAATTTTGCTGCTTTCTTACTAATTTTATATCGCCAAAACCAGTTAGGACACCATCCATATAGACATGTCTTATTTACTTGTATTTCTTCTTCCAACTTCTCAACATCCACCATGACACTGCCCGCATCCGATAGCCATTTTCTCACGTCGTTCTTGATCTCTTCAGTATTTCTTATGGCAATGTCAACATCTTGTTCCACCGAATCTTTTAAAGATCTCAAACTTTCACCTTCTTTTTTCAGATATTCAATGTTAGTTTTGAAGTGATAAATGTAACCAATTTGACGTATGGTGGCATCCAGCAAATAATCTCCAATCTTTGACAAAGTACAGTTCAAGATTTCTGATTCCATTTCCAACCTATTTGATAATAAAGTTTGATTAGGATGAATGAAATAACCATAGCAATTATAAAGCCAGCAAAGATTAAACAAGATTAATGTAAGAAATAATTTTAAGTACCTTGCACAACTATTTATGCCCGGTTTGTGTAGTACAGCCTTTGGATAACAAAGTAATTAAAAAGAACAACCACCTAGCTTTTTCCTGGAATTTGGCAGGAAAAATTATTTAAGAAATGAGACAAAATAAATTAGGAATAGCTTTGATAAAATTAAACGAATATATAATACTTATATTCTTTTTAACTTTTGAGATTATCTATGATTACTAAAAATTTAATAAAGATACATGCAAGTATTCGGATTAAAATAAACAAAAATCAAATATTTAAGTTTTTAATTGAAAAGAAACATGAGAAGATTTTATGGAGTACAAATAAGTATAATTTATTAGAAAATTACTTCATGATAATTCAGTCAACTCAATTTCACTGAAGGTTTTTTTATTAAGTTGAAGCAGTTAAGAACTCAAATAAGTGAAATATCAAATCAATAATCCATTTGCATAATCAAACCAAGTTAAGAGCTATTAAACTAACTAATGAATAGTGATAAAAATGAATCGCCCTATGTCTTAAATCAATAGCTATAAAGAGTGTTTTTTAGTATAAATTATTTTTGTAAAATTACTTTCAATTTTTTTAGTAGAAATGCAGGAAGATCTTTTAAGTACCTTTTACCTTAAGTAGATCTACTTATTTAAAAATAAATGAAAATTAAAATCACATTTAGCACAAATAAAAATAAGTGTTTGAAAAACTCAACGATAATAAACTCCGAAAACAAAAGTGGGGGTGGGCATGGTGTTTAACATGGTGATGGTGCAGAGATGTAAAGATGCTTGTTAAGGTTGAAAAGAGGGGTGATGCAGAGTGGTTGGGCATGGCCGGCGGTCGTGTTGGTTGGATTTTGCCTTGCCAGGCCAAATCCGGACACTCCTGAATACAATTTGACTACGTGGCCAGCAGCCAGGCCAGATTTCGCCATGTAAGGAAAGATGGTGGCTGTGTTTGATCGAATTTAGACGAATTCAGTACTAAAAACAATTAACTATTTAATATCACTATTTTAAACAATTGAAAATAAATTTTAATTATGATAGTATAGAGGGGATTTTGTGTAGGTATACTCCATATTGTCACGTCATTCTAGAATTCCAGGATAATCCTCACCCAAAAAGGCAATAGGATAGGACTAGGATTCTATTGCTTGTACACTTAATCCTGACCATCCATCTTAATAGATATGTACGGATCTGAACTATTGGATCTACTTGTAAAATACTATATAAAGGCTACCTAGACTTAGATTTTATTCATTCCAAGCATTGTATTCAATTGAGAGCAATACAATAGAGTTTTTTTCTTTCCATCTTTGCCCTTCGTGTTCTTATTTTTCTTTGAAAGTTTGTGGGTTTATTTAGGCTTACTTAGTATTCAATCTCTTGTTTGTGCACTAAGGCCGCACAATCCAAGTAAGGTCATGACAGCCAGTATCAGAGCTTTGGTTTAGTATAGTGAGTAACTATTTGTTCATGTGCATGTCTAAGAAATTTTTGTCAACAAAACGATAAAAGTCTAAGGAGGCTGAGTTTTAAGCGGAACTGTTTGTGACCCTCAATCTTTCCTGAGAATTTTCCTAGTGCATTTGAATCATATTAGCACTTACTATTATCCAAGGTTATTGTGAATTATTTGGGTTTTATACCACATCTCAAAGAGGGGAACGATGGCAAGAAGTGACACTAACTCAAGCAGTGAGCAATAGTGTGCTCACCAACAAGGAAAGCAATCCCGAGGCCAATCAAGATCTCATAATGTGTTGATATCTCTAGAAACCAGTTCAGCAAAACATGTGTTGGCGTTGGCACACCATGATGAGAAGCTAGATCGATTAGATCAGTTTGTGGAAGAAGTTAACATCAAGTTAGAGAGAATTGGAGATTCTATCCTCAATGTTGTTAGTAAGAGTATCATAGAGAATCAACAGGGGACCATAGACTTCATCAAAGCTTTCAAAGCAAAGGTGTTTGACACGTTGGCTAAGCATCAGGCTCAAGTTGAGGTAGTGAAGATGGGCTTGGAAGAAATGAAAACAGACTAGGCTATCTATAAGAAGGAGATCACAGTGGGATCGATCATATCTTCATGTATAGTGGCGACAGCACGTGTCGAAACTCCTAGACCCAAGGAGTATAATGGGAAGAGGGATGCAAAGGAGCTAGACAATTTACTTTGGCACATGAAGAGATACTTTGACGTAATAAAGCTGACCGAGGAAAAGGAAAAAGTAAATCAGGCTACTTTTTATTTTTTCGACCTTGCAGCGAGTTGATGGCATCGAAAGCTTGCATAAATCCAGACGGGAACCTGTTTCATAGATACTAGGAAGGATCTCACAAAGGAATTGAAATGACAATTCTATTCAGAGAATGTGTCTTATGATGCCAGGAAGAGGATGAAGGAGTTGAAGCATACATGCTCTATAGGAGAATACGTGTAAGACTTTTCTGCACTGATGCTACGGGTTCACAACATGAGTCAAGTTGATCTTCTCCTTAACTTGACGGATGGGTTGCAACACTAGGCTTCCAAGGAGTAGCGAAGGCGAGGAGTGAAGGATATGGCTAACGCACTTACCATTGCTAAAACACTAGAGGGTTTCCAAAAGGGTAACTATTCGAAGACCAATAACTCTCAGTCTGAGCAAGAAGATAGCGAAGGAGAAGGTTCTCTGTGTCATTGCCAAAGAAGGATAGAAGGAAGGAAATGAGAAGCGAGCGAAAGCCAAGCCATAGGTGTTTTCTTTGCAATGGGGATCACTGGCTTAGAGATTGCTCACAAAAGAAAGCATTAAATGCAATGTTTGTGGAATGTGAGACTTCAAATCATGCACAAATCAGTAGCCTACAACTCTTCAATTCCCTACGAGTATGTTCTGTACCTCTCAAGCCAAAAGGGGGGTCATTGATGTACTTAGATGCACGAGTGAATGGCAAGAGAGCTAAAGTTACGGTTGACACAAGGACAACTCATAACTTCACTAGAACTGGGGAGGCCAAGAGATTAGGTCTTAAGCTTGAAAGGGAGCAAGGAAGGTTGAAGATAGTGCACTCAGAAGCCATACCTGTTGACGGCATAGCTCATGGAGTAGAGCTACATTTGGACCATTGGAAGGGAGTGGTGAATCTCTCAACAGTACCAATGGATGAATGCGACATCGTGTTGGGCATGGAATTCATGAGGCAATACAATGTGGTGGTGACGCCTTGTAGCAATGTGGTTTGCATAATAAATAGAGGTCCATGCATTAATCCTACAATAGCTAAATTAAAGTCTAATGCGATTCATCTAAGTTCCATGCAACTGGTGGGGGATGAAAACTTGGGAGCAAGGGCGAGCTACACAAGGATAAACAAGCTACAATGTGATATCGTAAAGTATGCATGGAGGCAAGACTATGCGACTGGGAATCAACGAAAGAGACCAAAAAGGAAGCGATGACAGAGGCATGCGTCAACATGCGCTCAAAAGTCGAGACAACTTAGTGAGTATGACAAGGGCGTCACACAATTAGGTGGGGGAGGATGTCATATCATTCTAGAATTCCAGGATAATCCTCACCCAAAAAGGCAATATGATAGGACTATGATTCTATTGCTTGTACACTTAATCCTAGACATTCATCTTAATGGATATGTATGGATCTGAACCATTAGATCTACTTGTAAAATACTATATAAAGGCTAGTTAGGCTTAGGTTTTATTCATTCCAAGCATTGTATTCAATTAAGAGCAATAAAATAGAGTTTTTTCTCTTCATCTTTGTTCTTCGTGTTCTTATTTTTCTTTGAGAGTTTGTGGGTTTATTTAGGCTTACCTAGTGTTCAATCTCTTATTTGTGCACTAAAGGCACTCAATCCAAATAAGGTTGTGACAATATTCACAAGATAAAGATAAAAAAAATGAAACAAAATTAAAAAATATTTGACATTTCTGACAAAAAAAAAAAAAAGAAATTAAAAATTAATGACAATGCCAAGATATTACAAAACTTCCCAAGTTCAATGAGGGCATAAGGCCTTGCTTGCCCCCATCGGCTGTGACTAACCCTAAAGAAACAGCATGAAATGGCTCAAATCAAAGTTCAATTTATCATTGGAATTGAGGATGTGATTAGATTTCCTTCTTAATATTTAGAAATTGCTAATTAATATTTTTCATTGTAACAGACATATCCGATTAAGCATCGTAGTTGAAGAATTGTTAATTCATGAAAACAGCTTTTGTACCTTTAGAGAGGAAATCTTCTCATTCAATGCCAAGAACTTTACTTGAACCAGCACTTAAAGATGCCTCACAAGTTTAGAGTGTAATAATTTCCTATAAATGAACAGAAAACATAAGGCTTAAACACAAAACCAAAAATAAATTCAAGATTTTCAATTTTTGCTTCAAGAATGAAAGACAAGATCTATCTTTATTATTAAAAAAAGATGCATAAGCTTCATAAAATTCAATAGTAACTTCAACTATATCTTTAACTAATCAAACACACAACTAACAAAATAACTTCCACATAATATTCAGAAGTCTTTTATTTTCCCTATTCTTGATCTTCTAATTTTCTTTTCTTGGAAGGGAATTTAAATTAATTGAAAGTGAAAGAAATGTAGTTAAAATTAATAACAGATCATAAATATTTGAAGTTGAAAGATCATTAATAGTTATATATACCTGAATTGACGTTTAGCAAAATCTCTGATCACCAATTAGCGTAGAGATTTGAGAATACAACTTCCAATATCCAACTTCATGGTAAAAGTAAAAACACCAATTAGTTCTTTTTATTTAAAAAAAAAAAAAAAGAACAAAAACAAAAAAAGAAAAAAGAAAAGAGAATCCATAGGTATCTTCTTATATCTAACAAACCACTACTTCTTCCTCAATTCAAACATCAATTTCAAATAGGAATTCTCCACAACACAATAAGGATGAAAAAGAAACCACAGATTTATGCTTTGAATTGAAGATATGTATGATTGAGCTTTATTAGTATTTTTAAGTAATTTTTTTTTTAATTACAATATAAATATCTAACAATGGCGAATATCTTAAATGAAAAATTAAATAAAATTAGTGCATTTAAGAATTCACTTAAAGATATATGAAGACAAATTGCAGTAGTCTTAGACAAAGTAATATCTTGCTAATGAACACTAATTAAGATGGAATGGTAATAGATATAACAGATGAAGGGAAGAGGAAGATGTACAATTAACAAAGTTAGTTTAATACAAATACAAGTATTTGAGCATTCAAATAAACTATATATAATTACTATTTCTTTAATTATAATTGTTATTTCAATTATCAAGATTCAATGTTATTCCACCTTGTCATTTGAAGAAATATTAATGTTGTGTTCTTATGGTTCTGCTTTTCACAAAATTCATTAAATAGAAACCAACAGAAAACCATTGGGGATGCTACTTCTCAAGCTCTTTGGACTGAAAAATGTATTAGAAATTCTGTGTTTTCCTTTTTATTAGTGAAGCCTTATTTTACTCTCATATTAATCCTAAAGAAACAGCATGTTATGGCTCAAAATCAAATTTCAATTTCTTATTGGAATCATTAGAGTTATTAGATTTCCTTTTTTATATTTTTAAACTATTAAGTAATATTTTTCATCATAATAGACATATTTGAAAAATAATTAATCCATAAAATTGCTTCTCTACCTTTAACAAGGAAATTTTCTCCTTCAGTACTAAGAACTTCACTTGAATTAACACCTAAAGATGCCTCACAAGTTTAGAGAGTAATAAATTTCCTGCAAATGTACAGTAACATCGAATGACTAACCAAAATGAAAGAACCAAATAGAGGAAATATAAACCTTAAACACATAACAAAAAACAAAATCGCATTTTCAATTTTTGCTTAAGAATGAAAGACAAGATCTTTATCATCAGAAGAAAAAAAAATACATAAGCTTCATAAAATAATTATAACTTCAACTATCTTTACCTAGTCAGTCACCCAGACAGTTAATAAATGACATCCCCAATATTCAAAAGTCCGTCATATTTTCCCAACTTCTAATTTTTATTTTCTTGGAAGCGAATTGAGATAATTTGAAAGTGAAAGGAATGTAGTTGAAGTTATCGACAAATTGCAAATAATGAAGTTGAAAGATCATCAATAGTCATACCTAAATTTTACCGTAGTTTCCAAGATCACCGATAAGCATGAAGATTCAAGATCACAAATTCCAATGTCCAACTTCAAGATAAGTACAAACACTTAATGTCAAGCTGACAATTGCACTTTATAACAAGCTCTCTTTATATTCTTTTTAACCACGAGAATAGGAGGATCACCAAGAACAATAAGGAAAAGTTCTAAAACTTAGCCACTAATTACTAAAGAGCCTTTCAATCCATAAAGCTTTTCTTTAAAACTGAAGTCAGAAAAGGATTGTCAATGGAGCGGAACTCATTCAATTCAACATTAATGTTCTCATATTTAAGGAACCACTATAAGTTTCCATCAAATCAAACATCAATTTGTAATGGAAACAATCCCTAACACAAGAAGGAAAAAAAACAAAAAAACTAAAACAACAGATTTAAGCTTTATATTATTGAAGATATGGTTGAGCTTTATTGATATTTCAAGTAATTTTTTGCATCACAGTAGAAATATCTAATGGTACGATGAATATCATTAATGAAGAATTTAGACAGAATTAGTGCATTAAAGTTCATTTTCCATACCTACTATAACGAGATCACTTCGATCACTACTGAGAACTTCACTTGAATATCACTTATAGATATATGAAGCCAGACTGCACACAATAAAGTTTATGTAAATAGAACTTGAATAAACGTATACTTGACGATAAAGTATTGGATTGTAGGGAATTAAGGGAGAAAAATATTAAAAAGGAAAATCAAGGTCAAGAAAAAGTATCTTGCATAAGTAAATAATAAGTTGTTTGCATCTTCAATTTCATATTCCTTCATAAGATTGTTCTAATGATTTGAACAATCTCACATTGTAAAATTCAACCAACTTCAAATAGGATTCTGAGCAATATAATTGCATAGTAAATGCGGTGTAGAGTTCTATCTTCAATAAGAGCCAAATGGAAGATTTTAGAACACAACTTGCACTGTCCAACTTCATCATAAAGTAAAAACAATTTATTCCAAGCAGACAAGTGCACATTATAACAATCTCCTTTTCTTTTTAAAACCAATGTGAAAAAAAAAAAACCTGTATCTTCTTATATCTAACAAACCACTATACCTCTTTTTAAATTCAAACATCAATTTCAAATTCTAATTATCCATAAAACAAAAAGGATAAAAAAGAAACCACAGATTTGAGCTTTGAATTGAACATATATATGGTTGAGCTTTATTAATATTTTAAAGTATCTTTTTTCGTCACAATAGAAATAACCTTAAATGAACAAGATAAAATTAGTGCATTAAAGATAGTTTTTCCATACCTTCTGCAACGGGATCACTTCAGTCACTACCAAGAACTTCACTTTCAGATATATGAAGCCAAATTGTATACACAATCTTAGAGACAACAATATCCTGCTGATGACAGAACGATATTAGAGATAACAAATGAAAGGAATTTAAAGCTTATGTCACTAGAGAGATTCTTGAAAATAAAGAATTGGATTGTAAAGAATTAAGGGACAAAAATCAAGATCAAGAAAATGTATCTTGCATAAGCAAATAAGTAACTTGTTTGTATCTTTAATTTCATATTGTTTTATATGATCGTTCTCATGATTTCAACAATCTCATGTTATACAATTCAACTGACTTCTACTAGGATTTTAGCATACATAATTGCATAAAAGAGTTCATACGGCATAGAATTCTATCTGCAAGCTCAAAATCTAAATCCTAATATCCTTCCCTAACCCTAATCTTCTAATCTTTTATTTCTTTAAAAATCAAGTCGAATATTGAAAGTGAAAGGATTACAATTATGCAGTCAAGCAAAAGTCAGAATACAAACGATATTAAAAGTAAATAATTGTTGAGATTGTCGAACTAAGTTCAACCAAACTAGTATTGCATGAGAACATGGGTTTTCCTAAATTGTTTCTATATAGAATTGTTTTTCTTTAGGAATACAATTACGAATAGGAATATAATTGTACTAAAATAAAATTCCTATTATAATATAAGATTTGAGTCCTATTAGAAATAGTATCTCAGGTATTACCTATAAAAAAAGATCAGATCCTAGAGTTAGGTAATTGAATAGATTAGAAGGCAAAACCACAATTAAAGAGTGAGAGCCACTAAAGAGAGGTTAAGTGAGAGAGCCAATTTGTGAGGCTTGTGAAAAACTCTTGTAATCTTTATTCTTACTCAAAGTGAAATTGCTCAGTAGCAAAGTGGACATAGCTCTCATACGGAGAGTGACGTTTGTGTGTGTGGTTGATTATTTGTCCCTTGTTCGCTTTATTTTTGCTTTCATAGCGATTTAAGATTTGCTAGCATTCGATTCCCCACAACAACTAGTGTTAGAGCCCCGATTTGAGGAAGAAAGCGACAGTTGGAGAAGAAGGAGGATTTGTGCTTGGGATTAATAGTTTTGATGGAGCATATTATGCATTTTGGAAGATGCGGATTAAAGGTCATTTGTATGGCAGAATATTACATCTACCTCTCTTAGGAAATAAACCCAAAGAAATGTCAAATGAAGACTAGACACTCTTTGATAGACAAGTATTGGGAATCATTCAATTGACATTGACCAAGAACATGAAAAGTATCGTGGTGAATGAGACAACCACAACAAGGTTGATGGAAATCTTTTCTGATATGTATGAGAAGTTTTCTATGAAAAGATTAATTAATCTGATGATAAGAGAAGGTGCTTCCGTGACAGAGCATATGAATGATTTTCATACAATCATTACTCAATTGTCGTCTGTAAAAATTGATTTTGATGAAGAATGTCTTCATACTTATGGCCTCCCTATCAAATAGTTTGGGAGCCCATGAGAGCAGTAGTTAATAATTCAACAGGTAGTACGAAATTAAAACTCATCTATGTTAGGGATAAAATTCTCTCTGAGGAGGTTTGCAGGAAAGATTGAAGTGAGATGACATCAAATACTTCGCATGTTGAAACAAAAGGTAGGGGCTATGATATAAATTCAAACTGAGGCAAAGGAAGATCCAAAAGCAGGAAAGATTCAAGTGAGACGACATCGAATTCTTTGAATGTTGAAACAAGAGGTAAGGGCTACGATGGAAATTCAAACTGAGGCAAAGGAAGATCAAAATCAAGGAAAGGAAGAAGCAAGTCTAGGTTTTGGAAAAAGATAGTATGTTAAAGTTGTGGCAATAAATGCCACATACAGAGGAATTGCAAAGCACCAAAGAAAAAGGAGAACAACAATGACACCACCAATGTCGTAACTGAAGAGGTGCAAGATGTTATACTTTTATTTGTTGATAGTTCTATTGACTCTTGGGTTTTAGATTTAGAAGATTCATTCCATACCACTCTACATCATGAAATTCTAAATGTTATGTGGTTGAAAGTCATGGAAAGGTATACCTAACAGATGGATAACCTTTAGATATTATAGGTATAGGTGATGTTAGGTTGAAGATGACAAACATATATGTGTGAAAAAACCCAGAAAGTAGAACATGTACCAAGATTGATGTGCAATCTAATATCAGTAGGGAAGTTTGCCAATGTAAGGCATAATGTGTCCTTTGTGGATGGTGCATGAAAAGTTACTAAAGGAACTTTTACATGACTTATAGTTGTAGAGATTCAGTTGTAGTCTCAGATGCCAGTGTTACATCAAGTTTGTGGGTTGACTTCGACATAAGAGCGAAAGAAATGAGGGAGCTTCAATCAAAGGAAAAACTACTAGAGTTGAAGTCAATTGATCGCAATTTGTGCGAAAGTTGCATCTTTGACAAACAAATAATGGTGAGTTTTTCCAAAGTAGCAAGGGAACGAAAGACAAAAAAGTTGGAGTTTGTTCATACAAACGTGTGGGGACCCACTCCCTGTCATTACTTGGAAGCTCAAAATACTATGTGACATTCATTGATGACACGAGCAAAAAGGTATGGGTCTATTTTTTTGAAAAATAAATCTTATGTTTTTGATACTTTTAAAAGGTGGAAAGGCATGGTTAAGAATGAGACAAACTTAAAGGTAAAGTGCTTGGATAAGATAATGGGAGAGAGTACATAGATGAATGGTTCAAAGAACATTGTGCAAATAATGGGATCAAGATGGAGAAGATCATTCCTGCAACTCCTCAACAGAATGGTATCGTCGAAATGATGAACAAAATCCACGCATGAGTACATGCTAAACTACCACAACATTTTAGGCTGACGCAATTAATACCTAGCCTCCTTGCTCAATGGAGGACCCTCTGTACCTTTGAATTGCAAGATCACAACAGAAGTTTGGAACGGCAAAGAGGTAAAATATTCTTTTTTAAGAGTGTTTGGTTGTTTAGCCTATGTTCACATTGACTATACTTTTAGAACAAAGTTTGATGCTAAATCTAAGAAATATTTTTTCATTAATTATGGTTACATCGAGTTTGCTTATCATTTCTGGGATGACCAAAAAATGCAAGATTATGAGGAGCAAAGATGTCATCTTCAATGAACATGTAATGTGTAAGGATAGGCTCAACAAGAAGTTCCTTTGAAAGACTTCCCAATGAATGACATGCAAGACAATGACCACGAAAATCAAGAAAATATAGCTCCAAAAGTTGAACCACAAATGCTCGTGTTTGAACCCAGAAGATCTTCCAAGACTATAAGAGCACCACAAAGGTACTCCCCTTCATTACATTATATTTTACTAACTGATGGTAGTGAATAGAAGACAAAGTGTTATGAAGAAGCAATGCAAGTTGATGACTCAATCAAGTGAGAGCTAGCTCTGAAGAATGAGATGGACTCATTATTAACAAATTAAACCTGAAAGTTAACAGAGCTACCACAAGGGAAGAAGGCATTACAAAACAAATGAGTTTATCGGATGAAAAAGGAACATGATGGTAGCTAGCGATATAAGGCAAGATTAGTCGTGAAAGGATTTCAACTAAAGAAGGTATCATATTGAAATTTCCGAAAGGATTTCAACGGAAAGAAGGCATTGACTATATTGAAATTTCCAGTTGTCAAGTTGACTACAATAAAAACAGTACTTGGGGTAATGGCAAAAGAAGACCTTCATCTGGAGCAGTTAGATGTAAAGACATCGTTTCTTTATGGAGAATTGGATGAAGAAATTTATATGCAACAACCACAAGATTTTAAAGTACAAAGAAATGAGAGAATGGTGTGTGAACTTCAAAAGAGCATATATGAGCTAAAACAGACGCCTAGACAATGGTACAAAAAGTTTGATGGGTTTATATGTAATAACTGTTTCCTAAGATGCCAAGTAGACGAGTGTTATTTCAAAAAACTTGATAACTCTTATATCATCTTATTACTATATATAGATGACATGTTGATTGCAAAGGCTTGTAAACAAGAAAGACACAAGCTAAAAAGGCAATTGTCAAAGGAATTTGTTATGAAGGTTTTGGGAGCTACAAAACCTTGGTATGAAGATAACTAGAGATAAGGCCAAAAGTTTCTTGAAGTTGTCACAAGAAAAGTATATACAAAAAGTACTCAACAGGTTCAACATGGATGGAACAAAGCCAATAAATATACCTTTGGCTAGTCACTTTAAACTATCCAAAGATCAATCACCTATAACAGAGCATGAGTAAGACTACATGGCCAAGGTACCTTATACATTAATGATTGACAGTCTTATGTATAGTTACAACAATTCCACACTTTATTCTATTAAGAACCCTACACCACTACCTAGCCTAATTCCTATCAAAGACCCAAAACCCAGCTCAGTTCTTATCAATTTGGAAGTGGTTCCTATCAGCTAGTAAGGAGCTGATATGGTTACAACAATTCCTAGAAGAACTAGGTTAGAATTATGAGAATAGCATTTTGTATTGTGATAGTCAAAGTGTCATTTGTCTAGCAAAAAACCTAGTCTACCATGCTAGGACAAAACACATACAGGTTCGATATCATTTCATATGCTCATCTTTGGAAGAAAGAGTTATAACTCTCCAGTCGATGATCAATCTTTAACACAAATACAAATAAGTGTTTGAAATAACTCAACACTAAAAAATTAACAAAACAAGTGTGGTGGTGGGCATGATGTTTAACACGGTGGTGGTATAGAGGTGTGAAGGTGCATAACATAGAAAAGAGTTGTAGTGGATAGTGGTTGGCTTGGCCAGTGGCCGGTGGCCGGTGGCCTAGTGGAAGCATTCACCTAATTAAGCCTCTTCTCCGACAAACTCGCTAGGAGTCGAGTTCTTTTCATTCTTTTCAGCGAAGGAGAACCGACGTAGGAAGATTTAATAAACTAATCCTACTCTTCCTACATAAGATGCTATCCGCCCCTGAGCTTTTATTGTTAGAACTTAATAAAGTCTATGATAAATAAAGAGCATGAAGATTTGAGTATATAATGACCAAATTCATGATGAGTAAAGTGAAAACATTTTATCCCAAAATTACAAATGCATAAATTTGTTTTTGGTACCTTCCGTAAGGAGATGCCCCCAAATACTACTCAGAACTTCACTTGAATATAGGCATATGAACGCAAATGCCACAAATTTAGAGATGGTAATAATATCCTGCAAAACGAAAAATGAGAGAGGATAAACTGAAGGAAAATAAAGTTTACTTGAATATGACAACAGAGATGTTGCTTGATCATAACATTTTAAATGGTAGAGAATTTAGGAAATAAAAGGGGGACAGTTTTGCATCTTCTGTTTCTCTTTTTTATAGAAGAAAGCAAGATGTGGGAAAAGATAAGAAAACATTAAACATACCAACTTTATACACATAGTTATGGAGCAAAGAATAAACATAAAAATAAACAAATTAAATAAATAATAATGAATAACGAAGCAATAAAAAATTTCTATGCATAATTTGTATGTGTATATTACTCAAATAATGAGGGATTCAAAGTCAAAGAATATTGTTTAGACTTGTTTGTATATTTATTTTTATTTCAGTTATTCATGAACTCAATTAGCATATCTGAGTTCAATTCTATCTTCGATGAGTAAGACAGATGGCTACTGAAATCAATTCCATTCCATTCATATTCTAATTCCTCTAATTTTTGGCTGTGTTTAATTTACCAATTCTATTCTTGGAAAATAAGATTGAAACAACTGAAAGTGCAAGGATTGATACTAGAAAAAAAAAAAACAGAATAGAAACAATATCCGAAAGTAAATAATGAAGTAAAAAATGGAAAGTAGCCATACCCAAATGAATGCTACCCTTGGAATGCGGCTGAGCTAGCAAATTCTGGTCACCAATGAGCTTGAAAATTTGAAAACAGAACTTACAACGTCCAACTCAATGATGCATAAAGCAAAAAGAATGATATTCCAAGATGACTAAAGCACGAAACAAGATCCTTTTCTTCGCTTTCATTATCAAAGTTCAGATGCCAGATAAGAGAAGGAAGAAAAGCATTCCAATTAAAATAAAATAATGAAAATGAAGGAATACTCTGTTTTCGAAGGAACTTCACTTTATCTTTGCCTTCATCTTTAGGTGATGCATAGGAAAACATAAACAATTAAAAAGCAAATTAGAGCACAAGTTTCAACAAAAGAATGACTTCAACTGTACTCAACTTAATCAACACGAATAGCTTCAGCAAAGATATTGAACCCTGGGAAAAATCTAAATATTGATAAATTTGAATTAAATTTTTATTAACTCCTTTTAATAGATAATCCAAACACTCCATAGATAAGGATACTACAAAAATACATTTCATAAGATTATTGTAATATAGAATTAGAACGAGAAACTGATAACATAATACCAATAACACAAAGCTGGTATTTTTGAGGTATAAACTTTAATGAATGTCAAACATAATCTTGTAATTTTAATTTTAAAAACACTAGTCATTAGCCCAACTATTAAGCTCTCAATTTCACTCTGCAAACTCATTCAAGGCAATTTGTTCATGGCCTCAGTCTTATTTGAAAGCATTTTCTCAAGGTAATTTTCATTCTCATTCAGAATACAAAACTCTCAGTACTATTTACTGGTCTGGGTCAATGTATGATTTTGATCCAACTGAAGTATACAGAAACAAAAATCCTCATCTCTCCGAAGTCCCAAAACAACAGATTGAATTACAAAACATGAGAAATTGGCTCCTTAAACCATTTATTAATTTTAGAAAAAGAATGCATGCCAAATGACACATTTATTACACATGAAAATGCTCCTACAAACCCTTTCCAAACCATTATACATAAGCGTGTTCAACCATCTTTTGTATCTCCTGCCTTCAACACAAACCAAACTATTCCATGGATGGAAGCTGTTCGAGGATGAGCGATCAAGAGAAAAAGTCATTTAGAAAAAAAAAAAAAATCAACGCATGAAAACACAAATGAAAAACTGTAATTGAATCCTTTGAATAAAACCTGTTGCTGCATACTAAATCAATAACTCAAAACTTATTATTTTTCCCGTTTCCTTTTGTTCATTGTTGTAACATGTCCTTCACTATGTAACAGTAATATGGTACATATTCACAGAACATTTTAACTGGAACTGGAGAAAAGAAACGTATAAGACTTCTACATAGCCACAGAATCAATTAACTTAAAAAATTGACCTCTCATGGTTAACAAGGGAAAACATGGCATGAAAAATCAATGAATTTATTTCCCTTGAACAGACAGTTATATAGAAAAAGAACACGCCACTAAATCAAACTAAAATACAACATGGAGAGGCTCTCTGCTATAAAATACAAACTGGATTCCTTTCCTCATGATCTGATTCTGCTGTGGAAAACTAAGACAAGTTTCTCTCACGCATAAATGATTCTATTTTCTCAACATCTTCAGCAGTATCAACACCATGGGCTTCATGGTCAACCTTTATCACCTGCAAAAATACATATGGTTCAACTTTTGGGGTTTTGTATTCTGACAAGAAATGCCCCAAAACATTCTGTGTAATACTTTAGAATACTCATTCATGAAAAGTAATATGATTTTGAAGGCAGTGGAGTCAAAGAAGTACTTAACCATGAGAACGTCTTGATGGCCTGAAAAAGAAGATACACCCCCGTCTTCCAAATTTCCAATGAACTAGCTTATATATTATTAAGTGCAGCAAAGAGAATGATTTCCAATACAACGACATGGCATCAATGCATATTGCACTGTTAACAATGGGCCTATATTTTTGGGCATTTGAATAACCTTGTTCAGACTACATAATAACTGATTGCTTTTTAAAGATCCAAACCTCTATGAGTGGACCAGAATAAATATTTACATTGAACACTTATAATATGAACATATAGCCATTCTTGCAATGCAGTATTTCAAGCCACATGGAATAAAAAATCTTTCATATAAGTTAGGCATATTAATATTACTCCACCTTACACAATGCAGTCGCCAAACAGGTTATAACGTGAAATAAGGATTAAAACCTATGTGGTCATAGAAATGATCAAAAAGAAAATAGTTTACTAGCAATGCTATTAAGGAGACAGCCAAATGATCAGATTTCCATGACACATCCAAACACTTCTGACAGTAGGTTTTAAAAAATTGATGCATTACTGAAATTATCGTTTGATGACTTAATATAAAAGAAGTCACTCAAGGCACAATTACAGAAAAGAAGTCTACTATACCTTCATCTTATACCCATTCTCAAGAACTTTCAGCTGTTCAAGATCTTCTTCTAGTTGAAGAGGGGTAGGTTGAAGCTGTGGATATATCTTCAGAAACTTTGAATCATAGCTCTGGCCCAACAATAAAACACTATAAATTCACTGGAAGATAACATAATATGACAATAATGTTACCATCACAACAAGAGGAAAGTTTCTTTTTTTCTTTCAAGAAAAGGAAAAGGGTGGAGCCATTTTGACACCTGAATTCCAAGATGAAGCATATATGGAAACTGTGGATTAACCCTTCCTGACCTGTATCAAGTAGTAGGCAAGTTCATCAACCAGCCCAAGACGTTATAAAAAATAATAATAATAATAATAATAATAATAATAGTAACAAAGTACACGTAGAGATATATATTCTCACTTGTTATATGGAATCAGTCCCCTTGAAAAATAAATTGCATAACCACGATTATCCACCACACATTTCACTCGATTTGGATCAAATGCATCTTCAGGTTTTAAAGATGTGACAGCAGTGCTAAAAACTGCATCTGGAGCTGCCTGCAGCAGAACAAGTCATCTTCAACATGAACTCAAGGCATAAAGTATTATGTGAATATGATAACACAGTCAAGAGATCAAACTACAGATTTGTAAAACATATAGTCAAGCTCACTCAACCTATATCAGGATGACAAAGTAAGGTCAAAGGACACATCATGTTGTTCAAAGAAACTTTCTCTGAATTATTTGGATTATGATGGGCCATATTAACTTCTTTTTCTTAATTAAAAGCATATGCATGCTAAAAAAAAAAAAAAATACCTGCAGAGCTTTAACAATGCCATCTATTATCTCTGGTTCTATAAGAGGCTCATCCCCTTGAATATTGACTACAATATCATACTTCTTATCAAGTTTTTCTAGCGCTTCATTGCATCGTTCAGTACCTACAAGTTAAACAAGATTATTAGCAAATCCAATCATGACATAAAATTTGCAGTGAAATTATTACCATTTTGGCAAGATTCTGAAGTCATTATCACATCAGCGCCAAATCCTCGGCAGCATTCTGCAATCTTTTCGTCATCCGTTGCCACAACTAGATCATAAGAGCACAAAATCAGACATTAGAAACACAGACTGCAGCCATAGGAACAAGCACAGAGATAACATAACAAAATAAAATCTAAAACACCAGAAGCTCGAGATGATTTGCTAGAACTAATATTAAAAGTTGTAACATCAGAAAACGCTCTATCTTTTATAATTTCAGCTATGTTCAAAACTATATCCAAATGAACTTTGAACCACATTGTTAACCTAAGGATGTCTCACCTTCAAAATAATCGTACAACGAAGAGAGAATTTTCTACAAAAGGCACTACTCGTATCTAGATGTGATGCAAACAGAATGTTGAACTAACAGAAGCTAGCAATTGAATTTAGGATCCAGAATCAAATTCAAAAACAACTTCTTCACGAGTATTCACTCTGAATAGCTCAAAGCAATACCAACATATCTCAAGGACAAAGTTGATATTACATGAACCACAAATTTTAACATAGTGCATCATTTAATTGACACAAAAATCATGCAAGGAAATATATACAATACCCAAGTGATCCAATGTGTTTGCCAATTTGGATCTTTCCCATGTTCTCTGCAAGGCACCATCGAAAACAGTGAGTCAAACAGCTTCAGTTCACTAGATCCTAAGATACTATTAAAACCTATAATTTCACACAAATAACCAAAATCACCCGAATCTTCTTCATTACAAAACTAATGGATAAAAAAAAAAAATGAAACTTTATTATGGAATTGTTTTTAATACTGCTGCAAACCCAATTCATATTAAATTAAAAAGGATTGAAATTAAAAAAAAAAAAAATGTTTTGAAGAGGGATCTAATTGAGAAAGCCAAAAGGGAACCTGGATCATGGGCTTGCCGAGGATATTAACGAGGGGTTTGCCCTGGAACCGAGAGGAAGCGAAACGGGCGGGTATGATGCCCACAACCCGACTCCGCAACTTCTTCGATTGACCCAGATAAGCGCGTGCTCCGATGGCTACAGCAATGGCTGCTCCGGCCACAATGCCGTGCACGATCCATGATTTAGTTGAGGAAGATGAAGATTCAGATGATGAACAAATTGACATTGGGATCAGATTTAGCTCTCACACTCTCTTTGGGCCACTTTCACTGAAGTATTGTGTTCGTTTTTACTTCTTGTTACCTCTCTTTCAATTTTCTCCCCGGCAGCAGCAGCTGTAATGCAGAGAAGGACGGGAGCTTTTCTGGGCCACATGGGCCGACGGGCTAGTGGGCTTCCAGCTCGGTCCACCGGAAACCGATGCCCAATTGATAATCGGACTCAAGCAGCAAATAAGAACAAAACAAATCTCATCAACAAGAGTTAATTACATTAATCTCCCCGAAATTTAATTAACTAACAAAAATTTATATCAAGTTTCGGAAATAATGTAATTCTTTTTATTGATTAAGCTTTCATTGTTAAAATAAATGAGTAATTCGAAATTATATATATATTATGGGTCCGTTCTTTAATGTACAATAATTACTAAATTGTGTCTTATTTATTTAAAAAAATATTTTAATAATTGTATTAATTAAGAATAAGATTTACTAAAAATAAAATTATGTATTGTACTCTTAAAAAAAAGCGTTAAATAAACATATCAAATGTAAAATATTTGTGAATTAAAAGCAACCGCGTTACTAAAGCAAGTAAAGCTTCCCTCTCAAAGCTCTAATAGACACAGGCATGGCAATGTTTTTCAGGATTTCGGGGACACGTCCCACCCCGTCCCATATGGGATGGGAAAGCCCCAATTTTTTCGGGGATAGGGGCGAGGGTGGGGGGTGTTTTAATCCTCGTCCTCGAGGATGGGGCAGGGGTGGGTGATGCCTTTCCCCTAGCCCGCCCCGTATATAATATATAAAATTAAAAAAAATGTATATATATATATTTACTTTTCACTAATATCCTTATATTTTACCTAATTACATAATTATCCTACCTATATAAACTCATATTTTCTTAATTTTCCTTACCCTAAACAATTAAATAAGAACAAACCCTGACCCATATTTATGTATAATTAATTATGTTTAAATGATTAATTTAAATATTTGTCATGTGGACGAAGATTAACTATTGTATTTGATAATGCTAAATTAATTTATGTTTATATAAAATTAACGGGACGATGATAGGCCTTTAATATTTCTCTTTGGGGCGGGGAAGGAAAATTGGTAAAAAATGATTTTGAAAGCGAAGATGGATACGGTGGATGAGATCTCCGCCCGCTCCGCCCCATTGCCATGCCTAAATGGACAAGTACTCGAACAGTATGGGATGACGTTACCCACTGTCCACTGAACTTGATCGTGACATTCATGTTGAATGGAAGGGCACACAGATTTCAAAGGCCAAGGGAATGGCGCGGGACAGGAGAATATATATGATATATCAGACCCTGACTGACACACCAGTCAAACTCATTAATGGCGCTACTTCTTCAACGTTAACTACAAGATAGATGGAGACATCAACTTTGGAAAAGCTAAACGCTGAAGTTATAAGACGCCTCTACCTAACATCAGACACTACAAGAAGAGTAGAAGACCAAGCTAGCCACGCTCTCTCTCTTATTTTGCCCACCAGTTTTAGTAAAAAGATTTGCGATTAGTCTTTGGATGGAACCCAACATGATTTTCTGTTTGCCCATTCGCGTATTGTCAGCTGCAGTGTAATCAAATCACCATCTGGGGTTCAAAGTTTCAAAATTGATTGTGGAGTGGAGGTCTGAAACTTTGATTTGATTTTCTTCTTACAGCCGCTCGCCATTATTATGGTTCTATGGACCACACTTGTATGGGTAAACATTTCCTTGCTTAAAACTCACTCAGAACAAGACTAAATTTAATTCCTAAAAGGCTAAAACAGAATGCTTTACAGGTTTCTGTATTTCTTTGGATTCAAACAAATACTTGTCTGAGTTTAAAACCATTGTTGAAAAACACAAGATCATGAACAATTTTTAGCTCCAAAAAAAAAAAAAAAAAATATATATGCAGAAGGTGGTTTCTAAAGACCATAGACAGAGCCAATTGTCCTTTATCTTCATAAGCTGAGTTCATCTCCATTTCTGAGGTGCTATTTCTCAATATGCATGTTTTTTAATGAGTAAGTGACTAAAATAAGATTGAACTTTAATGCAAAAAACAAAAACAATAGAGAAAATAATCAAAATCTATTGGTAAGAACCTTGGACAAATTCAGACTGTATGCTACCAAAACAGCAACTTTAGACAATTCCATTGAAGTTCATGTGAATGAACATTTCAAGACAAACCGCCTATCTTGACACATTCAACAATGGTCACTGTTTCTTTTCCAAAAGAGAATAATAAGAAGGACAAAACTAGTTAAGTTTCTTTGATAAGCTGAACTTCTGTTTTGAAGAGGAGAACACACAGCGAGTCAAGCGAGAAGTACATAAACCCGCCGGGCGAATGAGTCACAAACGACCCAAAACTCTTCCCCACCACGCAATGCCACGCCGGCCCGTACGCTAAATCAAACTCCTACGATAAAACAAACGACGAAACATTCATTCAAACAGACTTTGTTGAAACTTGAAAGAAGGAGAGAGGTTCAGAATACAAAAAACCAAAAAAAAAAAAAGGAACCTTTTTGAGGGCACGAGCCAGGTGGGTGGGATTGGGGCGTGAATTTTTGGGGGCTGAATCAACGAGCGATCTGACGAAATGCAGAGCACGTTGTTGCATGTAAACCGGCATGTCCGACGATCTCAACCGCACGTTGAGGCTGATCGCGGTGGCGGCTAACTTCACCTCCTCTGTGGCACGCCTTTCATGGGGTTGTTTTGCATGAACTTGTTTTTCCTTTTCCATTGAAGAAGGTTTGGCAGTCGTGTGAGAGTTGTTGAAGAAAATGTATTGATTTTGGTTTGAAACTTTGACCATGTAAACGAGGAGGAAACACTCACATACAAGGAAGTTTGTGTACTGGCTGCGAGGTGGTTAACTTTTGTCCATTCAGATATGTACACGTGTCGTACGATGCATATTGATTAGGCCCTCTTTTGTAAGTTTAATGGAAATGGTTCGGATATGTCGGGATTGTGATTTGTGAGTACAAATACTGACACGAGGAAGGCATGGAAATGGTATGGTTTGATTTTGTTGACCTGAGTCAAAATCAATTTCTCATGTTCCAAAATTCGTTTATTCAATCTTATTAGGGTGAGCACACATAGCGGGTAGGACGTACATCTCAAGTAGAATCAAAACCAAAAGCTACTCAAAACTGATATTATGTGGGCAAGTTTCAGCTCTTGTTTCGATTTTTACCCAAAACCAAAAGCTGGGAAAAGAATATAAAGCAGGTATCCGGTTTAGAACTTGTTTGTGTTTTAGTTTTGATTGAGAAATTTTATGTGAATTGTGATAAATTGATTGAATTCAAATGTTGCTTAGAGATTAGAGGATTTATAAGTCACATTAGATACAAATAAATGAGTAATCAAAAGTTAAAAACTACTAAATATAGGTTTTATTATTTGTTAGGGGTATATTTATATACTTTTAAGGTATTTTTGTCATTTTTTAAACTAATAGGGGGTAATTGATTTTTTACAGGGTACCCGGGTAAGAAACCATAAACTGTATTTCAAGTTCTGGTTCCTTGAATTTAAGAACCGGAACCTTTTGATTTCAATTTTGGTTTCTTTTTTTGGGAACCTGTACTATGCGTTTCAGTTCCGGTTCCCACGAAAAATGCAGGGTACTTGAAACCGTTCACCCCTACTTATTACATATAAATAATTTATGGTAGGGATGACATTTTTAACCCCAATTTATCGTGAAAAGACATTTTTGCTTTGTTTCGGAAACACCAGATATTATTCCAATTTTTTAATTCAAGCATTAAAACTTAAATTGTAAAAGGACAATTTTGTCAATTCATCTCACATATATAATACTATGAAATAGTGATGCTATTGGCCCCCATGTTTTATTTTTTAGACTATATTTTTAAATTACCATTTTATTCTTACTATTTAAGACATAAAAGGGTTGTGCATACGGCATAAACTCCACCCATAATAAATCCTTGTACTATAAATCTAAAAATTTTATTTTCTATTTTAATCATAAATCCTAATTTGGTTATAAAATATAGAGATGAAATTTATGGAATAGAGAAAGTTTGACCAACAGCATGTAAGTACTAAATTCTTTGTTTTATTAAATTCCTTTTTTTTTTTTTTTTTTTTAATGACCAAGGGTAGGGGTGTGCAAAAAAATCTGATGACATCTAGTTCGTATCCAATCTGATCCGATCCAAAAAATCGGATTGTATTTGGATATCAATTTTTGGAAGATCCAGATTTTTGGATCAAATGCTGAATCGGCTCTACAAAGAAACCGGATATTTGGATCTGATCCACTTTTGTCTATAACTACAAGTTTTAAGAAGTTATTTTGAGGTCCTATGTGAAAAGTGGTAAAGTATGTGGTAAAGTATGTGGACTGTTTAAATACAATGACAATTTTGGAGGTCAAAATGTAATCAAATTATGATGTGTTAGGGATACTAAAAATAAAGCAAAATTTTAAGGGGCAATTTGATATTTTCCATGCAAATTGGGATAAATCCAGATATCTGGTTTATCCGATCTGAATATTTGGCTCGGATCAAAATCGGAATGGATTCGGATCAAGTTTCATCCTGATTTGAATTTTCGAATCGGATATCCGGTTTTGCACACCCCTAACCGAGGGTGTCCAAGTTAGTTTACGAGCACTTCAACTAATCTTTAAACTTGGGACCTTGGAACTACCGGTCCAGTAAGAGCTCCATTCCCTTTTTTTTTTTTAATAACCGGAGGTGTTTGGCCAGTTTACGTGCACCTCAACTAATCCCCCGAGACCTTGAAATTATCGGCTAAGTAAGAGCTCCAATGGCTACCCCTATTAGCAACCTGGAACTACCGGTCAGGTAAGAACTCCAGTGGTTACCCCTATTATCAACCGTAGAGGGACTCGAACTCAGGACATTTTGAGTAATACACCTAAGAGTCCCTATCAAAGCACTCAATCACCTAGAGGTAGTTAACTTCATCCCCCCTTCTTAAAACTTTATAAACTATCTAATGCATTTAAATTTCTTTCTTATTATTCTTAGTTTTTTTGGAGCAAAACACATGTTAATGGATCCATCTTTGAACATTGGATTCAAAACACATAATAAATATTGGTTATTTCATTGAAAATCATTTGGGCATGTGGGTGTCAAAGCTTCTCAAGTGATGGACTACATGGTTGATGGACTACATGGTTGATCAAGTTGAGAGGTTTTGCTACAATCGGTTTTACAAGAAAGGATTTGCAAAACAGTCTGGATTGTCATTGTCGTGCTCAAATTAAAGACATTGATTCAGAGACTACTATTGCCTACTTAGCTGCAAAAGCAGAAACAGATCATGGATTATGTTTTGAATATACATTGGTTGATGAAAATAAACTACTTTACTTATTTCGGACCAATGATGGTCATCGATATGATTATAAATGTTTTGAAGAGTAAACGACATGTGTAAGATTTCAATTCATACAGTCAACATGTATACAATTACAAAATTTCAATTCATATATAAGTTCATAAGTATTTATAAAGATAGCAGAAGCAAATCAATACTACTAACCTTCTGCCATAACAAATTGTTGTAGATTGTCTCTTGGTCTTCACAATTTTGTCTTCTCACAGTCTGCAAGTTCTTCCAATTCAATGTGATTTTCCAATATGATGGTTTTGGAATAAAATAAATCGCTTGAATTGGAGACATGTAACTGCTCCCTTTTATGCAATAGTCTTTCCATAAAAGACAATTGCCAAGGGATAACTGCTGCAGTTTAAAAAAATATAGTGAAATTACAAATAAAGGTTTTGGACCAAATAGTAAATATGGGTAATTAGAATTTTAATTAAATTAAAAATTTTAACATTCTCCCACTTGGTCCAAACTTTTATAACACAGTCCACACATAGTAATTTTACATTCTCTATGTTTAATCAGAAAAATAAAATTGCATGAATCGTAGCGGTAAGTCCTTTTTAAACAAGTATTATATTCCATGTATTACTATGCAATTTTCTTCTTCTAAATAAACTCATTATTGTGGAATATTACTCTCTATGAACAAACCTCAAATGTTTATTCCAGATCCTCTAGAATGTTTGTTATTCTCCAAGTAACATGTATACAACTTAAAGAGAAAAAAAAACCAAAATACAAAGTTTCAGAGAACGAAAGTATTACCTTTCAAAGTGACAAAGTGGGACGTAGTCCCATTTGAACTACAAGATCCTTGAACGTCTTTGGTAGCATGCCTTTTGTTAGAGGATCAACAATCATATGTTCGATATGTATGTGTTCAATGAGCACTTCTTTGGCTTTAATGTGCTTCCTTATTGCTAAGTACTTAATGTCGATGTGTTTACTTCGACTTGCATTCTTATTATTCTTAGCAAAGAACACAACAACTGAATTGTCACAATACAACCTTATTGGCCTAGAGACAGACTCAGCAACTCCAAGCCCAAGAATGAAACTTCTCAACCAAATACCATGTGTAGTAGCCTCAAAACAGGAGACAAACTCAGCTTCCATGGTAGAAATGGCAACCAAAGATTGTTTGGCCTTTCTCCAAGATATAGCACCTTTGACTAACATAAAAACATATATGGATGTTGATTTCCAAGAATCAACACAGCTAGCGAAATTTGAGTCTGAATATCCGACAGCCTCCAAAATGTTAGACCATCTATATGTAAGCATAAAACTTTTAGTTCCTTGAAGATATCTCATGACCTTCTTTGCAGCTCTCCAATGATCTAAACTTGAATTACTTTGATATCTTCCTAACATGTCAACTACAAAAGCAATGTCAGATCTAGTACAAACCTAAACATACATTAGGTTTCCAACAGTTGAAGCATAAGTAATGGTTTTCATTTGTTCCTTTTCAATCTCAACTGTAGGACATTGGTTCAGATTGAACCTGTCACTTTTAACAATGGGTGCAACACTGGGTAAACAGTCCTTCTTCCTAAATCTATCAAGAATTTTATTAATATAAGCTTCTTGAGATAGTCCCAAAACATGTTGAAACCTATCCCTATGAATCTTAATACCAATGACATAAGACGTCCCACCCATATCCCTCATACTAAAGTGTTGAGAGAGAAATTGTTTCACCTCATGCAGCAAACCCAAATTATTGGTTGCAAGAAGAATATCATCTACATATAACACAAGAAATATGATTTTGCTCCCACTAACCTTGTGGTATATACATTGATCCATAACATTCTATGCAAAACCAAATAAAGAGACAACAGTGTGAAATCTTAAATACCACTGCTAGAAGGCTTATTTAAGTCCATAAATAGACTTCTGAAGCTTGCAAAGCAAATGCTCACCATCACTTGAAATCAACCCATCAGGTTGTTTCATACAAATCTCTTCCTCCAAATCACCATTGAGGAAAGTTGTTTTCACTTTTCAAATCCATTTGATGTAAATCTAAAGCGAAATGGCAACTAATGTCATAATGATGTAGAAGGAATCCTTTTTAGAAACTGGAGAAAACGTTTCTTTATAATCTATCCCTTTCCTTTGCGTGAACCCCTTGGCAACAAGCCTAGCCTTATATATCTCAGTGTTGCCTAATGAATCCCTTTTGGTTTTAAATGCTCATTTATAACCAATAGGGTTTTTTCTAGTAGGTAACTCAATAAGGTCTCAAACTTTATTATCTGCCATAGAATTCATCTCGTCGATCATAGCATTACACCACAACTCAGATTTACTAACATTCATAGCACGTGAAAACGTGTCTGGGTCATCTTCAACACCTATGTCACAATTAGACTCTTGCATATACACTACATAATTAATAGGAATTATTGATGAATGACCAATCTTTTACTTGATGTAGGAGCATTATTTGAAACATCACTTTTCTGAAAGACTAAGTCTCTGAGTTGATCACTACCACTGACCACGTCATTCTCAAGAAATTTGGCATTTCTTATTTCAATAATTCTATTGGAATGGTTCGGACAATAAAACTTGTATCCCTTGGATTTCTCAGCATATCCAATTAAATATGCACTAATAGTCCTAAGATCTAACTTCCGTTCTTGTATATTATAAACTCTAACTTCAACTGGACAACCCCAAACGAGTAAATGACTTAAACTCGATTTCTAACATTTCCACAACTCGAATGGCGTTTTGGGAACCACCTTAGTTGGAACTTAGTTTAATATATACATCACAGTTTTAAGAGTTCGATCCACAAGGAATGAGGAAGTTTGGAGTTACTTAGCATACTTTGTACCATATCCATTAATGTTCTATTTCTCCGTTCTACTACACCATTCTGAGATGGTGTGCCAGGCAAGGTGTATTGACCCACAATACCTTGCTACTGAAGAAATTTAGCAGATAGACCAAGTGTTTGTCCTACACCAATGTATCTACCATAATATTCACCTCCTCTATCAGATCTCACAATCTTAATTTGTTTTCCATATTGTTTCTTTACTTCTGTTTTATATATTTTGAAAGCATCCAATGTTTCATCCTTGTGATGAAACAAATAGAGATACATATATCGTAAGTGATCATTAATAAAAGTGATGAAATATTTGTTACCACTAAGCTCATGTCAGGGCAACAAATATCTGTGTGTATGATTTCTAAAAGTTCAGAACTCTTCCTAGCACCTTTCTTGGATTTGTTAGTCTGTTTTCCCTTAATGCAGTCTATACAAGTATCAAAGTTAGTAAAGTCAAAAATTTCAAAAACTCCAGCATTTACCAACCTTTTAATCCTATCAATAGAGATGTGTCCTAATCTTCTATGCCACAGAAAAGAAGAGTTTTCACTCATAGCAGTACGTTTAATACCAGTACTAGCATGTGAAGTCATTAAACTATAAGGAACAGTATCACTTAAATGAATTTTAAACAAACCATCAACCATAGTATCATTTCCAACAATAGATGAATTCTTAATTAAATTAAAAGAACTACCATAAAAGTTGAAAGAGTATTCACAAGTTACAAGTTTAAAAACTGAAATTAAATTCTTAGAAAAACTAGGAGTATAAAAGGTTCGTTCCAAATCCAAAATAAAATTAGTACTTAAAATAAGTCTAAATGTTCCAACAGCTTTAACACGTGAAGGCAGCTTGTTTCCTGAATAGATGCTTCATTCACTTCCCATCAATTTCCTTTGATCTAGAAAACCCTGTATGGTATTAGAAACATAGATTGTAGAACCAGAATCAATCTACCAATCATTATGAGAAACACAAATCATATTAGATTCATAACACACAAGAGATGTGAGGTTACATTTCTTGTTAAGTCAGGCCTTTCTTTTAAGACAATCATTCTTCATGTGTCCCTTCTTTTTACATAAGAAACTTATGCAACTTGCCTTTTCCCTTCCACTTCTTTTTCTTGCTTGAAGTGTACTTGACATTTCCTGTCACTAGATGTGCAGTTTCACTAACTTCCTGAAGCAATCTCTCCTCCTCTTGAAGACACATGGTTAAAAGTTCATTGATTGACCATTTAGCCTTTTGTGTGTTATAGGACATCTTGAAAGAGTATAATGAGATGTGAGAAAGTTCAGGACACAATGCGTCAGAAAATCATCATCAATCACCATCTGAATGAGTCTCAATTGAGCAGCAATGTCCCTCATTATCATTATGTGCTCACGAACTCCTTTAATACTGGTGAGCTTCATAGATGTCAACCTATTCATAAGGGTGTTGCCTAATGCCTTATCTGATGTTTCAAACTGAGCATGAATAACATCCATCAGATCTTTGACACTCTCACACTCCGGTATCAACCCACGAATACTACTCATAATGTGAGATTTGATAAGCATCATGCTTAAACGGTTGGATCGCTCCCACCATTCATACAAATCAATCTCAACCTGAGTGCTAGTATCTGTAGGTGCAGGTGGCTCTTCCTTACAAAGAGTATAGTTAAGATCAATGTACCTTAAATGAAGAAGGACAGTCTCCCTCCACTTTTTGTAGTTGTCACCACTTAAATAAGGAATTTTGTCCTCAACCATCATCAAAGTTTGATCAATTGTATGTACATAAACATATATACTTACTAAATAAATTATGAGGCACAAGCCATCAACAAAAATTATAAGTTACCAATGTAAAACAAATAACTAATTTTAAATAAATCAACATATCATAAAATTTTCCTGTGGGTAAAGACATTACATATTATGATTCATTATCCTTTAATGATGAAACTAAAAATTATTAATATTTCATAATACATGTGGGCTAATTAAGAAATAAAAATAATTTCTATTTCATCCTAATTAATCATGAAAATATAACATTCTCCATGGGTAAAATGATTATATTAACATGATTAACTACAAAACAATGTCATTAACTTTAATATGATCATAATTAATATTACTTAATGCATATATTATCATAACTAGATGTTGTGGCCACTCTAAATTAATCAAATATATACGATCATAGGACATCACAAAATGACATAATCTATTATTGCACATAACACAAGATAATATAAATTAAAACAAGAATAGTTCATTATTCATGCATAAAAAGACCCACAAGTGTCATGACAACCTCATACAATCAGTCACGCACCTCTAGAAACCCACTCACGCACCCACATGAACCACCTCACCCCACTCACGCACCAAGGTCAAAATCGGGTTAACTTTGACCATTTATCGTTAACTTTGACAATTGACTATTAGATTTAACAGTTGACCGTTAGCTTTAATAGTTGATTGCTAACTTTGACTGTTACGTTTAACCATTGACTTTGACCACCAACTCTAATTAGGTCAATTGACTCGGTTCGGTCTCGGGTCATGTTGACCCGATTTAGTTTCGAGTCGAGTCATGTCGGTCCAACTTAATCTTGGTCCGAGTTGGCTTTGACCCATTTGGTTGTTTGATCCAGTTTGACTCTTAAAGGGCTGGATTAACCAATTTAAGTGGATTGGATTGTGTGAGATAGGCTAACCAATTTAAAGAAATTGGGCTTAATGAGATGGATTGACCAATTTTATTTCTCGGCATGCTATGATTGTTTGGATGGCTATAAAAGGAAGACTTCCCACTAAGGATAGGCTAATGAGGAATGGTGTTACTTCTAATGCTAATTGTTGTTTTTGTAATATGGGACAAGAATCCTTAGATCATCTTTTCTTTGCTTGTCCATTCACTGTATCCATATGGTGTAGTATTCTAGAGTTAGCTCATTTGGGGTATTTAGTAGGACCTTGGCATGATTATACTTTATATCTTGCTAGAAGATGGAAAGGATAAAAGCTCAATTATGCTATTGTTAAGCTTTGTTTGGGAGCAACGGTGTATTGAGTTTGGAGGGAGAGAAATAGTAGGATGTTTGGGGAAAGTGTAAAGATATATGTTCTATTATTGATTCAATCAAATGCATTGTGAGAAAAAGAGCTATGGACTTTAAAAACTTCAAGGCCTCCTTTACTAATAGGACTTTAGCGGACTCGTGGGGCCTCCCTAAGGCTGTCTTCAAGTTCTCTTCCTTTATTCCTGCTATGGTCGATTGATGCCTTGAATGAAGATTAAGTTGTTTTGGGTTCTTCTTTTGAGTTTCGTTGTGTCTTCTTTTGTTTTGCTGCGCATTGTTGCTAACTAAGGGCATGTCTTGAGATTGTTAAACAAGTGGAGTGACTGTTGCTGGGCAGCCTTGGTTAAGGTGTGCTTTCATTGTTTGGTTTTGTGTTAGTGCTTTGTTTTGCTTTTGGCTTTAGGTGTCTGTTTAGTTTTTTGTTAGTCTTAGTGATTACTTGATTCTTTTGAGCCTAGCCTAGGGCTTATCCTATAGTAGGTTGACCCTTTTTATATAGCCTCTTGTAAATTCTGTCCTTTTCTTATAAATACTTACCAACAAAAAAAAAAAAAGATGGACTAACCAATTAAAATAAATTGGCTTACACATTTTAATTGATCAATTGGGCTTGCACTTTATTTCTCAATATAATAAAATTGGACTTACTTTAATGGACTGGGTTTTGGGTTGGTAAAACCCAGAAAATTAACCCGTTCTTTGCAAATTCCAGCCGCTATTTGCATGGCTGTAGGGGCTGATTTTGGCCAAATTTCCGACAACTCATGGGTTGAAAATTTGGCGTGAACTGATGGTCTCCACACACATGAACTATATCAATTTCAATTTATATTATCAATTGCAAAATCCATCAAATATGAAGAATCAAATAGCACTCAAAATCGTACTTTATAGTGCTAAATTTATATACTCTAAATACTAACAAATATTATAAATTTGCTCTAAAACCAAATGTAAGATTTCAATTCATACAATCAACATGTATACAATTACAAAATCTCAATTCATATACATGTTCGAGATTATAAATTTGCTCAAATACCAAATGTAAGATTTCAATTCATACAATCAACATGTATACAATTACAAAATTTCGATTCATGTACATGTTCATAAGTATTTATAAAAACAGTAAAAGCAAATCAATACTACTAACCTCCCGTCATAACAAATTGTTGTAAATCGTCTTTTGGTCTTCACAATTTTGTCTTCTCATAGTCTGAAGGTTCTTCCAATTTAATGTAATTTTCTAGTACGATGGTTTAGAAAATCTTGTGAAATTACAAATAAAGGTTTTAGACCAAATAGTAAATATGGGTAATTAGAATTTTAATTAAATTAAAAATTCTAACAACATGTTCCCACCCAAGCTTTAGCCAAACTGAGGTTGCCACCCTCAATTTCATAAATCCTATATTCTCACCCTCAATTTTATTTATGGAAGATTCGGGAAACCTTGGCTTAAAACATGCTTGCATTGCAATCTCACACAAATATTACAAATTATAAAAATATTTATGACATCAATAATAATATTCTTTCAATAACGGAATTATTCTCGATAATTAAACGTTGAGGCAAACGTGGCAAATCTTTATTCGCCACTTGTCCAAACTGCAGAATATCCACCGGAGAAAGTCTCAACATCATCCACAAACACACTCCTCAACTAAAATCCAAACAAACTCCAAACAGAAACCACACACCCAACACCAAAAAGAGAGAAATAAAAATCTCTTCGAATCTCCTGTTAACCAGACCTCCGATCATCTCCTCCGATGGCGGCCGTGCTCGAGTGCGTCAGCGTTCCACGTGCTTCGGCTTCTCCGGCTTTTTCGCCGGCTAAACTGTCGTCTTCTTCGGTTTCTTCGATCTCTGCTCGGCGGAGATTGCCGCAATTCAAAGGCCTTAAAGTGTTTCCTACTCGCTCGTTTGGATCGGTGAGTCATCGTCAGA
>CM047899.1:9824181-9921586 GCA_026229545.1 Pistacia atlantica | reverse complement strand
GGTATGATTTAGGAATTAGGGTAGTTTAATTTTTTATAGGTATACTCTATCAGCATGTAGCATAGATCTGTTATCAGATCTTTATTCAAATTCAAATATCTCCTTGTATATAGCAGAGCTGTTGAGTCTTCCTTAAGACTAGGACTTCCACTTGTATTTAGGAGTGATCTCGTTATCCCTCGAGTATATGTACTCTATTTTGATTAATGAAAATAGCGACAAATCATAATTGATTCTCTGTTTCTACATGGTATCAGAGCACATATCGATTCCTCCCCATTAATTTTTTTTTTTCCCCCTTTCTCTTCTTTCCTTTCTTGTTTCACTCTTACTCTCTTGCTGTCCCACACCAGAATGACAACAACACCACCAAATACCACCAACACTACCTCTGCCGCTAATCCTCCAAACATTGAGGTTCCTCTTATCACCATCAACATATCGGCTCAAGCACCCCTCAAACTCAACTCTAAAAACTACCTATCCTGGAAGCTGCAATTTGAAACTTTATTCATTGGATATGACCTCATTGGGTATATCAATGGATCCACACCATGTCCTCCCACCACCATCACAGTAGACAACACTGACATAACCAATCCTTCTCACAAACTCTGGATTCGTCAAGATCAACTGCTGCTAAATGCCTTAATTGGCTCTCTTTCTCCTACCATCATTCCCTTCATTGCCCAAGCCAAGACTGCCAAAGACGCATGGACCATCCTTGCTAACACCTATGCTAAACCCTCACGTGGTCGCATCAAACAAGTCAAAAACCAACTTAAGAATCTAACAAAAGGCAGTCAGAATATAACCGAGTATCTTCACTGTCAAAGCTCGTCTTGATGAAAGCTATCCTAGGTGCACCATTGGATCCTGAAGACCTCACCGACAAGATCTTGGATGGCCTGGGTGACGACTACAAGGAACTGGTCCGTGCAGTACAAGCTCGTGACACCTCCATCTCATTTGATGAGCTCCACGAGAAGCTCCTCTCCTTTGCAGCCTCTGCATCGATGATCACAAGTTCAGAAACATCCCTTCCAATTACTGCCAATCCAGCAAACAAAACAAACCAACAATAGCGCCCAAACAAATCTAATAATTGGCGTACCCCTTCTCCCTCACATGCACCTGCTGGCAACCAGACTTGGCGTCCACCAACAACCAATAATGGCCGTCCTCTCGTGAACTCAGATCACCGCTTCCAAAATCACAGCAACCGTCCTCCATCTAGACCTTATCAAGGCTTCTGTCAGATCTGTGGAGTCCAAGGACATACAGCCAAGAGATGTCCCTCCTTTCAGGTGCTTCCTCTTCAGTCCTCTACCATTGCGCCCTCATCATCCAACAACTCCACTGCTCCTCAGCAGCCACGCGTTAACTTTGCTGCCAACAACACATCACCAAATTCGACCTGGCTACTAGACAGTGGCGCCTCTCATCATGTCACAGGAGATCTAAACAATCTGTCCCTTCACTCACCCTACAATGGATTTGATGATGTTATGATCGGAGATGGTACAAGTCTCTCCATCACACACACAGGCTCTACCACTCTTTCATCTCCACACTCAACTTTTACATTATCTGGCGTTCTTTGTGTCCCAACCATGAAAAAAAACTTAATTTCCATTTCTCAGTTTTGTATCACTAACAATGCATCAGTTGAATTCTTACCATCTTCATTTTTTGTGAAGGATCTTCGCTCAGGGGCAATTCTATTCCAGGGCAGTACTAAGGATGGAGTGTATGAATGGGATGACTCCCAAAACCCGATTCTAGCATTCTCTACAGCCAAAACAACATCTACCAACTGGCATCATCGTTTAGGACATCCAGCTCTTCCAATCTTGCAGCATATTCTCTCTAATAATTGTTTAGAATCATCTTCCTCTATGCCAAAAGATTTCTCATGTAATGCATGCCTCTGCAATAAAAGTCATAAATTACCTTTTTCTACTTCCTCCCTTGTGTCTACCCACCCTCTTCAAATTATATTTTCTGATGTTTGGACCTCTCCCATTATGTCTTCAAATGGCATTAAATATTATGTCATATTCGTCGATCACTTTACCAAATACATTTGGTTTTATCCCCTCAAACGAAAATCAGATGTTCACGAAGTATTTACACGCTATAAAACCATTGTTGAAAATTACTTCCACCACAAAATCATCACTTTATACTCTGACAATGGGGGAGAATATCTGGGCCTCAAAGATTACCTTTCTACATTGGTATAACCCATCTAACCACTCCACCTCATACACCCGAACACAATGGCTACTCTGAAAGAAGACACCGTCACATTGTTGAAACTGGCCTCACCTTACTCTCCCATGCCTCCTTACCTCTCACCTTTTGGCCTCATGCATTCAAAACTGCAGTCTACCTAATTAATAGAATGCCTACCACTACTCTTAACCTCTCCACTCCTTTTGAATTAATTTTCAAAACCACACCAAACTATTCTAAACTCAAAATTTTCGGATGCTTATGTTATCCATGGCTTTGCCCTTATTCACCACACAAACTAGCCCCTAAGTCCACACCATGTGTCTTTCTTGGTTACTCTTTGTCTCAAAGTGCGTATCTCTGTTTTGACCCAACGACCTCTAAAACATATGTCTCTCGTCATGTCCAATTTGTCGAATCTATATTTCCTTACACCACACTCAACATTCAGCAACCTCGTCCTACCTCCACCACAGCGAATGATTGGATTCCACCAGTTATCACAATTCCCATTACTCCTCCAGCACAACCGCCTTCTCACACTCCAGAAGTATATGCTCCAGAATTGGCCCCTGCGTAGATCGCATCCCAAACACATCTCCAACACCCCATCAAGCAACACGTCTACAACGACACCGCCTCCACTGACATGTCTACACCGGCTCCTCGCCATTCCATGACTACCCGAGCCAAAAACCATATCACCAAACCTATCCAAAAACTAAATCTCCACACACCTAGCCTCTTCACCCATTTCAGAACCCATCTATTACTCGGGCGCTCAAAGACATAAACGGCGCAAAGCTATGTCAAGAGTATGATGCCCTTGTTCGCAATGGGACTTGGGAACTTGTTTCTCCAACTAATATCACAAACCTTGTAGGTTGTAAGTGGATATTTCGCATTAAAAGAAACTCTAACGGCTCTATTGACAGGTTTAAAGCTCGTCTTGTAGCCAAAGGTTTTCATCAAAGACCAGGTGTGGACTATCTTGAAACATTCAGTCCTGTAATCAAGCCCACTACTGTGCGACTTGTGCTCAGTATTGCCGTAAGCAATGGTTGGTCCCTTCGCCAATTGGACGTAAACAATGCCTTCCTCCAAGGTACTCTGTCAGAAACAGTATATATGGCCCAACCTCTTGGCTTCATTGACCCTGATAAACCCACCCATGTATGCAAGCTTCACAAAGCCATTTATGGTCTCAAACAGGCTCCTCGGGCAGGTATCATGAATGCGGCAATTCCTTGTAGATTAGGGTTCAAGAACTCTCACTCGACACTTCTCTGTTTATTCTCAACACCTGGAACCACCTGCTCTATCTGTGGTATACGTTGGCGACATTATAATCACTTTGGGAATAGTGACGATCTTGTATCCCAAGTTGTTGATTGTCTAGCTCAGCGTTTTTCTCTCAAAGATCTGGGCACTCTATCGTATTTTCTTGGTGTAGAAGTTGTTCCTCAACGCTATGGACTCCTACTCTCACAAAGGCGATATATAAAGGATCTGCTCACTAGAACTAATATGCAAGCTGCCAAACCAGTTCATACACCTTTACCGACAAACTCGTCATCTCTCACGCTAGCATCAGGATCTTTCCTCTCTGATCCATCTGAATATAGAACTGTTGTGGATAGCCTCCAATATCATCTCTCACCCAGGCGACATTTCTTTTGCAGTCAACAAAATGTCTCAGTTTATGCATCAGCCTACAGATGAACATTGGAACCTTGTTAAACGCATTTTACGCTACCTCGGTGGCACTTTGGATGATGGACTCCTCCTACATCGAAATTCACCTCAGTCACTTCATGCCTTCTCTGACTCACTTCGTGCATTTTCGTTCAGTAGGCGGGAGTAACAAAGCGATTACTCTTCTCTTTGGTGCATATCTTGTTTATCTTGGACGCAATCTCATTTCATGGAGCTCTAAAAAGCAAAAAACTGTTGCTCGCTCTTCCACTGAGGCTGAATATCGCTCAGTTGCTGCCACTGCTGCCGAACTATGCTAGGTTCGTTCTTTACTCTCTGAACTGTGTATCAATCTGATGAAACCCCCAGTGGTCTACTGTGATAATGTTGGTGCAACACACCTGAGCTCTAACCCAGTCTTTCATTCGCGTATGAAGCATATAGCTGTTGATTACCATTTTCTTCGTGATCAAGTTCAGTCTGGTGCTCTTCGCGTGGCACATGTGTCCTCTGCCGACCAGCTTGCTGATCTTCTTACAAAGCCCTTACCTCAAACCCAATTTAAGAATTTAAGAGACAAGATTGGCCTCTATACACGTGGCCTATCTTGAGGGGGCATATCAGCATGTAGCATAGATCTGTTATCAGATCTTTATTCAAATTCAAATATCTCGTATATAGCAGAGCTGTTGAGTCTTCCTTAAGACTAGGACTTCCACTTGTATTTAGGAGTGATCTCGTTATCCCTCTGAGTATATGTACTCTATTTTGATTAATGAAAATAGCAGCAAATCATAATTGATTCTCTCTGTTTCTACATACTCAACCCACTCACAAAAAAAGGGACCGGTCCAAGCACGGATTGATAAAAAAAGGACTAAAATCATGGACTCGTATATTGTGGGTACGGGTCCAAGTTGCCAGATATATATTTTCTTCATTTTTCTCTCAACTTATTCTTTCTTTCGTAGCTTTTCCTTTTACTTTCTCTCCCATCCTTTACCCTGTTCCTATCCCTAGCCCTGGGACCCTTACTCAACACTACACATATCCCCAATAAAACTTTTTCCTCCTTTTTCATTCTTTCTTTTTCTCTCATTTATTTATTTTTTAATTTTCCTTGTCTCTTAAGTGGGTTATCTCACTGTCATCGACATGAACATATGGTCCAAGTGATGCGAACACATCACAAAATGAAAAATTTATCACTTTTACAATACCTTTTGGACCAGCTTAAAGGAAAATTAACATTAACATTAACTTTGATTTTTATTTTTCTTTTAATGTAAAAAAATCTGGAAAATTAGACTCATCCTAAGCTGGGAAGAAAGCCATTTCCACTTTCTCATCGCAATTTATTTTCACGAGTAAACGACATGTTCTCACCCAAGGTTTATTGAAACTACAAGTTCTCACCTGGTTTCATAAATTTCAAACTCTCAACTTTAAACTAACACCATTAATAACTTTAAGGATCCAAAGTGTGCTATTACCAAACAACCCTCTAATCTTCTTCTTCTTCACATGATCAGCCAAATTCCCTCTCATCTTCTTCTTCTTCTTCTTCTTCACCCGATCAGCCAAACTCCAAGAAAAGATTTTCAGATTTCTTACCCTTTTCAACACTATAATCATCAATCAGAAATGGGGATTGATTGGAGTTTTGTTTGTTGAGATTTTGAAGGAGATTGTTTTTGTGTTGTTTGGAGGTCGTTTGGGATTGATTAAGAAGTGTTTTGAGTTTGTTTTCTGGGATTGATTGAAGTCGGGGAGGATGATCAAAGCTTTGTAAATTTTGGCACTCCACCTGTTTGTAAAAATTCCCAAGCCTTTAGGTTGTAACTCTATATTTGTTATTTTCCGGCCTATACTCTATATGTGCTACTTTTCTGGTTGATGGTGATGGTCGTATGGGGTGGTTTTGGTGACAGCTTACTTTTCAGTTTGCATTTAAAATTTGAAATGATCTTTTTACCTTTTTCACCGTTTGATTAAACAATTTTATATTAACTTAAAGGTGAAAATTTGGAATTTATGAAACATGTTAACTTGTCATTTAGCTTTACCTTGGATGGGGGTGGGAACATGTCGTTTGCTCTTATTTTCGTTCATTTTCTCGCTTTTAGGTCATAAAATTTTAATTTGACAATTTTATAATATTTCACAATTATTTAAAAATTTAAAAGTATTTACTTTTAAAAATAATTTTTCAATATACTAATAATAATTAAATATTAAAAATTAAAAAAATTAAAAATAAAGGCAGTGTAGCGGCCCAGGCCAAGGGCCCACATGTTGGCGGTGCTGTTTGCCACTGTTATTCTTGTATTTCCATTTTTTTTTTTTTTTTTTTTTGATCTTTCTGGCTTTTTTAAAGTAATAAAAATAAAAGAGTGACGCTAGTTAAAATCAAAATATAGTATAAACATTAATAATTGAAGTAAGATTTTCTTAACATTTAACTAACTTTTTAGTAAAAATTAAAGTTACGATAGGGTTACCCCATTTTTTTTTTTTTTCATTCAAGTGTAAGATTAATCATGCAATCTATATAAAGCCAACTAGCGTGATAATATAATATTTAATTATAATGAAAATTCAGATATATAGGCTTTGGATGCAAGATTTTGGGTGTGTTTTAGCCTTTAAGTTTAAGAGAGTAAGAATAATTTTCTAATTCAAACAGTTTCTAAACAATTTCAAGATACTTATTATTATCTTTTTAATTCAAGAAGATCTTCAAATATCTACCTATTTATCTTTTTATGTTTTAATATTCGTTGTCAATGTTTCCTACATGTGCAGTTTCATCCTTGTCTTTCAAAGTGTGCGACTGTGTAAGTACTAGCTCATCGGGGAATTTTGTGGGGGTTAGCCGTGTGGTGAGGCCTGTGGTTTGCTAGTTAAAGATATCTCCCAACCAAAGAAGGTATAAGAAATTAACTTCTGTTAAACTTACATATATGAAATAATACTATTTCTTCGTGTTGTTGGTTATATAGTATTAATTCTTCAGTATTTAATTGACCAAATAAGTTAACGTGATTACAATATTGACATTTTTTTGAAGAAAAATGGAAAAGGTTTATTAATTGAAAACTTGTGGTTATACTCTAGAAATTCAAGTCTAAAAAAGAAAAAATGCACCGCAACTCAAGAATTAATACTTAAAAATCAAGTATAACACATGGAAAAGTCAAAATCTAATTTAATTGAAATGCTTAACCAAAGATTTTAATGTGAATAGGGATAAAATATTAAAACAAACTATTCAGTTATTTTCATTAAGTGATAAGCTATAAACATTAATTTTTTTTCAATTCATTTAATTTTATTTTAAAAATCATTATTAAATTTTAAAAAAAAAATCTCAAATTTTGAATGACTTAAATTAAGTCCAATTGAGACCTAAGTTGAAAAAACAAACAATGATACTTGACAGCTAACAGAGTCTCTATCCTTAATTAACAGGTTTTTAAATATTAACTATCAGCTACTCCCACCAATGATCTAAAAAAGCCCCAGTTTTAATCAATGTTTTTAAAACGGCAATTAGGTCCCAAGTTGAATGGTCTGACCTGTTAGACTGACAATATCATCGGTCAACCAATAGGTTTGAAATTTAGTAAACACACTTTTGATAAATACTATCCGTCTCTATAAGTTTGAAATCTAGCAAAAACACCCCTGATTTGTAGGGGTGAGTACGGGTAGCGGGTAGAACCAGAACCGGGGGTAAGAACCCGAACCGGAACCTACCCGAACACCTGCTGTGTGGGTAGGTTGGTTCCAATTTTTAAGGAACCGCTGCTGTGCGGTTCAGGTTACCAGACTTCTTGCATGTGGAGGAAGGCTAAGAAGCGAACCGGAACCTATAAAAAGGGTACCTTGTTTGGAACCTGTAGGGGATACCCGGTTTGGAACCTATTTTGGAACCTGTTTGGGAACACTGTTTTGGAACATGTTTGGAACTGTTTTAAAAGGAACCTATTTTGAACTCTTTAAAGGAACTGTTTTGGAAGAACATGTTTTTAGAACCTATTTTGGAACCTGGACTATAATGAAATATTTGTGAAATGTAAATAATGGAGGAGTTTCTATTATTTTACATATAAAAAAATTTAAAATAGAAAAAGTTAAATTTTTAGAATAACCTAATTAAATAAATATACGAATACAATTATACTTATTACATATAAATTATACCATATTAAAAGCTTTAATATATTATAATACATTAATATTAAAGTTTTGATCAATTAAGTGAATAATTGGAATTATGATCCAATTAAAAGTGTTTTACATTTTTAATGTTATTAAAAGAATTATTTTTGAATAAAATAGTATATTTGATTGAGTAATAATATATTTAGTTATTTACTTCAATTATCAAGTTCTAAGTATATCTATAATAAATTAGTACTTAATTAATTATATATGATAAATTGATAAACATTAATAAATTTAATTACTAGTTAAATATCATACTTAATCAATTATAACATTACATTATAGTTAAATAATTATTTAATTAATTATAATTTTATAATATTACTTAATTGATTTATAGTATAATTAATTATAGCATTACATTAATTGATTACTATTTAATTAATTGACTTATAAGTTATAACATAATTAAATAGTTAATTAATTGACTTATAATTAGAAATTTAATTAATTATAGCATTACATAGTTAAATGATTATATAATTACATAATTAGTTATGAATTTATAACATTACATTATAAACATTAGTAATTTACTATATTATTACATTACTTTAAATGATTAAAAATTTAATTAATTATAACATTACCTTATATATTTATAATATGATTACTTAATCAATTATAACATTTCATTATAAACATTAGTATATTAATCAAATGATTTGAAATTTAATTAATTATAATATTAAATTATAAATTTATAATATGATTACTTAATTCATTATAACATTACATTATACTATTATAGTATGATCATATAATTAATATAACATTACATAATTAAATGATTACTTAATTGATTATGAGTTATGATATTATGTTTTAAACATTAGTAATTACTAATTTACTACATTAACATTAGCACAATATTTAATTAAATGATAAGAAATTTAATTAATTATAACATTACCTTATAAACATTTCATTATAAACATTAATTAAGCATTATATTATAGTTAAATAATTACTCAATTAAATTATAATATTATTATATTACATTATGTTATGATCACTTACTTAATTATAGAATTATATAGTTAAATGATTACATAATTACTTAATTAGTTATGAATTTATAACATTACATTATAAACATTAGTAATTTACTATACTATTACATTACTTAATTAAACGATTAAAAATTTAATTAATTATAACATTACTTTATATATTTGTAATATGATTACTTAATCAATTATAACATTCCATTATAAACATTAGTATATTAATCAAATGATTTGAAATTTAATTAATTATAATATTAAATTATAGATTTATAATATGATTACTTAATTCATTATAACATTATATTATACTATTATAGTATGATCATATAATTAATATAACATTACATAATTAAATGATTACTTAATTGATTATGACATTATATTATAAACATTTACACAATACTTAATCAAATTATTATAACATTATATTATAAATTTATGGTATGATTATTTAATTAATTATAACATTCTATTATAAACAATATTACAATATTTAATTAAATGATTAACAATTCAAGTGTTTCTTAGAGATTACAGGTTATAAGTTACATTGGACACAAATGAATGAATAATGAAAATTTGTTAGGGGTGTATTTGTAAACTTATAAGGTGTTTTTGTTATTTTTTAAACTAATAGGGGGGTAATTGATTTTTTATAGGGTACCCTGGAAAAGAATCGGAACCTGCATTTTAGGTTCCGGTTCCTTGAATTGAAGAATCTGCACTGTGCGGTTCCTGTTCTGGTTCCCTCGAAAAATGTAGGGTACCTGGAACCGCTCACTCCTACTGATTTTTCCTTTCAAGTTTGAAATCTAGCAAAAACATCCCTATGATCTGAATTGACTTGACTTAGCCCCTGGGCCCTAGTTGAATCAATGGAGTCGGGTCGGGTTTTAAAACATTGGTTTTAATATTTTTTCTGAGTAAGAGGTTTAACCATAACTAACTTTACATTACATAAAAGACCAAATACAACAAAACTGAGCCAGACTTATTTATTTATTTTTTTTTCTTTTCTCTAAATGCCGTTTAGTTAATGAAGAACGAAATAGCTTAATGGGAGTGTTTAAGTAATAAAGATTTCGGTTATTGACATAAATAAAGCACCCCTAAATGTGTCATAAACTGATAACAACAATAAAAATAATATGAGCTTCAGTATGCTTACATGAATTCAATAAACTAATCATTATTTTGTACTCGTTCTGTTTACTACGATAAGAGGGTTCACTTTTAGTTGATGATGTATCTAAAATGGTTTTACTATGGTCATGATTTGGATTTGGGATCTTTCCTCTAAGGATTCTAAAATTCCTCAAGCCGTATAGAAGCATATATTGATGCTTTTGGTTGCCGTCAATATATGATACAGTACTATCTAAAAGCACAAAATATACAAATTTTTAAACAATAATAATAATAAAATAAAGATATAAAAAAGACGTTCTATCCCAAATAATATTTAATTATCAGTCAATGATTTTTTTTTTTTTTTTTATCTTATAGTGATGTACTTAATTTCTTGATAACAGAGTTTGAGGATGGAAGTTGTTTTGGCTATTGCATCAAAGATTGGAGAATACTTGGTGGAGCCGACAGTAAACCAAGTCCGTTATCTATTTTGTTTCAACACAATTGTTAAAGAACTTGAAGAACAAGAAAAGAAATTGAAATGGGCAAAAGAAAACGTGAATAAAGATGTTGAAATAGCCAAAAATAATACTGATGAAATCAAGGGAGATGTTAAAGAGTGGCTAACTGATGCCAACAAGATGCTGGCTGATGCTGAGGGATTGAGAGAAGAGACAGGAGTGAAAAAGACTTGCCTTAATGGATGGTGTCCTAATTGGGGTTGCCGATATTGGTTAGCTAGGAAAGCAGCAAAGAAGACAACCATTATGCGGAAGCTAACAGATAATGGCAATTTCGATGGAGTGGGTCATCGTACCACTCTACCAGGCATAGAATTTTTAAAGCCTCATCAATTTCAGATTTTCGAGTCTTCAAAATTTGCTATTGATGATATTATTGAGGCACTGAAAAATGATAAGATCTATATGGTTGGATTGTATGGGATGGGCGGGGCGGGTAAGACAACCTTGGCAAAAGAAGTAGGTAATAGAGTGAAGGAGATCTTTAATGAGGTTGTGATGGTTACCATATCTCAGACTCCAAACTTTAAAAATATTCAAGGTCAACTAGCAAGTGAGCTACGGTTGTCACTGGAGGAGCAAGGTGAAGAAGAAAGAGCGCGGCGATTATTCAAGAGATTCACAGAGCCAGAGAAGAAGATCCTTGTAATCTTGGATGATGTTTGGAGAAAATTTGAGTTAAAATCGATATTAGGAATTCCACTTGATGATGATAACAAGAATTGCAAAATTCTTCTTACTACTCGTCGACAACAAGTTTGTATCGATATGGGGTGTCAGTCACGAATTCAACTAAATGTTCTAAATGATGATGAAGCTGTGGCTCTACTCAAAAGGCATGCAGGCATAGGTGATGCCTCCATTTTGAATCCTCTGGCAATTAAAATTGCTAAGGAATGTGATGGCTTGCCTTTAGCACTTGTAGCTATTGGGAGTGCTCTAAGAGAAAAGGATTCTGACGAATGGAAAGTTTTGCATGACAAACTAAGAGATTCAAAACTTGAAGATATGATTAGTGTTACAGGGGAGGACAGCATTGTTGCTGGAGAAAAAGGTATTTATGCCACTCTTAAGTTGAGCTATGATTATTTGAGGGGTGAGCAAATCCAGTTTTGTTTCTTGTTGTGTTCATTGTTTCCTGAAGATTATGAAATCTCTTTAGACGGATTGGTTAGAATTGGAATAGGGTTAGACTTGTACCAAGATTTTAACTCTATTGAAGATTTGAGGAAACAATTTCGCGTTATGGTTAATAATCTGAAGGCTTCATGTTTGCTAATTGATGCTGGCGAAGAGGTCGTAAAAATGCATGACATGGTTCGTGATGTCGCCATATGGATATCATCCAAGGGAAAACATGTATTCATGAATAAATCTAGCATGGGATTGACAGAGAGGCGTAAAAAGAACATGCTTGAACAATGCACAGCAATTTCCTTGATGGACAATGGTAGTGACATAAATTTGCTTCCTCAAAGCTTGGTCTGTCCTAGGCTTGAAATTTTACTACTGAATTTTGGAATCGATGGTGTTCCAGGTGAATTTTTTAAAGACATGAAGGCACTTCAAGTTGTAACTTTAATTGATGTGGATCCGATGTCATTTAAATCACTTGAATTATTGACGAATCTTCAAAGTCTAAAACTGAAAGGCTGCAAATTGCGAGACATCTCTTTTCTCGGCAAGTTGACAAGACTTAAAGTTCTGGAGTTGGAAGGTTCTTCTTTGGCTGGAGAATGGCCCAAAGAATTGGGGGATCAACTAAGTGAATTGAGGGTGCTGGACGTGCGTCATTCTAAACTGAGGATTCCACGAGATGGGTTACGAAGATTTTCTCAATTAGAAGAATTATACACTGACTCTGATTTCTTTTGGGACTCAGATGAGATTACTAGTGTAGAGGAAAGTTGTGCCACAGTCTGTGAGTTAAATTCACTTTCATGCTTGGTCACACTGTCACTACAAATTGAACATAAATGCCTTCCAAATGGATTTGCTTTCCCAAAACTGGAAAGATATGTGATAAATGTGTCTCGAAAATTTAGGATTTTACCAACTGGATATAAAAGGAGCTTAGCTATATTTGGTATCGAAGCGGCCTCACTGATTGCATTTGAAGAATTGTTGCAGAATGTACAATATCTTTTTTTATTTCGCTGCAGTAACTTGAAAAATCTCTTCGCATTGTCAATTGTGCGACGTCTGGTGCAGTTGGAAGAACTCATAATAATTGATTGTGAGAGGCTGGAGCATATTGTCTCAGATTATAACCAGGGCGACGAAATTGTAGAGATACAGAATGGAAAAAATATCGTGCTCCCTAAGCTAACAAAGTTGCGACTTCTAAAGCTCCCAAAACTCATCAGCTTCTGTTCTGAAAATTATTATCCAACTTGTCCAATGTTGCAACAGTTAAAAGTTGATGGTTGCCCCAATTGGACCACGCCTATTATTGTTGAAGCTAATTTGCAGGATCCGCCAGAGGTATGTTTTTCTTTTTTCAGAAATTACGAGTTTATCTGATGCCTTAAATCAAAGTAAGATAATAGATCTTAATAACAGTTTTTATTTTTTGTTTCTCAAAAATTTACAGTTTCTGCATTTGCAAGATGGCAATGATGATATAATTCCGGTCACGTTGGTTCATGGCTTACAAAATTTGGAAGACGTGGAACTTACAGGTTGTGCTGTACAAGTGGTATTCCATCTTGAAGGTGTTGTTGCTGAGGGACGAAAACACAAATTATCGTTCCCAAGTTTGAAGAATTTGAAATTGAAGTTTCTAGAGAAGTTAGAAGGCTTATGTATGGGTCTCAGTCTCACGCATGTTCCAAGCCATCAAAACCTTACCGATCTAGAAGTGGATTCATGCAGTAGGCTTAGATATATCTTCTCTGCTACTCTTGCTCGAAATATGATGCAACTTAAATATCTATATATCAGCAATTGTGATGAATTGGAGCAAATCATTGCTGTGGAGGAGAAAGAGGACCAAGCCTTCTTGAACAATAATCTCCAACCCGAAACATTTCAGAATCTTTTAAAAGTTGAGATCAAAGGTTGTAGCAAATTAAAATATCTGTTTCCAACCACCATAGCCCGAGGTCTTCAACAACTGGAAGAATTACATGTACAAGACAACTTCCAATTAGAAGAGGTATTTGGACATAAAGAGGTAGCTGGCATCATGGAAGACGAAGAAATTGTGCTGCCTCAGCTAAACTACTTGAGACTCAGAGCATTACCAAGCATCACTAACTTCTGTCCTGGGGGATGTCACTTCAAATTTCCATCTTTGCGAATATTGGAATTTCAAGATTGTGGTGCGACAGTTCTAATATTTTCCTTAACCGGAGATGAATGTGTGCATGCTGATGAAAAGGTACAAAAAACTACTTCAGATCCTTGACTCTATAAACATTAGCTCAAGTTATTGTTTATCAAGATAGAGAGGTTAACATATTCTGACGTGAAATGGGACATAAATGGATAATGATTCGTCTTATCTGATTAAATTATTTAGAGGGCTATTCGGTTAATAATATTCACTAATACCTTTTGATTTAACTAACTAGTCAAAATCTAGGAAGTTCACTCAAAATTTCTAGTATTTTTATTTATCAAAAGAAAATTTTAAAAATTGTCAATAAGTAAATAGATTTTAAAAATTGGCTCTTTTTGCCTTCATGATGACTCAAAAGTTATGCATTGTTTTTCTGCATGGAAATTTTCTAAAACAAATTTTGTGTCTTTCATGTGACTGGCATTATTAATAATAATAATAATAATAAAAAACGTCTTGACTAGATAATAACTTTATATGTTTATATGTATCCCTATAATCTTAATTAATGGCCTAAAAATTGAATTTAGATCTGATATTGAGAATATCTCTTTAGCTGAAGGCCTAGAATTTTCAAGCGTCACCATGGTATCAAGAATTAAAGAATGAAACTGGATTTTTTATATCCCTTTGTAGTTGCTTTACACTTTGTAATTTTAATTCAATAAATTTGTGAAACTAATTATCTTAGGATCAAGGGCGTAGTTAGGAATTTTTCGTTATCGAACTAGTATTTTTTTAGTGGTACAACACTTATTGATTAGTGACCTTTATAAGCAAAACGTCACAATAGAAAAATTTTAATTGAAAAAAAAAAATGTGCATCTAGTCATAGGACATCATAAATGTTATTTCTCAAAATGCATTTGTTGTACAAAAATATAACATAATTCCTATTGAACAATATAGATGTGTATTATTTTAGAGATAATAAAGTAAATTTTTTTCACCAAAAATTAACTTGGTATCGAGGCTCCTCTTGTGCTATCAAATCGCTAGTTTCGGTCACCTTCTGTCATTGATTACCTTAGATCCGTCGTAGATCTTGTTGTCTGTAGAGGCTTATTTGTAATTTTTCAAACCTGTAGGGTTTCATTAGGAGTATGTTTGTAGGATTAGAAAATTGTAGGACTGTTTGAAATTTGTGTTGCGTGTAGGTGTTGTTATGTTGTTTGGTCGCTGTTTCGCTGGTGCAGTAATTTGCACTAAAGAGTATTTTTGTTTATTGGGTGTTATTATTTTTTTTTTTGGTGTTAATGTGTTCTAATGTGCCTTCTTCTAAGGTTGCTAGACTAACCTATTGATGTTGTTTTTATAAACAATTATATCGAATGGCGTTAGGCCATAAGGAATTTCTTGAAATGTTGTAAATTGTGACGTTATATTACTGGAGTTTTGGGTTGAAAGTGGACAAACCAATTTTATAAATCAATTGAGTTGGAGTTCTTTCTCTAAAGAGATATTATAAATTTAGAACATAAAATAAATAATATAACATTAAAAAATATATATAAATTATTGATTAAAATACAATGACTTTAAATAGTCAAATAAGTCAAATGAATGATGAATAAGCAAATGTCTCTTGTGTGCTTACCAATATTAGAATGATTAGTTACTTTTTCACTTAAATAAATATATGCACAAAGTCTAGAATAAATATTCAGTTTCAAACCGAATGGTAGTATTTTCTCAGAAAATGCTTTAGTTTGACTAAAATCTAAATAGATTTAATTACAGAAGGTTTAATTATATAAGTTTGCTTTGTAAAATCAACTAAAATATTAATTCATTGAAATTTTTTTATTGGACAGAAATCTTTTGCGGAAAGCATAATTTAACGGCAAATACATTTCGGTTACTTAATGATAAGTCTATTCTAATATGTTTAGTTTTACTTGACACATTCTGGTATACCAACCATTGTAAATCGGTGAATATGACTATGAATATATAGCTCATAAGTAAAACTCTAATTGAAGGTTAAGTTATCAACTGTAATTCAACTAAAATCTAATTAGCGCTTTACACATTTTTTATTAATAAAATTGAAAACAGCTGCAGGTGAATGTTAACATACAACAGATTTTGATAAGATGTAGTGATTTGTTTTCCCAGAAGTTACGAGTTTTACACATTGGCGACTGCAACAGCCTGTGTGGCGGAATTTCTGTGTCCAGTTGCGGCTTCAATAATTTGGGAATTTCTGTGTCCAGTTGCGGCTTCAATAATTTGGAAGATTTGAGAATTTGGAATTGCAGAGTAAAAGTGGTATTTCAGCTAGGAGATCTTGCGGTTGATGGACAATCACATCAGTTATCATTCCCAAGTTTGAAAAAATTTGACTTGCGCGGTCTAAAAGAATTAGAAGGTTTATGTAACGGTTCCCAGCATGTTTTAAGCCTGCAAAATCTTACCACTTTAAATATAAGCTACTGTGATAAGCTGACATGTATCTTTTCAGCTTCTTGTGCTCGAAATATGTTGCAACTGAGAAGTCTCTCAGTTGAAGGTTGTAAGGACTTGGAGCAAATACTGGTTGAAGATGATGATGATCATCTCCCAGTTCTCTTCCCAAATCTCTCACAAATTCATGTCAAATGGTGCGACAAGTTAAAATGTATCGTTCCGATCAGCATAGCCCGAGGTCTTCAACTGCAAGAAAGGGATGTAAGACAGAACTTTCAATTAAAAGAAGCATCTGTACATGAAGAGAAAGCAAACCTCATGGATGAAAAAGTAAACATGCTTCCTCAACTTGAAGAGCTCACCATAGTTTATGCCCCTCAGCTGAAGTCAATCTTTTATTTTGAAAATGTTACTGAATGGTATGGAAAAGATATCCAGCTCCCTAAGCTAAGAAAATTGTTATTTTTTGGATTAGCAAACCTGATCAGCTTCTGTCCAGAAAATTGTCATTCGACTTGGCCAGCTTTGGAAGAATTCTGGATACATCAATGTCCCAATTTAACGATGCCTTTCCTGGATCAAGTTAGAGTGCAAAATCTGATGAAAGAGGTGTGTATATGTTTTATCATCTTTAAATATCTGAAGAAAAAGTAGCAAGTCAAGTTTAAATTAAGGTTATAATTCATATTTTTTCAAAGAAGTAATGCCTTAGTTTGGCTAAAATCTAAATAGATTTAATTACAGAAGGTTTAATCAGATAAGTTTGCTATAAATTATAATATTAATTCATCGAAATTTTTTATAAAACACAAATCTCTTGCTATAAGCATAATTTAAAGGCAAATACATTTCGGTTACTTAATGATAAGTGTATTCTAATATGTTTAGTTTTACTTGACACATTCTGTTATACAGACCATTGTAAAAATTGGTGAATAATATATAGCTCTTAAGTAGAACTCTAATTGAAGGTTAAGTTATCAACTGTAATTCGACTAAAATCTAATTATCTCATTACACATTTTTTATTAATAAAACTGAAAACAGCCACAGGTGAATGTTAACATCCAATAGATTTTGATAAGATGTAGTGATTTGTTTTCCCAGAAGTTACGAGTTTTATGCATCGGAGACTGCAACAACTTGTGTGGCGGAACTTCTCTGTTCAGTTGCGGCTTCAATAATTTGGAATATTTGAGAATTTGGAATTGCGGAGTAAAAGTGGTATTTCAGCTAGGAGATCTTGCGGTTGACGGACAATCACATCAGTTATCATTCCCAAGTTTGAAAAAATTGGACTTGGGCGGTCTAAAAGAATTAGAAGGTTTATGTAACGGTTCCAAGCATGTTTTAAGCCTGCAAAATCTTACCACTTTGAGTATTTGTTCCTGTCATAGGCTGACACATATCTTTTCAACTACTTTTGCTCGAAATATGCTGCAATTGGAAACTCTGTCCGTTGAAGGTTGTATGGAATTGCAGCAAATCGTGGTTGAAGATGATGATGATGATCATCTCCAGTCTCTCTTTCCAAATCTCTCAAAAATTGATGTCAAACGGTGCAACAAATTAAAGTGTGTCCTTCCTATCACCATGGCCAGAGGTCTTCAACAATTGAAAGTGGTAACTGTGGCATGGGCGAATCAACTGGAAGAAGTATTTGGACATACTGATAGAGTTGATGTCATGACTGACAAAGAAATCCCGCTACCCCAACTTGATGAGTTGTTATTTCAAGATTTACCAAATCTTGCTAACTTCTGCCCCGTCGGATATCACTTCATATTTCCATCTTTGAATACATTGATAGTTGAGAGATGTCCCGAGATGAATACAGCATTTTCCTTAAATCAACAAAATAAATTTGTGCACGCAGAAGCACAGGTACTTCTTTGAGTCTCCTTAGCTCAATAGAATTTGGTTTATACATTGTTAACCATCATAAGTCAAGAATTTGCTCTTTTTATTTACACTAATGGAGTTGGACCGAAATTTTAATTATTTTTCCTTTATATCTAACTCATGTTTTTTGTGAAACCTTGGAAAGCTTAATGATATTATTCGTCTTCCATGTTCCATTAATTGGTTTTGCAGGCACCAAAAATCAGCTTGAATAATAAAGGAGTAGAGTTAACTCTAAAGCCACCGGTTGAGATCAAGTGCTGGAAGTCTGATCACTTCCCAAAAGTATTACCGCTACGTGATGAGCAAACTGTCACCCAGCAAAATGATATTGAAAACTGACAAGCAAATTTGAAACAAACTCATGAATGTTAACCAGGTAATGTGACTCTATTTTAGATTCTTTTTATTCTTTCTCTTGTCAGTTTTAGTGGTTCAGTTCATGTAACACCCTAATAGATTTTACTGTATACTTGAAAAACTCAACACCACTCTGTTTTAGCTACTAGATATAAAATAATACCACCCCTGGTTTCCCTAACTAACATGTCTTCAAATTCAAAACAGAGAATGGTGACCATTAATACTTTCGAAGGGATCTATCATGCCACAATTACAGGCTTTTTTGTTAACTAGGCTGTATAAATCTTACTCAAACTCTCATATATCAGATAATGATTCTGTGTTTTAAATTTCTTTTTCTGTTTTCAGAATTAAATCAGAAGATGAAAGGTGTTTACGTCAATCAGAAGAGTGAAGAAAGAAAAAAACAAAATATGGAAGAGAGAGAGAGAGAAATAGGCGCCGACTAAGTGAAGAAGAAAAGGAGATCACTCAATTTTTGTAAGATTTGGTGAAAAGGAAGGAGGAAATCGGTGAGGAAGTGCTGGGCTTTTGGGTGGAGCACCGAAATTGTGAGTGGAATAGTATTGCATAAAAATACATGTGAAATGGGTTGATTATGAATTGTGCTTGGTTGACTTATTTGATGATATTTGAGTTTACGAGGAATATTATCTATTTTCTTTACATAATTATTTAACATGCAAATGAGTGATTTGAAGACTTTGATTTTCGGCCAAATAAGGGTGTATATATATTGGGTAATTTGTATGAGTGTATTGATGTATGTGTAGAATCCTTTTGCTTCAATAGGGAAACCAAATTGTTGAGTGGTGAAATTGATTTTCTTCAGTTGTGGTGTCGGCAGTCATGTGGTTTTTTCTTTTAATTTTTAGTTAATACTTCATTTTCATGCATGTTTATGTAATGATTATATGTGTTATGCTGGTGGTAAAATATATGATGGGTTTTGTGAAATAATTTTGTTGGTGAGATGGTAAGGCGAAATGCTTTTGTTTGACTCTAAAATAATAAGTTTTATCTTCTTTGCATGGTACGATTATATATGTAGATGCAAAAAATCTACTGTCATGAAAATATGGTCTGATCCCGTGAGGCCACTGACAATTTGTTAGACCTGCACACATGAAAGGACAAGCATGAAGCTTCTGGAAAATATTGGGGTGGTGTTTGCCGTAAGCACTCCGATGCTCAAGTCAGCGAGGTTGAAAGAGATTATTTGATAAGAATTAAGGAGATGAAGAATTACCAGGTGTCTTGTCAGAGGCTAGGACTACGACAAATGCGTCGGGTTCTTAGTAGCAAGAACTTTAGGAGCAAATAGATGGTTTTGAATAGTATAGATTGACTGTAGGAGATTGCCCCCTAATGAGAGGGCAAACCTCTGTTTTTATAGTGAACCCAAGGGGTTGGAATTCTAGTAAGACATTGAGTCCTCTTTTTTAGGAGATAATCCATATCAAGAAAGAAATATGATTTATTGACCTTATCAGATTAAGTTTAATAATTTAAATAAGATTTGGAATCTTAGTAGGACACTAAGTCCTATTTTGGGAGATAATCCCTATCATAAAAGAGATATGATTTCTCGACTTTATCACATCAAGTTTAATAGGTTGAGTAAGATTTGGAATCTTAGTAGAAGAGGAAATAAAATGGGATTCTGATTTCCTATTTGTAGACTGTTGTAGGCTAATGGGCTAAAACCCAGTTTAACTTAACTTATAGGATAGCCCAACTCATAGAGTGGGCAGGTCGCAATGTAATTTTAAGAGTAGGCCCAATCGGGATTAGGTTGAGGCCTTGGGCCGTGACATATTTATTTCGTTATTGGGCCTCGTCAAGTCCAAGACGATTTTTGGCCTTAACAGTTAGCCCCCCACTCTCTAAGTTAAATAGTATTTAGCTTAGAGAATAGATTTAATCGAATGAGTGCAGACTGAGAGGATTAGTGATAGCAACTCATTAGGTCGGATGGATCGTTGTGTGGATTGGGTCGATGACTTGTCGATCTGAGGTGTAAGAACCCTTCAACCGGTCTGGCCGACTGAATGTGTAGCTTTATGGACCGGGCAGGGCCGATCGAAGGTGTAAATTTGTGGATCGGGTAGGGCCAATCTGAAGGTGTAGATCCATAGATTGAGTAGGGTCAATCTGAAGGTGTAAATCCGTAGATCGAGCAGGGTCGATCCAAAGGTGCAAATCCATGGATCGGGCAGGGCCGATCCGAAGGTGTAGATCCGTGGATTAAGCAGGGTCAATCCAAAGGTATAAATCCGTGGATCGAGTAGGGTCGATCCGAAGGTTTAAATCCGTGGAACGGGCAGGGCCGATCCGAAGGTGTAGATCCATGGATTAAGCAGGGTCAATCCGAAGGTGTAAATTGTGGATCGAGCAGGGTCGATCCGAAGGTGTAAATCCATAGATTGAGCATGGTCAATCCAAAGGTGTAAATCCGTGATCCGAAGGTGTAAATCTGTGGATTGGACAGGGCCGATCCGAAGGTGTAGATCCATGGATTGAGCAGGGTCAATCCGAATGTGTAAATCCGTGGATTAAGCAGGGTCGATTTAAAGGTGTAAATCCATCGATCGGGCAGGGCCGATCCGAAGGTGTAGATCCGTGGATCGAGTAGGGTCAATCCGAAAGTGTAAATCCGTGGGTCAAGCAGGGTCGATCCGAAGGTGTAAATCCATGGATCGGGTAAGGCCAATCCGAAAGTGTAGATCCATGGATTGAGCAGGGTCAATCCGAAGGTGTAAATCCGTGGATTGAGCAGGGTCAATCTGAAGGTGTAAATTTGTGGATCAAGCAGGGTCGATCCGAAGGTGTAAATCCATGGATCGGGTAGGGTCGATCCGATGGTGTAAATCCGTGAATCGGGGAGAGCTGATTCGATAGTGTATGGAAAGTAGAGCTTGTATGGAGCTTGCAGTCGAGTCGGGATGATCGACTTGTAGTTGAAACCTTTGAGGGCTATGTGGCCCAGTCGGCGTGACCGACTTTGTAGTTGAAAACATTCGATTGAAGCTGGAGCATTGACATGCGTGTTTTAAGCAAATAGTCGAATTGAGAGTTAATATGCATGATGTGCATGTGTTATGGACTGAATAAAGAGTAAGCTAAATGGAAAAATGGGTTGCATTTATTTAAGTAATGGGCCGAATAGAGAAAGATTTAACCAAATAGAGTGATAGTTAAAAGGAGACAATGACATATACCTCTCCCCTTCAAGTGCTGCCACCCATGCTTACTGGACCGAGTGGAGAGAGGGGTGTTACTTTCTATGTCGGAGTTGAACCAATTGAAGTTGAGTGGGCACATGATTCACTTTTGGGCTGATCCGAATGGGCACGTTGATATTGTATGTGCAAACCCAAATATCATTGAGTGGACTACTCGTGTTGTTTAATGGTGCTGAGTTGTAGTCGGGAGTGGAAAGTTTGCAAATAACGGGGAGCGTGAGGGCTTTTGTGACAGGTGTGCTAGAGATTGTGATGTGAAGGTGGTTTGAGTTGATATGTATTGGTTGGGAAGGGGCGATGGTTCGAGTTTAGAGTTTTGGAATACAGTGGGGTAAAGAGATTAGGCGAGAGTGGGGTGGCGTCACTTAAGTGGGTTTTGTTTGGGGAGTTTCTCTTCGTGTTTAGTAGATGACTTTAGGTGTTTTGAGAGGATTACTACTGTGTTTTTAGGATTTTACTGTGTGATTTGAGAAGCTGTTAGGGTGATTTTACCAGAACAGATGGACGGGTTTTGGGTTTCAAAGTGGTGGCAAATCTCCATGAAGTTGAATTAGGATTGGATCAAGGCTGGTCGAGTTTGAGTTACCTTCTAGTGGAGCGGAGGTCCTAGAGATGCTGGCGTATTGCAGCATCTTCTTGAATGAACAAATTGATTGGTTTTGTGACGGGTAATACATTGCAAATCTCTGATGACGCTGGCGGACCACCTGGTGGTTTGATGATTGAAGTGAAAAGGTGCGTGCAAAGAGGCTAGAGACAGAAGTTATTGCCTTATTTGAACAAAGGATTAGAGAAGAGAGATTGTTGAAGCAAAGTCAATGAATCAAGTGGTTTAGGAACACCACTTTAAACTCTGACACATTATTATTCTATTATTAATTTAGAACAATAACATAAAGCTATTATTAATTTAGAACAATAATATGAGCTTCAAGGTCTTATACTACCTGTTGAATGGATATAATATAAAATCAATTATGATATGCCGAATAGATATAATATGACATGTGAATAGATAAAACAAACGAAGAAAAATAAAGAAAAAAAATTCTTATCATGATGAGATTTTTTTATTAACATTGTCGGTCAAAAGGAGTTTCGTATTGCCTCCCATGTTGTAAGTCGTCATTAGCAGATGATTGTCAGGGCCCCACGGTGGGCGCCAAACTATAGATGCAAAAAATCTATTGTCATGAAAATAGGGTCTGATCCCATGAGGTTGAGGCCACTGACAATCCGCTAGACCTGCACACATGAAAGGGCAAGCGTGAAGTTTATGGAAAACACCGGGGTGGTGTTTGTCGTAGGCACTCTGACGCTCAAGTCAGCGAGGCTAAAAGAGATTATTTGATAAGAATTAAGGAGATGAAGAATTACCAGGAGTCTTGTCAAAGGCTAGGACTACGACGGAGGCGTCGGGTTCTTAGGAGCAAGAACTTTAGGAGTAAATAGATAGTTTTGAATAGTGTAGATTGATTGTGGGAGTTTGCCCCCTAATGAGAGGGCAAGCCTTTGTTTTTATAGTGAACCCAAGAGGTTGGAATTCTAGTAGGACATTAAGTCCTCTTTTTTGGGAGATAATCCCTATCAAGTAAGAAATATGATTTCTTGACCTTATCAGATTAAGTTTAATAGTTTAAATAAGATTTGGAATCTTAGTAGGACATTAAGTCCTATTTTGGGAGATAATCCTTATCATAAAGGAGATATGATTTCTTGACCTTATTAGATCAAGTTTAATAGGTTGAGTAAGATTTGGAATCTTAGTAGAAAAGAAAATAGAATGGGATTTTGATTTCCTATTTGTAGACTGTTGTAAGCTAATGGGCTAAAACCCAATTTAACTTAACTTATAGGATAGCCTAACTCACAGAGTGGGTAGTTCGCAAGGTGATTTTAGGCGTAGGCCCAATCGGGATTGGGTTGAGGCATTGGGTTGTGACATGTTTATTTCGTTATTGGGCATTGTCAAGCCCAAGATGATTTTTGGCCCTAACAATATATAAAAAAAAATGGCTTTATATTTTATATGAAATGTGGGTTGCTAGATTTGGGAGCAATTTTATTATGGGGTGTTGTTTGAGCCCGGCTAATGGAAGAGTAAACGAGGGAGAATGGTTAAAAATGGGTCCAGACTTTGGTAATGGGAAGTGGCAGTTGGGTTGATATATTAGATTGGTCACAACTTTGTTCTTTTGGATGTTAACTGATGCATGCATCTGAAGATACATGTTTATGAGAAAGAGCATAAGTTTTATAAAATTATTGCATAAAATATTTTGATTTTAAGGATATCTTTTATAAAGAAGAAAAGCATAAGTTTTATGAGAAAAATGATTAAGATCAGTATAGAGATAAAAGTGATTTTCAAACCACCTTGCATAGTACCTATCCCCCCTATACTATGTCATGACTTTGTGCATGCGTAAGATTTGATTTTGCTGGCCCGAGTGGGTTGAAGGCTCAAGTGAGGCAGATATCGCTAGACAGGATATGATTTTGCCAGCTCGAGTAAGGCAAATATCGGTATACAGGATTTGATTGTGCTAGCCCAAATGGGTTGAAGGCCTGAGCGAGGCATATATTGCTATACAGGATATGATTGTGCCGACCTGAGTGAGTCGAAGGCCTAGGCGAGACAAATATTGTTAGACATGATATGGTTGTGCCGACTTGAGTGATGCATGGTCTTGTTGGGTCGAAGGCTTAAGCGGTGTCTGATTCCACTTAGTTGGATTTAATTTGGTTGTGTCGGACCTGAGCGTGCGAATTCCGCTGGGTTCAAAGGCTTGAGCAGTGTTTGAGTTTGCCTAGTAGGATGGATTTAATGTTTCAACCGGAGCAATTTTAGGTCTTGCCAGGTTGGACGGAATTACCCTTGGGTACTAATTGGGGTGAGAGTTTTTAGATATTAGTATAAGAATCCATTTTTCAGTTAAGAATCAGAAAACAGTTTTCAGTATCTAATAGTAAAGCAATATTCAACTCAGAGTTTTTCCGATCTAGTAAAAGCTACAATATTCAATTTAAAGTTTAGTTATCAACATAAGGTTTTCTGTATTCAAAAATCAGATATCAGTGCATAGTTTTCATAAATCAGTTTTTACATCCTATCATCAAAATATTTATTAATAATTAATACTAGTTTTATAAGACTAATTTAGACATTTGAAATATGATTTTACTAATGTTGTTTTAAAGACATGAGAAATTTTGAGATGCATGAGTAATAATTTGCAAGCATAAACATTGGTTGTATGTTTTAAAAATGTTGTTCCAAATACAATAAGAATTCATTGAGGGACGATGTGGGTTGTTTGCAGTATGATCTCTTTTGTGGATTATCAGAATCAGATTCAGTTGTTAGTTTCAAAAAAACTATGGATTAATTGCATTAAATCACAATTGTACGAAGTCATTGTTATGTACATGACATTCATAAGGCATTATTTCTTTTCAAAGATACGTGACTGTTTGTGATGTTTCGGATGTTTGCAGCATGATCTTTCAGAGTTATTATTTTTTAGGGTCATAAGTGTTCTTTGAGTGATGAGATAGATGGTTGCAGCACGATTTTTAGAAAACACTACTTTTAGAAGCATGAGCATTTAAAGTTATATTTTAAGTTTTCAAAGAAGAGTTTTGAGCGTGTTGTATCCAGTTCATATGTAAGGGTTTGAGAAAATTGCAAACATGTTTATTTGAAAGTGTTTTTAGTAAGCATGAAGAATCATTGTTTGTATAGAAGTTTTTCAGAAAAATGTTTTACCCCATCCCCCACTTGGTGAGTATTTCAACTCACCCCCTTTTAGAATGTTTTTCCCCTACATTCACAGGAAGATCGTATCAAGGAGTGATTCCTCTCGACATTGCGCCCACATGTCATCATCGCATCATGTGTGTAAAATGTCATGTTTGTTCCGCAGTAGATTATGTTTTATTTCATATGTTTATCTCGTGTGATTGATTGTAAAAGATATGGAAAAATCTAATACCACTTGTTTTCCCTTAGTTTTTAAGAAAGTTTTATGTATGTTCATGATGAACAAATGAGGAAATGTTTTATTACGTTGATTTATAAACAGGTTTTACATGTTTATAGTTTTTTCACATGGCAGGTCTCGATCATCTGAGTCTCATGGGTGCACTCAGAGCCTATGGGATAGGGAGGGTCGGGATGGGTCGTGTCATTTTCTTTTTATATATGTGTATTTAGTTTCTTTAGGGTAAGACTCATTACGTCCCCCTTTCTAAATGTATTTTTATTTGTTTATTTTCAATAAAGTTTCCTTGTGCCATCAGATTTACCGAAAAAACACTCTTGGATTTGTAGAATAATGACTACAATCTTTCATATTAGGAGGCACCCAGCAGGAGTGCTTCTCCTCACTTCACTTTGTTTTATGCCATCCTTTGATTCTTAATTCTTTTAGGCCACATGAAAGCCTAATTTTTATCCCTTTTTTTTTTTTTTTTTAATATTCTTAATCTTCCTATGAGCAATTCTATTGACAATCAATCTTCTGTCTCACCCTCTCCAAGACACTCAGAGACTGACACTTTAGAAGCTAAATATTTTTCAGCTCACTCGCTTGGGAGTGCAAGATTGAGCTCTTATTTATAGTAGAAAATGCCGGCAAGGCTTCAACAAATTTGTGATTTCTCCCTCAATGTCGGCAAGACTTCATTATGTCTACTAACATGAATGATGTTTTAGGAATAAGGTCATCAGATTTGAGTTATGACTTATGACTCTCTCCTGTTCTTCTGATTCTTGCAAACTGTTTATAGAACATATTGGATGTTCAGGCTGTTCATAGAATTTCGAAGTTTTATGCTGCTACTTCATTACAATTGACTAAGTAATCGATCAAATTATATTTGATTCTTTATCTATGATAATGTAATGACCATTTCAGTTAGTCAACACAAGCAAATATGTCTACGCAGTGAACCATTTGATGCAACATTTGCCAGTCTAAATGTTTTCCTTCTAAGTTTATCCAGTTTTAGTAAAAAGGAAGACATCACTCCACTTGTTTCACCTTATAACTTTGGCCTGGTCTAAGTAAACTTTTTATCCTATTAATATATTTGAAGGCCACCTATAAGGCTATAAGTAGAAAATTTTCCAGGAGGAAGAGAGAGATGAAACTATATATTGACTCAGATGATTTTATTTTTAGGGAAAGAGACTCACCAAGTGCTACCTTAGGCTAAATCCGAGTGAACTCCCTCATTTTGAATTTAAGGGCTTGTTCTGAATCAAGAAACTTATTGAAGAAGTCGGAGAACCCAGGAGATTGACTTAAAAACCTCTCCAGGCATACAATAATTACTACCAAATCTTCTTCTTCAGTTGAAGAAACGAGCATGGCTTTGAATTCTTCCCTGATTACATCTTCACATAGGTTGTGTTATCCACCATGGTTTCATATATACCTATCTTTTCTTCATTTTACCATCTTCTAATTGATCGTCACTTCATCTGCAGAACCTCAAAGTCTCTTACAGAGATCACTGTGTCCCTATCATCCCTGAAACAGAGGCTGCTTTAGAATCCATCAACTTCCCATTTACTGAGCAACATGGTCATTACACTGGTAATAGATTCTTCAATCAAAATTTAATTGAATATCTCATGAGGCCTGTTTTTCAGCACTAGACATTTCTAAAGAACATCTGAAGGCGTTTTCAAGGTTAAGGGTCTTTTGAAACTCCGCACCTTGAGTTTATACAATGCTGTACAGAATTTTACGCGTGACAGAATATACATGTCAAGGAGGTGTCATCCCAATTCACGGAGTTTCCCGATTTTAGGGATTTCGGTCTATATTTTCTTGAAAGATTTGCATGGTAGGATCAAGTTTTAGTCACTGTAAAGAAGGTAATTTACGTAAACTATATGCTGTAAAATATTCAAGTACCATTACTAGTTTGATTAGAGGAACTTTGGAGAGCTTGAGTCCGACTAATGATTGAAATTATTTTGGACCACTTAACAGGGCCGTCTCTAGAACATTTGTGACCCTAGGCAAGATTTATTTTAGGGGCCTTCTAATAATATAAGCATATATTAAAAAATTATTTCAAATTTATTTTTCTTGCCTTTTGAGATGCAAAATCACTAATTAAATTTTTATATTCAAGTTTAGAAACCAAATCTTTTTCAATTGATAATATAGCCAAATTACCTAATCTTTCTTGTGACATAGTTGAACGCAAATAAGATTTTATTAACTTTAATTTTGAAAAACTTCTTTCTCTAAGCTACGATATAGGAATAGTTAACAGTATTCTATAAGCTATCCATGCATTTGGAAAAGAATTCACCTTTTTTATAAAATCTAGTATCTCAAGTGGTGTTTTAATTTTCACATTTATAATTTCTTTTAAAATTTTTAATTCTGAATATAAATCTAAACCATCAATATCAGAGAGCATGTCATGTTTTAAAAAGTTTTCAAGATTTAAACAATGTTTCTGCAAACTATCATCATCAAACAATTTTAACTTTTCTATATTATAAATGAAACCAAAATTATTACTATATATTTCAAATTGTTCAAACCTACTTTGAAGTGAGGAAATGGCATGATCAACTAAATATGTGAAATAATTTATTCTAAAAGATTCTTCAGCAGACAATTTCTTCTCTTCGTTTTCATCCTCATCAAATTGTTTTTTTCTCTTTATTATGCGCTTTTCATGAAATTTTGGTTCTATATTCATTTGCTCTGCCATCTCTTTAGTAGAAATCATAGAAGATGTAAACCCATTTTCTCTATATTTTTTAAAAAATGAAACAAGACCTTTCAACTGATCTGTTGCAACAACAATATCCATATTTTTAGATTGTAAATATTTACTAACCGTATTAACAGCAAATAACATTTCATACCAAATATTCATGCCTAATAGAAATTCAAAATTTTCAATCTCATATGTTACTAAAGAAATAGCTTCACTTTTTGTTTTAGGATCTTCACTAGTTTCTGCTAATTGATATAAAGCATCTCTTATTTGTGGAGCTTGAAATTTTATTGCTTTAACACTTTCAACACGACTTTCCCAACGTGTTTGTGATAATGGCTTAAGTGTCAAATTAGAAACATGATCTTGCAAAATTTTCCATCGTTTTGTAGAAGAAGAAAATAATGAGTATATACGTTGTGTCACTCCAAAAAATGTAATAGCATTAGTACATGAATTAGCCATATCACAAAGAACTAAATTAAGACTGTGACAACCACATGGTGTATAAAATGCTCTAGAATTTATATCTAATAATCTTTTTTGCACACCTTGATGTTTACCTTTCATATTAGACCCATTATCATATCCTTGTCCTCTCACATTATTTACATCAAGTTCAAGATTTTTTAATATAGTTGTGAGAACATTAAAAAGGCCTTGACCAGAAGTATCATCCACTTTTATAAAATCTATAAAGTACTCTTCTATTTTTATTGGACTTATTGAAATATCTACATATCTTAATATAAGTGACATTTGTTCTTGATGACTTGTATCTGGGGTACAATCAAGTATAACTGAAAAATATTTTGATTCTTTGATTTTTTTAATAATGGTATTTCTTATTTCTAATGCTAAAATATTTATCAACTCATTTTGTATATTATGACCAAGATAATGAGTATGAATTTCTCCATTTTGAATACGTCTAAGGTGTTCTTGCATTATTGGATCAAACTCAGCAATCATTTCAATTAAACTCAAAAAAATTTCCATTATTTTCTTGATAAATCTTCTCATTTGTACCACGAAATGCCAAATTATTTTTTGAAAGATTTTTTACAACCGCTATAATTCTTAATAGTACATTCTTCCAATGCTCTTTCTCTTTATTTATTTTCTCTTGTAAATATTTATCAATTGTTTTGTTTTTAAGCAATCTCATCTCAACATCAACCCAAATGTTCATATTTATAGCATGTTCATTGCTTGTTTCGTGACTTTTAAGCTTGGCACTAAGATTTTTCCAATCTCCACACCCTTCATTTGCTAATTGAATTGTATTTGCTTTTAAACTAAATAATTTACAACAAAAACAAAATACTTTATTTAATTCTTTTGAATATATTAGCCATTTTCTATCATGTTTTTCTCCATTTGGTAATTTTCGAATGTAATGAATTGTAGAAAAATGTCTAGAATTTTCATCTCTTGGAAAATCTAAAACTTGTCTAATTGGACCTTTCTCAACTAATAAATCACATAAGTTTGTGTCTAAATTATTCCAGTGTACCGGGTCATAAATATTTTTAATAGTTGTTTCATCTATATCATTAATATTTTCATTTTTGTCGAATGAAATTTCTTCTTCTAAATTTTCATGAGACTCTTCACTAGTATTTGATGAATTTGAATTTTTATCTTTAAAAATTTCTTCACAATTTTCAATTGTTTTTTCATTTAAATCTTCATTTGGTTTTTCTAGCATTTGGTGTTTTGTATTAATAACAAATTTATCAAGTGCACCTTTTTGGGATTGAATTAGTTCTTCTATTCTTTTTTTTCTTACGTTTTTCAAATCCGATTCATACTTCCTAGTAGACATCTATATTCAAAGAATAAATAATTTAAAGCTCTTAATATTATTTTGTTAAAATAAAAATAATTATAAAAACTAAGAAAGAACTTTGCTTTGATTTATGCTCCCGATTTTGCTTTTTCTTTGTCTTGATACTCAAAAATCTTATATTATTACCCTGCATAAAAATAATAATGTAAATCAATTACTCACTTGATCAAATATAAAATAAAATCAGTTGAGAATGTTAAGAATAAAATGATTTAAAGCTCTTAATATTACCTTGTATAAAAATAATAATAATATAAATCACATTCACTTGATAAATTTATGTAATAAAGTTAAGAAATGAGAGGCAAGAGATGAGAAAGGAGAGACAAGAGAGATGCGAAAGGAGAGGCGAGTAGGCGAGTAGAGATTAGAGAATAATGCAAGTAAAAAAATGAAAAAACGTTGAAGTAAAATGAGGTTTATATAAGAGATTTGAGGGTGAGAGGAGATGTGATTTGATATTAGGCAGGTTGGAGATTGCGTGAAATTGTATCAATTTTCAACGGAAAAATAGCCGCCTGTGTGTTAAGTAAGCATGGTTGATTGGACATGGTAATTGATGGGAATTGATAATATATTAAAATACTCTTAAAAAATATCCTGGGTAAAGATAGACGCAGGCGGTGGGATTGATAATAATTAAAAAATTATAAATATATTAAAAATATTTTAAAAAATAATTTGAGGCCCTCTTTTTTACCCCTTTTTTTGGGGGCCCTAGGCAGGGGCCTCACCTGCCTAGGGGTTAAGCCGGGCCTGCCACTTAATCAGTTTTCCTCTAATAAATTACAAGTATACTAAGCTTATAGAAGAGTTCGATGATGGATCTTCTGATGAGATTAGTATTCCAATTAATGCATTCCTCAGTTTACAGCTGTGTAATAGCATTTGCTCTGTACTTGAATATTCATTCAAAGCATAAGAATTGAGATATGTCAATGACTGCAATTCTTCAAAGAGTTGTTGTCTATTTGATGAGAGCATTCCATATTTGCCCAAGTGATGTTTTTGATCATAATTTAATATTCAGTGGACAGACAAAGCTTGAGATTTCTGAAAGAATTTCCTGATACTAACTATACCGCCGATTACTAGCCCTTTGATCCCAACGCAACATTTGTTATCAAAGGGTCATGGGACGTGAAGACTAATCAGTTTATTGCTATTGCCTGCCTAATCTTGAGCACAACTAGATCTGTTGATAATTCTTATGTTGTTCAAAAAGGTTTAGCTTTGATAGGATTCAGGCTACTTTGATAGGATTGCATTTCAAAGCACCGAGACTCAGGATCTGAGAATTCCAGGTTTGAAGTATATGTGTACTGAAATTGCGAAAGTATGAAATTTGTGCCCAAAGAAGCATCATCAAGTTAGGAAAAGAAAAGGGCATTATCCAAATGGCTCTCTTAAAGAAATGTTGTTCCATGCATCAGTCAAAATTTCATCAGGAAAAATTGTAGAGTGCTGTTCAAGTCCTCTCTTTCTTAGTGATCAGATGATTTCTCCATGGTTTCAACCTTCCATTCCATCATCAAGCTCAAAAGCAGAAAAATCTTTTCTCAAGAATATCAGCTACAAATTGAGCTTCACATTACAGTCTGCTGTAAAATTCAATGGCACGGTGTCACTATTTAAGTTTTCTTCAGCCTCGCAAATGAGAGTAGATATTGCTGATGAAGGTGTTTATGATACTGAAACACCTGTAGAGATATCCACGCAAGCAATCAGATTGTAAGAAATGATTATATGGACTGTGAGATCCTTGTGAATCTTCAATTTCCTCCACTCGAAGCAAAGAAAAATGCAGGTTACATAACTGGACCCATTCAAGTACACGGGAAAAATCCGACCCTCTTTACTTTGAATCCCTGCACTTGTCCTCGGCTGCACTTTGTTCAGGAAGCTCAATATGGAAAATGGATTTGAACATCGTCATGGTCCTGATCTCCAACACTCTTGCAAGAAGCCCCTTTGCGCATCCTTTAATTTCAGTAATCATGCTTGGGGCTTATGGTTCCTCTTGTTCATGAAAATTTTCAATCACCGAAACGTCTTGCTCAATGAAGGTGGATGGTTAGAAGTGAATGAGGTGATCGCCCTCACCAAATCCGCCTCAACAAGTTCCAGAACTCAAAAGGAGTACTCAAAAGGATTAATCTTTCACAGCCTGTTCCCTCGTGCATATGATCTTTAGAGGGCTAATAATTATCCGAACCACTTTGATGGATCATACATATATGCAAATTCTGGTGGAGATTTAAAAATTGCTCTGGAATTCCAGTTCCAAAGAGTGGAGAAAAAACAGGACAGCATGATCACAATTATAGAAGCTAGTCCAGGACTCCAATATGTGACCCAAATAAGTCCAAGATTCCACTTAAGACCCAAAGTATTAAGTATCTATTTCTTAACAGTTTCTTTTTTATTTTTCTCCATAGTATTTTGTATGCTTATTGAAAATAGAAACATTAAGAGCCTGTATGGATCGGGCTGGAATTTTTAATAAGGGTAATATTTGTTTAATTGAATATATTACCGTGTTTGGTATTTTTGTACAAAAATATTACCAGAAAATAAGATGACAAATAGTGCTCAAAAAAGGGTAAATTGCCAGGAATAATATTACCTAATGGGGGGTTGGTATTAAAACATCACTCGGGTAAACATAATTTCTGTCCAATTTTGCCCCAAAACAGTGGACAATGTGGACAAAAATATCATTGGCTTTGTTAATAATTACAAAACACCCAATTTATAAAATAACAAAAACACCCCACCACCACAGTGCCAGATTCCGACCGCCACTGTCGGAATTTGGTCGGAATTTGCCGTTACGACTCAGAGGAGTCGAATATGGCCAATGGTGTGTCGGTCTAGCATTTTTCGAGCAAATCCACCATGAATCTGGTTGGAAAATGCTAGATCTACGACTAGATCTGAGTGTCGACGATTACAAAAGGCCAGATCGTGCTGTCAGAGACAACCAAAGAGTTGGCCATCGTTCATCGTCAATGACGGCCAAGAGTTGGTCGTTGTTGACCGTCAACGATGATCATTTTTTTGACCGTCGCTAATGGCCAGATCTAGCCTTTTTTGGTTAGATCCACCACAGATATGGCCGAAAAGGCCAGATTAGTGAATAAACGGCCATTTTCGATCATTTTTAGGCCGTTGTGACAGATTCCGACCACCACTAATGGTGGTTGTCGAAATCTGGCAACTATGGGTGATTGAGGTTGTTTTTGTTAATTTTTAAACTTTTTTTTGGCTGTTTAATTAAATCAATAAACTTAAGGAGTCTAAAAGTAATTAAAAAATAGAGTAGTATTTCTCAAATAATTAATCAAATAAGTATTTTGAGAATAGGATAGAGAATAGGGTTTGAAATAATAAAACAAACAAGCGCTTAATTATTTATATCTAGTAATCATTTAAAGAACATTCTAGTAAAAAGGTATTTTAGAATATTTATTATTACTATCAACCAAACACATTAATTATTAATACATCTTAATTGAATCAAGTACAATAATAATTTAAACCTAATAATCTATAATATAATATTTTTTCCAGTAATCTTATTATTAAGATTAAAAATATTATACATCCAACCCTTAAAAAAAAAAAAAACCGAGGCCAATGGAAGGATTTAACTTGACATTAATTGAAAATGGGATCCATCTATTTCTAAAAGACGAGAGTCAGGCCACTTATGAATTATTTTAACTATGTCATTGAACCCTACACGGCACATTCTTGCCGAGTCTGTAGAACCATCTACAGACTTCTGATGCAGCCACGTGTCCTCAGAGTTTCCATCTTTCTCTGCGGCTAAAACCCTAAACCCTTCCTATATTAAACCCCAAACCTCCCTGTTCGCCTTCAGAAGAAAAGCAAAACATACTCTTCTCAAGTAACATCAACTCGGCGTAAATGGCCAACTCCGCCGCCAGGATGCTACTAAAAAACGGTAGGTCGTTTCCGCAACTTCTCCGTAGCCGACTTGTTGGCCAGTCGAGCGTTGACATTTGCATTAAAGAACAGCAACTTTTTCAGTCTTTAATCAATCCAAAACAAAAGATATTCGGGCAAAAACCCGTTTTGGGAGATGGGTTTAATTTCGTTGATTTCGTAATGGGGAAAGATCAGGCCTTGTGCACAAAGAAGATAAAAATGCCGACTGTGGCGGCGCGTGGGATGCCCGTGGTGATTGATGTGGACGACGACGACGACGTCGTCGATGATGATGATGATGATGTGTACGATGATGATGACATTGGAGATTTTGTTGATGATGATGATGAAGATGATGATGATGACGACGACGACGACGACGACGACGACGATTATGATGATGGTGTTAGGACTCGATGACGACGAGGGTATGAAATTATTTGATTGCTGTTCTTCGGTGTTTTGTTATCTTAGTGTTATGTGGTGTCCTTCCCCTTTGTATCCTTCATTTTGATTCAAGTGATCATTCCAAGCTCAATTTGTAATTCTGAAATAGAATAATCCCCAATTATTAATATCAAATATTATTTCACTACTTCTGTTCTAAAACTTTTGTTTATGAATTATACTAGACAAATATATTCTTAATTGATCTCAGAAATCAAATCAGTCATGGCATTCAATCATATTTACTTTCCTTTCAAAATTAAGGTTTTGACTTGACAGTAATAGGCAAAAAACACTTACCTCCCCAGCTTTCTTTATTAGAATCAGACAGATGGCCCCTCCAAAATTAGGGGTGTGCACGAATTTAGGGTGGTGGGTATTCGGGTTCGGATTCTGGCTCTCTGACTGTAATATTTACTATGGAACCGGAATCGGGTTCGGGTACCCGATAAAACTAGGATTGAACTGTAGTTTTTTTAAAGTATTGAGGGTATTTGCAGTCTTTTGAGGGTTTATTTGTTATTTTATTAAAAAATAGGTGTGGTATTATTCGTCTACTATAATATGAATGATGTCTTAGGAGTAAGGTCATCAAATTTGAGTTATGACTCTTTCCTGCTCGGCTGATTCTTTCAAACTGTTGATAGATTGCTGTAATAAATTATATATATTGGATGTTTTTAGCTGTTCATAGAATGTCGAGCCGCTACTTCACTACAGTTGACTAAATAATCAACCAAATTTTTTATTTGATTCTTTATTTATGATAATGTGATGACCATTTCAACTAATCGATACAGGCAAATATGTATGCATTATGCAATGAACCATTTGACGCAACATCTGGCCAAATGATATGGGATATCATACAATTTTTTTTTTTTTTTCATAGTATTTTTTTATATGTTGAGTGAAAATAGGACTATATTTACCTTTTAAGTTCATAAACTTTTTCTTACAGTATTAACGTGATAATTCGTAATTAATTAATTTGTAACTAAATCATGTTCGCTTGTTATCGGTTTCATCTAGAAAATTATGAGTAGACCAATAATAAATTAATATATCAGGATTATAAGAAAATTTGTCAGATTAGATTATGAGCTAATTTTTATCCCATATAACAACTTAGGTAAACGGAAGTATTTAGCTATGACAATGACATTCATTGAAAATGAAATCAATCTATTTCTAAAACAAAAATGATATATCCACCACAAAAGGTGGAGTTTCTTTTCTCTGCCAAGAAGCCAAAAATGCTATAACCAAAATATATAAAAAAAAAAAAAAAAAAGTCTTTCACGCTTTTGCACAACCCATGTGCTTTTTTGACGCCACTTCTTCTTCTTCATAGCCTTTCATGGCTTCTTCATTGACTCCCTCCATCAAATCTATTGTGCTTTTTTGATGCCACTTATTCTTCAGGGCCTTCCATGGCTGTTTCATTGACTCCCTCAATCAAATCTTCATTTGGGTCATCTAAATTTGCCTTTTTGCAGTATGGGTTCTCTTTGCAATCCATAACTTTTTCTGGGTTTTGGGTTGTGCGAAAGCTTGAAAAGTTGTACAGAAAGAAGAAGTAGAGGAAGGCATAGAAGAAGCCATTGGTTATGTGCTTTGAAACGTCGTCGGGTGAGTTACAGAAGGTTATGGAAGATGAAAAGTTAGGACTTGAAGCTTGAAGCTTTTTACCTAGAGTAGGGACATTCGTCCAAAAGAAAAGGACAGTCATCCATTCCTTATGGACAGACGTTCATTATATATGAACAGTTGTAAGGACGTTTATTTTAGATTTTTTTAAAATTTTTATATTTAAAAAAAAAATTAATAATATTAAATGTGTTGAATCATCTTGAGTCAAAAAAACACATAAACCGGTATAGAATTTCGGTGTAAAAACCCTATATGTATGTAACATCATTGTTTCTAAAAAGACAGTCAGGACACTTGATGAATTATTTTAACAATATCATAGAACTCCACATGGCACATTCTTGCCGACTCTGTAGAACCATCTGCAGATTGCTGATGTGGCCACGTGTCCTCAACTTTCCATCTTTCTGTGCCGCTAAAACCCTAAACTCTTCCTGTATTAAACACAAACCTGCTCCGGAGAAAACCCAGAAACAAACAGTTTTCAGGCAATTCCAACTCAGCGCAAATGGCCAACTCCACCGGCAGGATGTTACTCAAAAGCGGCAGGTCGTTTCTCCAGCTTCTCCGTAGCTGCCTTGTCGGCCAGTCGGGCGTCGACATTGGCATTAAAGAACAGCAACTTTTTTAGTCTTTAATCAATCCAGCACAGAAGATATTCGAGCAGAAACCCATTCTGGGAGATGGGTTTAATTTTGTTGATTTCGTAATGGGGAAAGATCACGCCTTGTGCACAGAGCAGATAAAAATGCCGACTGTGGCGGCGCGTGGGAGGCGCGTGGTGAATGATGTGGACGGCGATGATAAAGATGGTGATGACATTTGGGATTTTCATCCCTATCACAAAGGTTTTAAGGATGATTATGATGGTGATAATCCTTTTTATTTAGAATGGAGAAAAGAAACGTAAAGCTCGTTGTGACAGGTATTTTCAAATTTCAAAAATAGTTTATATCTGCAATCTTCGGAACAATTTGAGCAATTTGATTCATGATTTGAAAACACTTATCAAAAGCTAAAATTACAATTTGAACATTTCAGCTGCAAATTAGAGATATAATAATATCATAGAAGATATGAAATGATAAAATGTTGCTTTTACTATTTATAAATTTAAACCCAGGCTTTATCTACAAATTACAATTTTTGAGAATGATAAATTCTTCGTCAAACTCAAAATTTTCCAAGTAAAATAAGACAATATCCACTATACACAGATGACCATTCATGTGTAACAAAAATTCTAAAGTAAAAGAAAAAAATTGATATACAAATTTCTGATAATATGCAGATCATACATCCATCACCGGACTCCGACAGAGCGGGCAATTAAATTGATGTCTCAGCCACTGATCAATGCAACTCAAGTGGAAGATGTGGTTGCATAAAGGGAATGCTCTAATCAATTCTTCATCAACAAAATCATCTAAGCAAACTGCACATTCAATCCAATTTGTTTTCATTTTTCCTGTTCTGTAACTTATTGGTGGCAGCAATAATGGCAAGTCCTCCAGGATTTGGTCTTGCTTTTCCTGGGTGACTCCTCTCAACCTGTTTATAAATCTCCTCAACCAGATTCCCATTTCCGCTAGAGCGATTTTCAACGTCACACGAAGATCAGAATCAGGGACCATGATTTCGAACATTGTTATGTGATTTCGCCGGCTGTCCCTCTGCAGGATGTACCATATTATGATCTCAATGGTGTAGCAGTAAAGGGAAATAAGCAACCAAAGAGCTGACACAAAGAGAAAAATGTAAAGAACAACTATAAGTCCGAGTCTCAGATAATAAATCGAATCTGAAACAATCGATGCAGTCATGGAAAGAAAGGAAATGAGAGCAGGTGGGAGAAGAGGAGCCATGAAATTAAATTCTCAGTGTTTGTTTGTATGGAGAAATCAAAGAATGATGAGAAAATAAAAAAGAAAATTGAAGAATGCAGGATTTGTCTCCAGGATTTTGTTTTTATAAAGTTAACGTAAAAACCAAGTGGAAGTGTTATTTTTGTTAGAACAAATCAAACTATCTAGTGTCATAACAGTTGGTTGTTAATTTGGTTTAGATTCTGAAATTGTAGCAGATCAAATCTAAATTTTTTCCTTTGTTTGGAAACAAAATTAAGTGCCTGAAAAGTTTGTTGGTTTTATTTTTAATTAATAAGTTGTGGATTTAAACCAATTTAGGGAGTCTGATTTTCAGAACAAAGTGAAACACCAAGTTGGTTGTGTTTATATCTAATTTCAAGTTGCAAAAACAGATAAAAGTTTTTGTTTGAACAAAGTGCCAGATTGGTTGGTTTTTGGTTAATTCTAGTGCTGTATTCAGCAATTTGTTTCAACTTTCAACATAAGTTATACTCATGCTTTCCCGATATCATGGCCTTAAAATTATAATATAAAATATGTTTAAATGTTGATATATGTTTTTTTTCTTAATATATTGTTATAAAAAAGAAGGAAAACAATTAACATTGAATACAAATATAAAAACATATAATATGATTCATAAGATTTGGAGTCTGTTTGGTACGGATTATTCGAGAAAAGTTCGTGTTATAAGAGTAGAGCTTATGAAAATATGGTTTTGATGAAAAGATTTATTAGTTGTTTTGTTTGCCTAAGACAATGTAAAAGAATTTTCTTGTATTAATTTATAAAATTAGGCTTTGATATATAATAATAGATCAAGTTTAACTTTTAAAATAAAATAGGGATATTTTTAAAATTTTAAGCTTATGAGAGAAGCTCAAAATTAGCGCATTAATTTGAAATCCTATAAATATTTTTGAAATGCAACGAAACAATCTAAAACAAATTCCTTTCCATTGATGCTCTCAGCAATCATGTTGTCCATGGGATTGAGCCAGGGGAGTTCAAACATGAGACCTTTAGTTTTTTTATTAAATTCCTTATTTCAGAAATTTTGTGGGTTACACACTGCAAGTTTTCAATATGAATAAAGTAATCCCTTTCATTGGCTACAAATTTCCCCAATATGAATCTGTATGTTCTTATTGCTTTTTCAGTTAATGCCATTTTCAGAGTTTTTTTCTTAAACATATTTCCTTCCTTCCATTTGATATATTAATTTACAGTTGGTATATGCAGTCATCGCTTCTGAAGAATATGAAGTAATATTTTCCACTATTTCTCTTAGTTTCTGACTTAATTCAGGGTGCTTGAATGTCAAGAAAATGATAGAAAATCAGGGAAAATACTATAACTGTTTTAATAAATCATGAAAGATGTCAAATAATTATAAGATGAAGAAATCTCTTGTATTTTTCACTTGCGTGGTACTTACATCTTACAAAAGGAGATAGATGATGCTCCTTCTAGGTTACAAAAACTTATGTGTTATGTAAAGATAAAATTGTTTTTACAAATACTTGTCTAACAATCTATTCTTGTAGATATTATCCGTTTTGAATCTTAGCTAGCCATCAACTTGCGGCTGCCACGAGCAAATTCAAGACTGTTCCTAATATGTCTCGTTCACTCAAACCGCATATCATTATATGCAACGCATTCTCATTTACAGGGATATCATATATATATCCGTCGTACCTAAAACTCTTCCTAATATATATGTTAATTTGCAGCTATGCATCTAATAAACATTTACGACAAACAGGGCAAGTTAGATGATTCTTCAACCACCCATCAATGCAAATCGAATGAAACATATGTTTGCACGCCGGAAAAACTCTACAGGTTTCGCCGTCTGTATAATCATCCAAACAGATAGAGCATTCTCCGGAATTGATCCCTAATCTAATTTCTTTACTTCTATAAACTACTGGTGGCAGCAATTTTTCTAAAGCCTGCTGCCTCAGAATTCTTCTCTCTTCAATGCTACTTGGAATTCCTTCTATTACATCGATAGACCGATAATTATGATCCGCAGGAATATCTATGGTTTGATAAGTTCTGATCCTGGCTCGATGATTCCCCCGTCTTCCTGGCTCAATGTCGCGGCGTTCATACCTTTCGATAAACGGCGAACAAATGCATTCACAGACAATGTAAGTGATGAGTGTAATGAAGGTTGCAGCTATAATGCAGATTGCCAGTACACATATTAAGATAATAATCATAACGCAAGGAGCTGTGAAGAAAGCAAAAGGAAGAGAAACATCAGTAGGAAAAGAAACAAAGGGTGCGGAAACCATAATGTTAATCGTACTTGTTCAATTGTAGATTGATGGCTCACCATTATAGGATTATTTAAGTTTTGAATAATGTTTATTGCTGCAACTATCCTAGAAGTTAAATCGATTAAAACGAATTCGGTTCCACACAACAAAAAGGGTAATGCATACAAAGGAAGAAATTAATTAAGGATATATATGAAAACTGTTGAGAATCCGTGTAATTAGTATTACTTCCCAAAAAAGAAAAATAATCCAAATTATATGTGAGACTACTGCACGGTTGTTACGTCTAATAAGACTTTGTCGAACCATAAATAAGAACTTAATTAATATTGAAACATGCTACAATCAAAGATAGGTACCCACTTTAACCAATGTCATTAACTATTAATTGATCATTCTATTGTTCAAACTTTAATTTGTTAGTCGTTCTCTTTACTAGCATTGGTTATCTAACTTGACGGAGATTTTGTATTTTTATAAGAGCAAACAACATATTCCCACTTGAGGTTTAGCGAATCTCAAGTTGATACTCTTGATTGTAAATATTTCAGATTCTTACCTTTAAAGTAACGACATTTCTTTTATTTTAACCGATTTTTAACTTTTTACTATAATGCGATGCACGTTAGCATGCTAAGCTGAGTCGACATTTTCTTTGACAGAGGATGGGCTCATGTTAGCAAAAAAAAGCTCATATTAGCAACGTCCAAGCCCTCAACTTTTTCCAGCCGATTCCAAGTCCAAGATCACTTCCAAGATCACTGTTGGACTCCTCACAACCTCTTCTATAAAATCCATACCTTTACTTGCCGACCTCACTTACCGTTTTCGACACCTTTAACAGTCACTAACGGTGTTAGTTTAAGGGTGTGAATATGGAATAGATGCAATTAGGGATATTAATTGGGATTTTGCTAAACCTCGGATGGAAATATGTCGTTTACTATTTTTACAATAGGAAGTTAGGAACATTCATCTTTGAGAATTATTGAGCTTGAACATTAAGTCAGATTTTAGATCATTCAATCAAATGTGAATCAATATTAACCTAGAAGGAATCGTGCGTTTTCACCTGGGGGAGCTTCTCATCGAATTGCCATTTTATTTTAAAGATTTGTTGTTTGTTTTAGCTTATATGCCAATCACACATGATAAAACTAATAGCCACTAAATTTATGGACTCATGTCTATCATTAATGACAAATTATTTGCACTCTTTGATCATATATATATACATATGTCCTTCGTAACATCTTTATCATGAAATACTAATTTGTTTGTTCAAAATAATCTCTAATTGTAATTGTCTATATATAATACATAGAAAACATCTATGATATAATAAAAGTACCGCATCAACCCGTACTATCAACCAATACATTGTTATCTCATAATTTTTTATATTAATAGTTTTCTTTTCATCATTGAGGGTGTCCGGGCCAGCTTGTGTATACTTCAACTAATTATCTAGGGTTTTGGAATTATTGATCGGTTAAGAGTCCCAATGACCATCCTTATTAGTATCCGAAGGGACTCGACCTCAAGAGTTTATGGAACCTCATTTGCTCTTTTACCATCAAGTCACCCAATGATTTTTTACATCAATAGTTACTCATCATATTAGTGATAAAAATTGATATACAAAAGAATAAAGTTAATGATATGCTTGATTTGAAATGCCAATCAGCGCCCAAAAAATCATTTTATAACATAAGCCGTGTAGATAATTTTGTTGAAATATCGATACAAAGTTTTGTCTAATTACAAATGGATTATATGAATTTCACTGTGTTCTTATTTAATATTTGCTTTGAGGTGCTTCTCTATAGATAAAGTATCACCACACATTTTTGTTTTTTACAACAATAAAAAACTACATAATGGAAACAATTTCTGGAAAGTTCATTCAAAAACTTCCTAAAACAACTCGTTTCTTTATTTGTTGCCATCAACTAATACCTTCACCCGTAATTCCACCGTAGAATTGGGCCTTGGCAATTGGCATATCGATGTACATTACAACTTATGCATCTAATCTAGCTATCATTAAAACAAAATGGCAACTACTTCAAGCTCATGAGCTAAAAACAATTAAAATTGAATTACAATTTTCCCCAAAAACTGTGAATATTTGGTTATGGAGAAGTTTTTTGCCTTTCCGAGCGAAAAGAAAGCCTAAGATCATGTGGAGTTGTGTTGTATAGCTTCTGTCTTTTTAAAAGTTTGCCGTGAAGATCAGGTCCGCCGCTGGGACTTAATTTATATTCAATACATATATTTTGTTTCCTATGATCATAAAAAGAAAGTAGAAATTTTCCATGACAAATTAATTACAGATCATGCATACATCCACGTACACTACACATTTGCCTTGCAGCTAATTCGACAAACGGGACAGGTTAAATGATCCTTCAACCAGGCGTCAATGCAACTTGAATGAAAAATATGGTTGCACACAGGAAAAACTCGGCAAGTTTCGCCATCGTTGAAACTTTCCAAGCAAATGACACAGTAACTTGAGTTCTCTGATTTATCCAGCTGGTGACCATAATTTGTGAGAGGTAGTAATTGCTCCAAGGCTTCCTGCGCTATTCCCTGCCTTTCTCGGGTTTCTGGATCGGAATCACTACGCTCACGCTCTCGAATTCGAAGGCGATCGCGATGCCTATTACGATTTTTATGAAGTAAGAAGAATAAAAGAGTTACCACGATGCAAATGCATATCATAGCTGATAATTCAAGATAAAGCATGGTATTAGATCGAGGAGAATTTGATGGAGAAGGAGTTGGAGAAACAAAAGATTGGGAATTGTTCATATTTGGTTAATTTTGTGTATAAAAGGCATGCAGACTACGTAGACATGGTATTTTTTGTTTTTTTCTTGAGCTAAAAGAAGGGGAAGTTTTGGAAATTAATCAAAACGGAATCGGTTATGAATCTCCATTCCAGGGATTAAGTTTCCGAGAAAAAAACCAAATCAACCATATAAATGAAAAGATTGGAAAACCAGGATGCAGGTTCTGGTGAGCTCTGATGAGTTGCTATTGCATCCATGTCCCTGAAACTAAACTTCGGAAAACAAGGTTTATTAATTAATCTCTCATGCTCTTGATTTGATGGTCACCTCACCTGATCATCAATGGCTGCCATTATAACCATAATTTAGCGAGCATTGAAAGATCAACTAAAACAATAAGTTTGTTAAAACCTTTTTATGGGGGTCCTATTGATTAGGTTAGTTACCTTGGCTTATTACCTTTTTATGGGAGTTCTATATATATATATATATATATCACCATAATATGATTATGTTAGGATCATATATTTAATTACCATTAAATTCTTATATGTACGTAAAATAACATTTTAATGAGTAAATTCAACGGTATTCAAGTACGGTCTGATTAAAGAATATACATGTACATGTGTATATATTATTTAAAAAGTTAATAATACAGTAACTATGTCTAAGCCACAGTTTTTGCTTGATTGATTATGAAGATGTCAAATGGGTCAACACTTTCTGCTTGATTGAGATTGAGAAGTCCTTTAGCAATTGCTTTGCTTCCAGACTCCAGTGGCTAAGCGAGATCAAAATATAATATTCAATTACTGAGGGGACTAGAGATAATTAAAAAGTTACATTTGTGGGGTTAAAGGTTAAAGTTTAAAAACTGAGGGGTGTCGGATCAGACCGGTCGCCCCGGCTTCAATCTCTAGCCTTGTTTGGATTCGTTATTGCGACATAATTTTTTAAATTAGTTGAAATTATTTATGGACATCAACACAAACGACAACCAAAAACAGAATTCACTGTCGTTTCGTCTACTCTTACGATTCACTGGCTTTAACAGCCCAAACCCTAAAACCCTAAACCTCTCAATCATTACCAATGGAACAACAATCCGAGAACATCCTCTACGAAACCCTAAGCCCTCTCCCTCTCTCTACGCTTTCCGATGTCCCCTCACGCCCTCAATCTCCGCCGTTGGATCAATTGGAACCCTACACTGTGTTTCGCAACGAGATTTCGTTATCTGATCTTGGTGGCGGGTACGTGGAATCTCCCGCGCCTGATTTTTTCTCGCTGGATGTGAATAGTAGTGGAGTTGATGAATTGGAGGAAGCCGAGCCGAAGTGGCAAAAGGAGCCGAAGACGCCGACTAAGGAACTTGAGCCGAGGTTGGAGAGTGGCTGGTTCAGAGGCAGTAGCTTTAAGAGTCCGATGCTTCAGTTACATAAAGGTGAATTTAACGTAATTGAACAAGTAAAAGCATCATGTTGTGATTGATTGTTATTGGGCATTGTTTGGATTAGGGATAATTGTTTAAAATTTGAACTTCTCATTGTGGAGGTCGATTTTAGTATGTGGAAGTGTGAACAAGTGACCTTGCTGTTGATTTTTTTTAGAGTGTTGGGATTTTTGTTTTACTTTTAAAATTATATTAATAAATGTGTTTAGCTTTTCTGGATGTGGATGTCAGAGCTTATAGGAACAAACTTGTTAAGTAATTTTTGTTTTATTTGTACTTCATCCTATATGTATTTGAAACCTATCATCTAATTATTGGTATTACAGAGATTGTGGATTTCTGTGATTTTCTATCTCCAACTCCAGAAGAACAAGCTCTTCGCAACTCTGCAGTAGAATCTGTTTTTGATGTTATTAAATACATATGGCCCAAGTGCAAGGTATCATCTGATACTTCCTCTTTCTATCTATGCGTACTCTGGTTTTGTAAAAGCTTAAAATATGGCATCTCACTGTTTTTGTTTGATAGCCTGAGGTTTTTGGTTCATTCAGGACAGGGCTTTATCTTCCAACTAGTGATATCGATGTAAGTATGATAATCTTGTTTTCCCTGTGCTTGTGACTTTTATGATGCGTTTCGTTATTTTTAATTGCTTACTTTTTTTTTTTTTTTTTTTAAATAACAACATATGTTGTCATATATTAAAATTGGGGGAATTTGATTTGTTGTCAACTAAATTCAGGCCTGTGGCTGGATGCTTTTATGTAGGTTGTGATTCTGGGGTCTGGTATCAGAAACCCACCAACTGGTTTGCAGGCTCTTTCTAGGGCATTATCTCAACGAGGTATTGCCAAAAAGATACAGGTGTGCTTTCATTGACACTATCATCGTCTGTTTTTATTAAAGATTTTGGAATCTAAAATGTCATCTTTTGTGTTTTAAGGTGATTGCAAAGGCTCGTGTGCCCATCATTAAATTTGTAGAGAAAAAAAGCGGTTTTTCATTTGATATAAGGTACATCTGCTAACCTTTTGATCCGTTGAATCAAAGCCTGCTTTGCATCTCTTTATATTTGTTTTTCTCGGAGTATTGACCAATGTTTTTTTTCCTCTGGATGACAGTTTTGATGCTCAAAATGGACCAAAAGCAGCTGAGTTTATCAAGGTTTTTATCTTGCCTGTTTTTCTGGTCACAATAGGGATTATAATTCTGTTAATGAATGCCAGATGAGATCAAGCAGTTTTGCAACTTTAAACAATTTTGTGCATGCGTATGCTTGTTTAATAGTTTCTTTTTTCAGGATGCATTATATAAGTGGCCTCAATTACGTCCATTATGTTTGATCTTGAAAGTTTTTTTACAGCAGAGGGAACTGAATGAGGTTGAGTTTGTTATTCTCTGCCTTTTGTGCAGTCAATCTTATATCACAATCTGCCTAATTTGATTTCTTTTAATTATATAGGTATATTCTGGTGGGATTGGTTCATATGCTCTCCTTACCATGTTAATGGCATTGTTGAAGGTAATATTCCCATTGAAATATCTAGTTTGCACCCGCAAATGGGCCCGTAGTCTCACTTTTGATCTATATGCAGTGAGATGTTCTTGTTGTATTAGCAATTTAGCATGCTTTTATTAAATCTAAGAATTTTAAGTAGGTTGAGTGAGTCATATTCACTTTCAAAATTTAGTTTAAGATCAAGATTAGGTGATGAATTTTGAAGCTGGCTGCTCTGTAGGAATCAAGAGACAATGATGCCACTTGTCAGTGAAAAGTTCAGGATGGGGTGGGATGATTGTTCTAATAGTTATTGCATATCTGAAATAGAGAGACCTCCCTAGGATGAGCCCCTGATATTGACTTTTGATATAATTTAGAATTTGTTTTTGCAAAAGTTATGTTGATAGCGACTGTAAAATAAAAAAGTCTAATATTAATTATCCACTTACTGCATACGCTCTGCATCAGAGTAGCACCTTGATTTTATCTCTTTGATACACTTAATTCTTTGAAATTCTTGAGTAACTACTGTACATTATGGACAGCATTATGTATTTTATCTGATTGTTGTTTATATAATTTCGATGGTGCAGAGTCTTTATGAGTGTCAAACTTCTCCAGAGCATAATTTGGGAGTCCTTTTGGTACGTGTTCTCAGCCTTGTTGATCCAGTTAACACTTGTTTCTGAGTCAACAATGCCAAAATCTCAAGTATTAAGCCTGGGATTTAGTTGCTTGTCCTTATCACCTGAAATGATACGAAAGAATAAGATAACATAATGAACATGGACTAAGGAGTGTGGTTTGTAAGACATAATTGTTATAGTTCTAATCTTAGAGATTGAACCTCAATGTTTCAGAGTAAAATTATTTGACATTCTTTTAATTTTTGTTTTCAAAAATAGGTACACTTCTTTGATATTTATGGACGCAAATTGAACACCACAGATGTTGGTGTATCTTGCAAAGGAAAGGGCACCTTCTTTAAGAAGAGTAGCAAAGGGTATTAAAAAATTAAAAATACCTTTATTAGGAAGATAAATTTACTTTCTCATTTTGAAATTTATTTTTCCATTATTTGTAAACTTATACTTGGTCTTTTGTCCTGGTTCTTCTATTTTTAGGTTTACAAATAAAGGACGACCATTTCTCATCTCCATTGAGGACCCACAGGTTGCCTTTCAGATATTAACTTCTTGTATAGTGTTCATAAGATTTCTGGCAAACGAAAAAAAATGAGGATTTGATAGAATTGACATTGTTGCTTTTCTTGATTTGACATTTTACTTTTTCTAAGGGGTTAGTCGAACTCTTAGAACCTTATGCCAAATTCTAAGAACAGGAATCGTATAAAGTTTGGTCCACCTCCAACCTCATTTTACAAGTTGCCTCAAAGAGTATTTAACCTATGAAATTGAGTAATGAATAGAGTGCTGGAGATGACTATTGGTTGCTGCTTTCTTGTTTTGATTATTGATTACACCTGTTATTTTTTATGATTAAATAGGCGCCAGAGAACGACATTGGGAAGAACTCTTTCAATTACTTCCAGGTTTGTTCAACTATTTAGTTATTTATTCTATCTACTTCCGTTTCTTGTTCTGCGGTGACCATGAAATCAATCCTTTGTTTAATGTGGGAACTAATGAGATTTGTTACACAACATCGAGTTTACTTTCTCACTTTACTAATAAAATAAAGAAAAAAGAAATGCTTATATTCACTTATCTCTTACATCCTGGTCTTGTAGTGGACCTCCTGCAAGAGGTTTATTAGGTTGAGAAAGAAGAAAATACTTAGTGAGGTTTATTGGCTAGACTGATCTTACCCATTTATTTCAGTAGGGAAAAATGAATATAGAAAGCTACATTTTATCTTTGAGTAATGCTAGTTGTACGAACAAATCTTACAAAGATTTGTGTACAAACTGATGTGGCAGGAAATAAATAGAAGAGTGAATGCAAAATGTCAAACTCATCATATTTATGTCACATCAGTTTGTACACAAATCTTTATAAGATCTGTTTATACATCTAGCATTATTGTTTATCTTTTGGTGTATCAGAAATTGTACTTGGAATTTCACATTTCTCCTTTTTTGCAGATTAAATCAGCTTTTTTAATGGCATTGACGACCTTAACAAATCCGAAGACCATCTTTAGCCTAGGGCCCAACAGGAGCATTCTTGGTACCATAATTAGACCTGATCCGGTCTTGCTGGAGCGTAAAGGAGGATCTAATGGTGAGATGACTTTTAAAAACTTGCTTCCTGGAGCTGGGGAGCCATTACAGACACACCATGTGGATCAGCAACAAGAGATTTTGTGCAATTGGCAGTCAGATTATGAAGAAGAATCCTTTCCCCGTGGAGATGATAGTGCACAGTCTTCTGGAAAGAAGAGGAAAGCTTCTTCCAAAGAGAAGTCTAGAAAGAAGAAGGTTAAAGAATCAGGGGAGACGGAGAGGCATGAAGAAAGTGGCTCGAGGAAAGAGAGGAGTTCAAAGAAAAAACGGTGGAGACATAACCGTGAGAATGCCAATGGTTTTAGCTGATAATACGTCAGTCATTGCCTATTTGGTTTCGTGTATGTTTCCATACAACACTCATGAATCAGAGTTTGAGAACATAACTGTTGATGCATGGTCATTCCATCAAAATATGCAGCGAAAATGAATTAGTAGAAGGCTGTGTGGTTTCAATTGGGATGTGAGCACTGCCATCCATGCTGCTACTGGTCACGGCCTCGCTTTTTCGGCAAGTTGAAGACATGATTTTATAGAATGAAGAAATTGATTGGAGAAATTCATATAAATCTTTGATCTTTCTCGTTCTGGGCTATTGAGTAGCTCTTCAACCACCAGTCACGGGGAGAGGCATCTGAGCAAATTGCTCAATATGTTTTACAGTTTTCAGAATTTAGCTGTTTTGTGTACCTTGACAATCGCATAAAGCATTGGCTTTGTTTGCTCTCTTTTTATTAGCTAGCTTGTTTTGTTATGTAATCATGCCATGGTCTTTAGAAACTTCAAAGTAACCTTATTATTTATTTCATTGCCACAGGAGGCAATAAAAGATATAAAAATGATATAAAAGCCCTTGTAAGTCTATTAACTTTAATACAATCTCATATAAAGCAAGAAAACTACTTTTATTATAAATCATTTATATTTTCAGAATTTGTCTTTAAAATGGCCCATCTTGACTGACAAGAATCTGTAGGAAAGGTGTGTTTTCACTTTTTAGTAATAGTATTAATTTCTCAGTTTCCTCATAAACCAAACAGAAACTTCTGGAAAATAATCAAATATAAAAGGTCAACAGAATTTAGTAAAAGTAAAAAACAAAAATGTCGCTAAATTCTCTATTTCATAAGAGTTGAAGTCTAGAACAGAAGAAAAAAAAGAGTTCAGCAAGAAAAAGGAATAAACACATATTTACTCGTGATCAATGTCTGTGCATAAAAAATGAAGGACAGCACTATAAAGACATGAAATTGTGAAGAGATATCAGAACTATAGCCTTCTTCACACAATGCAGCATAACATATCCAAACGTAGGAATTGAAGAGAGTTGGATTTTTCTTGCCTTGGAACAAGCCCCTTTCTTCTTTGGATTCAGTGGGTTTAGGAACTGGAAATTGATGAAAAATTCAGTCAACAGAATCACTTGTTGATATATCAAATATGTGTTTGACTGTCTGAGAAAGATTTATACAACTTGTATACCTTTCACAAAGCCTCCTGCTGTGGTCTCAGCTTTGAACTTGAATATATGGTCCATGTTATAATATGATCGTATCTTGTAATTAAGATTGAGAAGTCTAGTGCTACTGATAACCATTAGAGGCTACAAGAGCAACAAAAAGAGAAAAATTTATCTGGAGCTATATGACTTTGCTAACAATTAACAATTATGATTTATGAGAGTGTTTTTGAGTTACCCTTTTTTTTTTTTCCTTCTTTCTGTTATTTGACATTTTCCTTATCATTGTTCTACGAATGGCGGTAATACATCACTGAAATCAAAATGGCTCCAGTCAGCCACGCTGTGGAATTCTGCACTTCCGCCTTCTTTGCTGTTTTGGATGCCTGCACAAATGACAATATTAAACTTAATCTATCATGTTATTATTCTCAATACAAGAAACAAATTAACATGAATTAATAACGATTCTGGTCCATTTTAATGGCAAAATCAGTGAAATATTGTTAGTATATCTTAGTAAATTCTTGATTATTGTTTTGAGTTACCCTTTGTTTTTTCCTCTTTCTGCTATTTGACACTTCCCTTATCATTGTTCTTTGTATGGCGGTAATATATCACTCAATTTAGAACCACTCCATTCACCCCCGTCGATCTCTGTAGGGAATTCTGCACTTCCATCTTCTTTGCTTGTTTTGGATGCCTGCACAAATGACAATATTAAAGTTAATTTATCATATTATTATTCTCAGTACAAGAAACAAACATGAATATAATAATGATTCTGGTCCATTTTAATGGAAAATTCAGTGAAATATTGTTAGTATATCTTAGTAAATTCTTGATTATTGTTTAACTACAACAACATAAGACAATACATAGATTCGAGGGTGTGAAGAATTACAAGTACCTTTGCTTCGGCATGCACGGATTGATTATTTTGTGAGTAAGAAAATCGTGTAGTGATCTTGGGACAATGCAGAACACACAAACATTCCAGAGACGGAAATATGAAGTGGTAACCCACGGGGCAGAAGTTTGTGAGGTTTGGTAAATCAAAGAGTGACAATTCTTGAAGTTCAGGTAACAAGATTTCTTTGTTATTTATGAGGTCAGCACTATCAGTATGTCCAAATACTTCTTCTAGTTGATTCGCCTCTCTAACATGTATCTGTTGCAATTGTTGAAGATGTCGGCCTATGTTGATAGGAAAGACACATTTCAATTTGTGGCATTCATTCACCATTATTTGAAAGAGATTTGGAAAGAATAGATGATCCTTATTATTCAATAAGGTTTCATCATCAACAACCAAGATTTGCTCCAATTCTTCACAATTCCCAATCTCCAGTTGTTTCAATTGCACCAGATTTTGAGCAAGGGTGAGTGAGAAGATATGTTTCAAACTATTGCACCGCCATATCTCTAAGTTGGTAAGATTCTGCAGGCCTAAAACATGAATGGGACCCTTAAATAAACTTTCTAGTTCTGCTAGATATGTTAATTTAAGTTCCTTCAAATTTGGGAGTAGAAATTTATGCTGCCCATCAGCAGTGAGGCCTTCAAGTTGCAATATCACTTTTACTTCACATTCATAAATTTCTAATATTTCCAAATTTGGCAGACCAAATCTCAACAAACCAAGAACTGTGTTACACAACTGTACGTAGCTGTTCTTCAACAGGAGAATCCGTAATTTCTGGAGAATATAAATAAACGAGCCATTAGTAAAATAGATTAGAATTGACGCAGAAGATATAACCAATAAAATGCGATGGCAACATTATATGTGTAATAGTAGCTATCTTTTATGCTTAGAGCAATTGTCCAAGTCAAGTGATTGAACTATCGTTAAAATATTTATTATTAATTGAAACTTAGTGAAAAATTATGAAACTTAATTGACTAATTAAATCAAAACATTGAAACCATGAAACTTGGTTTTTAATCCAGTTAAGGTTGCAAAATATTAATTTAAAAATAAACAGGAAAAGGTAGCCCACAAAGGCCCAGCTTCTCATAAGTCATAACATCCAACTTTTTGCTCTAATTTGAATTGCACTATTATTACACACTGGATAATTTATGTTTTTATTAGGCACGTGATAGTAATTTAAATATTGTTATCATTTTATTTTAAGAAATTGCAGCATGATTTGCAATATTTTCTTAGTAAATATTAAATTTATTTTTTATTTAATATTTAATTTGTTATAGAGAAATGTTATGTATCGGTTTCTTTTTTTTTTTTTAAATTCCTATTTAAAGAGTCTCATAAATTTATTTATTACTCTTTATAATTAAAAATATATATTAATTTTTTATTTAAAAAATTAATTTTGTGTCTAATATAGTTTATACACCAAACATAGTATAGTATAAAAATATATACAATACAATATTTTATCAAACATCATATAATATTCTGTATAGTATTATATAATATACTATACAATATTGCATGCACATATGCAAATAGTAAGTTAATTTTTTTACATAAACTTAAAATAAAAGCATACCTCAATTGCAGTCTTCATAACGGCTTCAAGTTCAACAATGAAAGACGGCGCGGAGTTGCCAAATCCCGTCAGTAGTAACTCTTCTAAAGTTGTTGGCCAAGTTGATTTATAATTTTTTGGACAAAGGCTGATGAGGCTTGGTAGGCATTCAATTCTTAGTTTTCTTAGCTTAGGGAGAGGGATGTCATTTCCATTTGCTGCTACTACAATTTCCTTCCCCTTGTTATCTTCTTCTTCTGATGAGACGAAATGCTCCAATCTCCCACAATTCCTGACAATGACTTCTTCTAATTGTACCAGACTTTGAGCAACGGACAATGAGAAGAGATATGTCAAGCTATGGCAACCTTCCACTTCAAACATTTTAAGACTTTTGAGCCTCAAATACTGGGTAGGCCCCTTCCATATACACCTTAATTCAGGTAAGTAAATTAGTGCTAACTCTTCTAAACTTGAGAGCAACACAAGATTTTCTTCCCCACTATGGCTTGGCCCCTCAAGTTCAAATACTTTTTGTAGCTCAAAGCAATAGTTTATAGATGCTTTTTTCAGTTTATGTAATCTTTGAACCAAAATTGTCGGAAATAAAGTATAAATATTATGACAATGATATACAGATATACTTTCCAATTTTTCTAGAAACTCCTTCGGAGGCCTTCCATCATGGCATATTTCTCTCAAACCTAGCAAATGATCAACAGATAATTCCACCAAATTAGAGAAGGCAGTGGCTGGCACTTGCCGCAGTGACGCATCTACTATGCATTTCAAGCTATAACAATATTGAAGCTGAAGAGACTTCAACTCAATTAAGCCCATTGGATCAATGGTTGGCACAATATTTTCACAGTCTTCAATATTGCTCGATTTAAAATGTTCCAAAGTCGGATACAATGCTTTAAATGCAGCAAATGTGGTGAATTTTCCACTCCTGATGTTCAAGATTCTTGACTTGGAAAATTTCTTTTTTGCAATTGTTCTTCTACCACCCCAAAAAGAGTCATAATCTTCATTCACTTGTATTTCATAACTTTGCAATGTGGAAGAGAAAGCAAAGTCTTTTGGGAGGCATTCATCATGTATGTGCAGTAATAGATGGGTCAGTCGGCGTAGTGAATTCAACTCAGACAAGCTGACATTGCTTGTTTCTGCATCCATCCCTTCACCCGCCCATGAGCTATAACTGCTGCTACCTATGTATAATTCTTCAAGATGAGATAACCTCCGCAACACATTAGGGGGAATCCTTTTCAACGTAGAACATTCAAACAAATCCAACAATCTTAACTGACTAAGTTCCCCTAGTTCATCTGGTAATTCATCAAATACAGAACCTTCTAAACTAAGAATCTCAAGCCTTTTCAGCATGCCAAGGGAAGATATGCCTTCCAGTTCGCAATATTTCAGATGCAGAGTTCGAAGGTTAGTGAGGAATTGAAGTGATTTCATTGACAACTGCACTTGAGTTAGAGTAAGAACTTTCAGTGCTTTCATCCCTTCAAAAAATGCATCTGAAGCTTTGCTCAAAGTCAAACCAAATCCATATGCATCCAAAATCAAAATTTGGAGATTTGGATACATCAAACCATCAGGAAGCATTATTCCCCTTTCCCATTCTACCAAATTGATTGCCATGTATTGTTCCTGGCTCTCTACCTTTTGCAACTCGCTTATGCCAGCATTAACCAAGAATGCGTGGTTCTGCTTGGATGCCGTCCATAAGGCAAAATCACGAACCACATCATGCATTTTAATAAAATCTTCTTCACCAGCATCTAATAACAAACAAGAAGCTTTGAGGTTATCAACCATTGCACACAGTTGGTCCCTTGAGTCTTCAATCGAGTCAGCATCTAGATTCAAACCTAAGCCCATTCCATATCTTACCAATTCCTCTAAACCAATTTCATGGTCTTCAGGAAACAGCGAACACAATAAGAAATAAGACTTGATCTCCTGGCTCTTCAAATAATCATAACTGAATTGAAGACAAGCATAAACATCTCTATCCACATTCTCTATAACATTAAGTTTTGACATTTTTAGCTTTCGAAGTGCTTCTTTCCATTCACTGATAGTTTTTTGTCTTAGAGCACTCCCAACTGATACAATTGCTAAAGGCAAACCCTTGCATTCTCCAGCAACTTTAATTGCCATATCATTCAAGGTGGGAGACTCATCACTTATACCTGCATGACTTTTAAGTAAGCTCAACCCTTCTTTTTCATTTAGAGCATCTAGTTGAAATTGATGTTGACACCTCATTGCATGACAAACTTGTAGTCGACGAGTGGTTAGAAAGATCTTGCAACCCTTTTGATCATCTCCAAAGGGAATTCCTACTGTTGTCAAGTCAAGTTCTGCCCAAACATCATCCAAGATTATGAGTATCCTCTTCTCTTCCTTTAATCTCAAATACAATCGGCCTGCTCTTCCTTGCTCAGTTTCCTCCTCAAATTTAAAATTTAACGAGTCTGCTATCTGACCTTGAATAATTTTTGTGTTAGGAGTCTGGGATACAACAGCCATCACAACATTATCAAAAATAGTTTCTTCTTTGACCCTTTTAGCTAGTACTTTTGCCAAGGTCGTTTTACCCACCCCGCCCATCCCATACAATCCAACCGCATTAGTCTTATCATCTTTTAATGCCTCCACAATCCGATCAAGAGTGGCTTTTGTTGAGTCGAAAGGCATAAAACCTTTAGGAGCAAAGACATCTACGCCCGGTAGAGCAACCCGATGTTGGGACACTCTATCAAATCTGTTACCATGGTTTAATTTTGCTGCTTTCTTACTAATTTTATATCGCCAAAACCAGTTAGGACACCTTCCATATAGACATGTCTTATTTACTTGTATTTCTTCTTCCAACTTCTCAACATCCGATAGCCATTCTCTCACGTTGTTCTTGATCTCTTCAGTATTTCTTATGGCAGTGTCAACATCTTGTTTCACCAAATCTTTTGAGGATCTCAAACTTTCAATGTTAGTTTTGAAGTGATAAATGTAACCAATTTGACGTATGGTGGCATCCAGCAAATAATCTCCAATCTTTGACAAAATACAGTTCAAGATTTCTGATTCCATTTCCAACCTATTTGATAATAAAGTTTGATTAGGATGAATGGAATAACCATAGCAATCATAAAGCCAACAAGGATTAAACAAAATTAATGTAAGAAATAATTTGAAGTACCTTGCACAACTATATATGCAGGGTTTGTGTAGTGCAGCCTTTGGATAACAAAGTAATTAAAAAGAACAACCACCTAGCTTTTTCCTGGAATTCAGCAGCAAAAAGTATTTAAGAAATGAGACAAAATCAATTAAGAATAGCTTTGATAAAATTAAACGAATATATAATACTAATATTCTTTTTAACTTTTGAGATTATCTATGATTACTAAAATTTAATAAAGATACATGCAAGTATTTGGATTAAAATAAACAAAAATCAAATATTTAAGTTTTTAATTGAAAATAAACATGAGAAGATTTTATGGAGTACAAATAAGTCTAATTTATTAGAAAATTACTTTAGGATAATTCAGTCAACTCAATTTCACTGAAGGTTTTTTTATTAAGTGGAAGCAGTTAAGAACTCAAATAAGTGAAATATCAAATCAATAATCCATTTGCATAATCAAACCAAGTTAAGAGCTATTAAACTAACTAATGAATAGTGATAAAAATGAATCGCCCTATGTCTTAAATCAATAGCTATAAAGAGTGTTTTTTAGTATAAATTATTTTTGTAAAATTACTTTCAATTTTTTTAGTAGAAATGCAGGAAGATCTTTTAAGTACCTTTTACCTTAAGTAGATCTACTTATTTAAAAATAAATGAAAATGAAAATCACATTTAGCACAAATAAAAATAAGTGTTTGAAAAACTCAACGATAATAAACTCCGAAAACAAAAGTGGGGGTGGGCATGGTGTTTAACATGGTGGTGGTGCAGAGATGTAAAGATGCTTGTTAAGGTTGAAAAGAGGGGTGATGCAGCGTGGTTGGGCATGGCCGGCGGTCGTGTTGGTTGGATTTTGCCTTGCCAGGCCAAATCCGGACACTCCTGAATACAATTTGACTACGTGGCCAGCAGCCAGGCCAGATTTCGCCATGTAAGGAAAGATGGTGGCTGTGTTTGATCGAATTTAGACGAATTCAGTACTAAAAACAATTAACTATTTAATATCACTATTTTAAATAATTGAAAATAAATTTTAATTATGATAGTATAGAGGGGCTTTTGTGTAGGTATACTCCATATTGTCACGTCATTCTAGAATTCCAGGATAATCCTCACCCAAAAAGGCAATAGGATAGGATTAGGATTCTATTGCTTGTACACTTAATCTTGACCATCCATCTTAATGGATATGTACGGATCTGAACTATTGGATCTACTTGTAAAATACTATATAAAGGCTAGCTAGGCTTAGATTTTATTCATTCCAAGCATTGTATTCAATTGAGAGCAATACCATAGAGTTTTTTTCTTTCCATCTTTGCCCTTTGTGTTCTTATTTTTCTTTGAGAGTTTGTGGGTTTATTTAGGCTTACTTAGTATTCAATCTCTTGTTTGTGCACTAAGGCCGCACAATCCAAGTAAGGTCATGACAGCCAGTATCAGAGCTTTGGTTTAGTATAGTGAGTACCTATTTGTTCATGTGCATGTCTAGGAAATTTTTGTCAAAAAAACGATAAAAGTCTAAGGAGGCTGAGTTTTAAGCTGGACTGTTTGTGACCCTCAATCTTTCCTGAGAATTTTCCTAGTGCATTTGAATCATATTAGCACTTACTATTATCCAAGGTTATTGTGAATTATTTGGGTTTTATACCACATCTCAAAGAGGGGAACGATGGCAAGAAGTGACACTAACTCAAGCAGTGAGCAATAGTGTGCTCACCAACAAGGAAAGCAATCCCAAGGCCAATCAAGATCTCATAATGTGTTGATATCTCTAGAAACCAGTTCAGCAAAACATGTGTTGGCGTTGGTGCACCATGATGAGAAGCTAGATCGATTAGATCAGTTTGTGGAAGAAGTTAACATCAAGTTAGAGAGAATTGGAGATTCTATCCTCAATGTTGTTAGTAAGAGTATCATAGAGAATCAACAGGGGACCATAGACTTCATCAAAGCTTTCAAAGCAAAGGTGTTTGACACATTGGCTAAGCATCAAGCTCAAGTTGAGGTAGTGAAGATGGGCTTGGAAGAAATGAAAACAGACTAGGCTATCTATAAAAAGGAGATCACAGTGGGATCGATCATATCTTCATGTATGGTGGCGACAGCACGTGTCGAAACTCCTAGACCCAAGGAGTATAATGGGAAGAGGGATGCAAAGGAGCTAGACAATTTACTTTGGCACATGAAGAGATACTTTGACGTAATAAAGCTGACCGAGGAAAAGGAAAAAGTAAATCAGGCTACTTTTTATCTTTTCGACCTTGCAGCGAGTTGATGGCATCGAAAGTTTGCATAAATCCAGAAGGGAACTTGTTTCATAGATACTAGGAAGGATCTCACAAAGGAATTGAAATGACAATTCTATTCAGAGAATGTGTCTTATGATGCCAGGAAGAGGATGAAGGAGTTGAAGCATACACGCTCTATAGGAGAATACGTGTAAGACTTTTCTGCACTGATGCTACGGGTTCACAACATGAGTCAAGTTGATCTTCTCTTTAAGTTCACGGATGGGTTGCAACACTAGGCTTCCAAGGAGTAGCGAAGGCGAGGAGTGAAGGATATGGCTAACGCACTTACCATTGCTAAAACACTAGAGGGTTTCCAAAAGGGTAACTATTCGAAGACCAATAACTCTCAGTCTGAGCAAGAAGATAGCGAAGGAGAAGGTTCTCTCTGTCATTGCCAAAGAAGGATAAAAGGAAGGAAATGAGAAGCGAGCGAAAGCCAAGCCATAGGTGTTTTCTTTGCAATGGGGATCACTGGCTTAGAGATTGCTCACAGAAGAAAGCATTAAATGTCATGTTTGTGGAATGTGAGACTTCAAAGCATGCACAAATCAGTAGCCTACAACTCTTCAATTCCCTGCAAGTATGTTCTGCACCTCTCAAGCCAAAAGGGGGGTCATTCATGTACTTAGATGCACGAGTGAATGGCAAGAGAGCTAAAGTTATGGTTGACACGAGGACAACTCATAACTTCACTAGAACTCGGGAGGCCAAGAGATTAGGTCTTAAGCTTGAAAGGGAGCAAGGAAGGTTGAAGATAGTGCACTCAGAAGCCATACCTGTTGACGGCATAGCTCATGGAGTAGAGCTACATTTGGACCATTGGAAGGGAGTGGTGAATCTCTCAACAGTACCAATGGATGAATGCGACATCGTGTTGGGCATGGAATTCATGAGGCAATACAATGTGGTGGTGACGCCTTGTAGCGATGTGGTTTGCATAATAGATAGAGGTCCATGCATTAATCCTACAATAGCTAAATTAAAGTCTAATGCGATTCATCTAAGTTCCATGCAACTGGTGGGGGATGAAAACTTGGGAGCAAGGGCGAGCTACACAAGGATAAACATGCTACAATGTGATATCGTAAAGTATGCATGGAGGCAAGACTATGCGACTGGGAATCAACAAAAGAGACGAAAAAGGAAGCGATGACAGAGGCATGCGTCAACATGCGCTCAAAAGTCGAGACAACTTAGTGAGTATGACAAGGGTGTCACACAATTAGGTGGGGGAGGATGTCATATCATTCTAGAATTCCAGGATAATCCTCACCCAAAAAGGCAATATGATAGGGCTATGATTCTATTGCTTGTACACTTAATCCTAGACATTCATCTTAATGGATATGTATGGATCTGAACCATTAGATCTACTTGTAAAATACTATATAAAGGCTAGCTAGGCTTAGGTTTTGTTCATTCCAAGCATTGTATTCAATTGAGAGCAATAGAATAGAGTTTTTTCTCTTCATCTTTGTTTTTCGTGTTCTTATTTTTCTTTGAGAGTTTGTGGGTTTATTTAGGCTTACCTAGTGTTCAATCTCTTGTTTGTGCACTAAAGCCACTCAATCCAAAGAAGGTTGTGACAATATTCACAAGATAAAGATAAAAAAATGAAACAAAATTAAAAAATATTTGATATTTCTAACAAAAAAAAAAAAAAATTAAAAATTAATGACAATGCCAAGATATTACAAAACTTCCCAAGTTCAATGAGGGCATAAGGCCTTGCTTACCCCCATCTGACTGTGACTAACCCTAAAGAAACAGCATGAAATGGCTCAAATCAAAGTTCAATTTATCATTGGAATTGAGGATGTGATTAGATTTCCTTCTTAATATTTAGAAATTGCTAATTAATATTTTTCATTGTAACAGACATATCCGATTAAGCATCGTAGTTGAAGAATTGTTAATTCATGAAAACAACTTTTGTACCTTTAGAGAGGAAATCTTCTCATTCAATGCCAAGAACTTTACTTGAACCAGCACTTAAAGATGCCTCACAAGTTTAGAGTGTAATAATTTCCTATAAATGAACAGAAAACATAAGGCTTAAACACAAAACCAAAAATAAATTCAAGATTTTCAATTTTTGCTTCAAGAATGAAAGACAAGATCTATCTTTATTATTACAAAAAGATGCATAAGCTTCATAAAATTCAATAGCAACTTCAACTATATCTTTAACTAATCAAACACACAACTAACAAAATAACTTCCACATAATATTCAGAAGTCTTTTATTTTCCCTATTCTTGATCTTCTAATTTTCTTTTCTTGGAAGGGAATTTAAATTAATTGAAAGTGAAAGAAATGTAGTTAAAATTAATAACAGATCATAAATATTTGAAGTTGAAAGATCATTAATAGTTATATATACCTGAATTGACGTTTAGCAAAATCTCTGATCACCAATTAGCGTAGAGATTTGAGAATACAACTTCCAATATCCAACTTCATGGTAAAAGTAAAAACACCAATTAGTTCTTTTTATTTAAAAAAAAAAAAAAGAGAATCCATATATATCTTCTTTCATCTAACAAACCACTATTCTTCCTCAATTCAAACATCAATTTCAAATTGGAATTCTCCACAACACAATAAGGATGAAAAATAAACCACAGATTTAGGCTTTGAATTGAAGATATATATGATTGAGCTTTATTAGTATTTTTAAGTTTTTTTTTTTTAATTACAATATAAATATCTACACAGTGGCGAATATCTTAAATGAAAAATTAAGATAAAATTAGTGCATTAAAGAATTCACTTAAAGATATATGAAGATAAATTGCAATATTAAGATGGAATGGTAATAGATATAACAATTGAAGGGAAGAGGAAGATGTATAATTAATAAAGATAGTTTAATACAGATACAAGTATTTTAGCATTCAAATAAACTATATATAATTACTATTTCTTTAATTCTAATTGTTATTTTAATTATCAAGATTCAATGTTATTCCACCTTGTCATTTGAAGAAATATTAATGTTATGTTCTTATGGTTCTGTTTTTCACAAAATTCATTAAATAGAAATCAATAGAAAACCATTGGGGATGCTACTTCTCAAGCTTTTTGCACTGAAATTTTGTGTTTTCCTTTTTACTAATGAAGCATTATTTTACTCTCATATTAATCCTAAAGAAACAGCATGTCATGGCTCAAAATCAAATTTCAATTTCTTATTGGAATCATTAGGGTTATTAGATTTCCTTTTTTTTATATTTTTAAATTATTAAGTAATATTTTTCATCATAACAGACATATTTGAAAAATAATTTAATCCATAAAATTGCTTTTCTACCTTTAACGAGGAAATTTTCTCCCTCGGTGCTGAGAACTTCACTTGAACTAACACTTAAAAATGTCTCACAAGTTTAGAGAGTTATAAATTTCCTGCAAATATACAGTAACATCGAATGACTAACGAAATAAAAGAACCAAATAAAGGAAATATAAACCTTAAACACATAACAAAAAACAAAATCGCATTTTCAATTTTTGCTCAAAAATGAAGACAAGATCTTTATCATTAGAAGGAAAAAAAAAATACATAAGCTTCATAAAATAATTGTAATTTCAACTATCTTTACCTAGTCAGTCACACAGACAGTTAATAAATGACTTCCACAATATTCAAAAGTCCCTCATATTTTGCCAACTTCTAATTTTTATTTTCTTGGAAGTGAATTGAAATAATTTGAAAGTGAAAGGAATGTAGTTGAAGTTATCGAAAAATTGCAAATAATGACGTTAAACGATCATAAATTGTCATACCTAAATTTTACCGTAGTTTCCGAGATCACCAATGAGCATGAAGATTCAAGATGAAAATTTCTAATGTCCAACTTCAACATAAGTACAAACACTTAATGTCAAGCTGACAATTGCACTTTATAACAAGCTCTCTTTATATTCTTTTTAACTATGAGAATAGGAGGATCACCAAGAACAATAAGGGAAAGTTCTAAAACTTAGCCACTAATTACTAAAGATCCTTTCAATCCATAAAGCTTTTCTTTAAAACTGAAGTCAGAAAAGGATTGTCAATGGAGCGGAACTCATTCAATTCAACATTAATGTTCTCATATTTAAGGAACCACTATAAGTTTCCATCAAATCAAACTTCAATTTGTAATGGAAATAATCCCTAACACAAGAAGGAAAAAAAAGCAAAAAAAAAAAAAAGCAACAGATTTAAGCTTTATATTACTGAAGATATGGTTGAGCTTTATTGATATTTCAAGTAATTTTTTGCATCACAGTAGAAATATCTAATGGTACGATGAATATCATTAATGAAGAATTTAGACAGAATTAGTGCACTAAAGTTCATTTTCCATACCTACTATAACGAGATCACTTCGTTCACTACTGAGAACTTCACTTGAATATCACTTATAGATATATGAAGCCAGACTGCACACAATAAAGTTTATGTAAATAGAACTTGAATAAACGTATGCTTGACAATGAAGTATTGGATCGTAGGGAATTAAGGGAGAAAAATATTAAAAAGGAAAATCAAGGTCAAGAAAAAGTATCTTGCATAAGTAAATAATAAGTTGTTTGTATCTTCAATTTCATATTCCTTCATAAGATTGTTCTAATGATTTGAACAATCTCACATTGTAAAATTCAACCAACTTCAAATAGGATTCTGAGCAATATAATTGCATAGTAAATGCGGTGTAGAGTTCTATCTTCAATAAGAGCCAAATGGAGGAAACATAAGGCTTGAAAACAAAACAATACAATAAATTCTCCTTTTCAATTTTCAGTCCAGAATGAAAGACCAGGAAAAAAAAAATAAAGGAGTCAAGATATTTATAAAATTAATATATAAATAAATAAAAAGAAATGCATATTTCATAAGTGACTTATTTGTATCTTAGTTTTCATTCTATTGCTTCATAAAATCAATAGTGACTTCCAACTATCTTTAACGAGTTAAATAGACAGTTAGTGAAGTTAATTACTTCCACATAATATTCAAAAGTACTTTTGATATTTTCCCAATTCTTGATCTTCTAAATTCTAATCTTTCTTTTTCTTGGAAGCAAATTGAAATAATTGAAAGTTAAAGAGATATAGCTAAAATTTCAATTCATTCAATTACCAAAAAAACAAAAAACAAAAAAAAAAAAAAAAAAAAATGAAGTTGAAAGTTCATAAGTAATCATACCTGAATCGATGTTATCCTAGAAATGCACCCAAGCTTGTATCTTTACAAATGTCTCTTATCACCAATGAGAATGAAGATTTGAGAACACAACTTGCAATGTCCAACTTCATCATAAAGTAAAAACAATTTATTCCAAGCAGACAAGTGCACATTATAACAATCTCCTTTTCTTTTTAAACCAATGTGGGAAAAAAAAAAAACACTGTATCTTCTTATATCTAACAAACCACTATACTTCTTTTTCAATTCAAACATCAATTTCAAATTCGAATTATGCATAAAACAAAAAGGATAAAAAAGAAACCACAGGTTTGAGCTTTGAATTGAACATGTATATGGTTGAGCTTTATTAATATTTTAAAGTATCTTTTTTCGTCACAATAGAAATAACCTTAAATGAACAAGATAAAATTAGTGCATTAAAGGTAGTTTTTCCATACCTTCTGCAACGGGATCACTTCAGTCACTACCAAGAACTTCACTTTCAGATATATGAAGCCAAATTGTATACACAATCTTAGAGACAACAATATCCTGTTGATGACAGAATGATATTAGAGATAACAAATGAAAGAAATTTAAAGCTTATGTCACTAAAGAGATTCTTGAAAATAAAGAATTGGATTGTAAAGAATTAAGGGACAAAAATCAAGATCAAGAAAATGTATCTTGCATAAGCAAATAAGTAACTTGTTTGTATCTTTAATTTCATATTGTTTTATATGATCGTTCTCATGATTTCAACAATCTCATGTTATACAATTCAACTGACTTCTACTAGGATTTTAGCATACATAATTGCATAAAAGAGTTCATACGGCATAGAATTCTATCTGCAAGCTCAAATTCTAAATCCTAATATCCTTCCCTAACCCTAATCTTCTAATCTTTCATTTCTTTAAAAATCAAGTCGAATATTGAAAGTGAAAGGATTACAATTATGCGGTCAAGCAAAAGTCAGAATACAAACGATATTAAAAGTAAATAATTGTTGAGATTGTCGAACTAAATTCAACCAAACTAGTATTGCATGAGAACATGGGTTTTCCTAAATTGTTTCTATATAGAATTGTTTTTCTTTAGGAATACAATTATGAATAGGAATATAATTGTACTAAAATAAAATTCCTATTATAATATAAGATTTGAGTCCTATTAGAAATAGTATCTGAGGTATTACCTATAAAAAAAGATCAGATCCTAGAGTTAGGTAATTGAATAGATTAGAAGGCAAAGCCACAATTAAAGAGTGAGAGCCACTAAAGAGAGGTTAAGTGAGAGAGCCAATTTGTGAGGCTTGTGAAAAACTCTTGTAATCTTTATTCTTCCTCAAAGTGAAATTGCTCAGTAGCAAAGTGGACATAGCTCTCATACGGAGAGTGACGTTTGTGTGTGTGGTTGATTATTTGTCCTTTGTTCGCTTTATTTTTGCTTTCATAGCGATTTAAAATTTGCTAGCATTCGATTCCCCACAACAACTAGTGTTAAAGCCCCGATTTGAGGAAGAAAGCGATGGTTGGAGAAGAAGGAGGATTTGTGCTTGGGATCAATAGTTTTGATGGAGCATATTATGCATTTTGGAAGATGCGGATTAAAGGTCATTTGTATGACAGAATATTACATCTACCTCTCTTAGGAAATAAACCCAAAGAAATGTCAAATGAAGACTAGGCACTCTTTGATAGACAAGTATTGGGAATCATTCAATTGACATTGACCAAGAACATGAAAAGTAACGTGGTGAATGAGACAACCACAACAAGGTTGATGGAAATCTTTTCTGATATGTATGAGAAGTTTTCTATGAAAAGATTAATTAATTTGATGATAAGAGAATGTACTTCTGTGACAAAGCATATGAATGATTTTCATACAATCATTACTCAATTGTCGTTTGTAAAAATTGATTTTGATGAAGAATGCCTTCATACGTATGGCCTCCCTATCAAATAGTTTGGGAGCCTATGAGAGCAGTAGTTAATAATTCAACAGGTAGTACGAAATTAAGATTCATCTATGTTAGGGATAAAATTCTCTCTGATGAGGTTTGCAGGAAAGATTGAAGTGAGATGACATCAAATACTTCACATGTTGAAACAAAAGGTAGGGGCTATGATATAAATTCAAACTGAGGCAAAGGAAGATCCAAAAGCAAGAAAGATTCAAGTGAGACGACATCGAATTCTTTGAATGTTGAAACAAGAGGTAAGGGCTACGATAGAAATTCAAACTGAGGCAAAGGAAGATCAAAATCAAGGAAAAGAAGAAGCAAATCTAGGTTTTGGAAAAAGATAGCATGTTAAAGTTGTGGCAATAAATGCCACATATAGAGGAATTGCAAAGCACCAAAGAAAAAGGAGAACAACAATGACACCACCAATGTCATAACTGAAGAGGTGCAAGATGTTATATTTTTATTTGTTGATAGTTCTATTGACTCTTGGGTTTTAGATTTAGAAGATTCATTCCATACCACTCTACATCATGAAATTCTAAATGTTATGTGGCTGAAAGTCATGGAAAGGTATACCTAACAGATGGATAACTTTTAGATATTGTAGGTATAGGTGATATTAGGTTGAAGATGACAAACATATATGTGTGAAAAAACCCAGAAAGTAGAACATGTACCAAGATTGATGTGCAATCTAATATCAGTAGGGAAGTTTGCCACTGTAAGGTATAACGTGTCCTTTGTGGATGGTGCATGAAAAGTTACTAAAGGAACTTTTACATGACTTATAGTTGTAGAGATTCAGTTGCAGTCTCAGATGCCAGTGTTGCATCAAGTTTGTGGATAGACTTCGACATAAGAGCGAAAGGAATGAGGGAGCTTCAATCAAAGGAAAAACTACCAGAGTTGAAGTCAATTGATCACAATTTGTGCGAAAGTTGGATCTTTGACAAACAAATAATGGTGAGTTTTTTCAAAGTAGCAAGGGAACAAAAGACAAAAAAGTTGGAGTTTGTTCATACAAACGTGTGGGGACCCACTCCCTGTCATCCTTTGAAAGCTCAAAGTACTATGTGACATTCATTGATGACAAGAGCAAAAAGGTATGGGTCTATTTTTTTGAAAAATAAATCTTATGTTTTTGATACTTTTAAAAGGTGGAAAGGCATGGTTAAGAATGAGACAAATTTAAAGGTAAAGTGCTTGGATCAGATAATGGGAGAGAGTACATAGATGAAGGGTTCAAAGAACATTGTGCAAATAATGGGATCAAGATGGAGAAGATCATTCCTGCAACTCCTCAACAGAATGGTATCGTCGAAATGATGAACAAAATCCAAGCATGAGATTATATGCCAAACTACCACATACATTTTAGGCTGACGCAATTAATACCTAGCCTACTTGCTCAATGGAGGACCCTTTGTACCTTTGAATTGCAAGATCACAACTGAAGTTTGGAATGGCAAAGAGGTAAAATATTCTTTTTTAAGAGTGTTTAGTTGTTTAGCCTATGTTCACAATGACTATACTTTTAGAACAAAGTTTGATGCTAAATCTAAGAAATATTTTTTCATTAATTATGGTTACATGGAGTTTGCTTATCATTTCTGGGATGACCAAAAAATGCAAGATTATGAGGAGCAAAGACGTCATCTTTAATGAAGATGTAATGTGTAAGGATAGGCTCAACAAGAAGTTCCTTTGAAAGACTTCCCAATGAATGACATGCAAAACAATGACCACGAAGATCAATAAAATATAGCTCCAAAAGTTGAACCACAAATGCTCGTGTTTGAACCCAGAAGATCTTCCAAGACTATAAGAGCACCACAAAGACACTCCCCTTAATTACATTATATTTTACTAACTGATGGTAGTGAATAGAAGACAGAGTGTTATGAAGAAGCAATGTAAGTTGATGACTCAATCAAGTGGGAGCTAGCTCTGAAGAATGAGATGGACTCATTATTAACAAATTAAACCTGAAAGTTAACAGAGCTACCACAAGGGAAGAAGGCATTACAAAACAAATGGGTTTATCAGATGAAAAAGGAACATGATGGTAGCTAGCGATATAAGGCAAGATTAGTCGTGAAAGGATTTCAACGGAAAGAAGGCATTGACTATACTGAAATTTCCAGTTGTCAAGTTGACTACAATAAAAATAGTACTTGGGGTAATAGCAAAAGAAGACCTTCATCTGGAGCAGGTAGATGTGAAGACATCGTTTCTTTATGGAGAATTTGATGATGAAATTTATATGCAACAACCACAAGATTTTAAAGTACAAAGAAATAAGAGAATGGTGTGTGAACTTCAAAAAAGCATATATGGGCTAAAACAGACGCCTAGACAATGGTACAAAAAGTTTGATGGGTTTATATGTAATAACGGTTTCCTAAGATGCCAAGTAGACCAGTGTTATTTCAAAAAACTTGATAACTCCTATATCATCCTATTACTATATATAGATGACATGTTGATTGCAAAGGCTTGTAAACAAGAAAGAGACAAGCTAAAAAGGCAATTGTCAAAGGAGTTTGTTATGAAGGTTTTGGGAGCTGCAAAAACTTGTTATGAAGATAAGTAGAGATAAAGCCAAAAGTTTCTTGAAGTTGTACAAGAAAAGTATGTAAAAAAAGTACTCAACAGGTTCAACATGGATGGAACAAAGCCAATAAATATACCTTTGGCTAGTCACTTTAAACTATCCAAAGATCAATCACCTATAACTGAGCATGAGTAAGACTACATGGCCAAGGTACCTTATGCATTAATGATTGACAGTCTTATGTATAGTTACAACAATTCCACACTTTATTCTATTAAGAACCCTACACCACTACCCAGCCTAATTCCTATCAAAGACCCAAAACCCAGCTCAGTTCTTATCAATTTGGAAGTGGTTCCTATCAACTAGTAAGGAGCTGATATGGTTACAACAATTCCTAGAAGAACTAGGTTAGAATTATGAGAATGGCGTTTTGTATTGTGATAGTCAAAGTGTCATTTGTCTAGCAAAAAACCTAGTCTACCATGCTAGGACAAAACACATACAGGTTCGATATCATTTCATATGCTCATCTTTGGAAGAAAGAGTTATAGCTCTCCCGTCGATCTTTAACACAAATACAAATAAGTGTTTGAAATAACTCAACACTAAAAAATTAACAAAACAAGTGTGGTGGTGGGCATGGTGTTTAACACGGTGGTGGTATAGAGGTGTGAAGGTGCATAACATAGAAAAGAGTTGTAGTGGATAGTGGTTGGCTTAGCCAGTGGCCGGTGGCCGGTGGCCTAGTGGAAGCACTCACCTAATTAAGCCTCTTCTCCGACAAACTCGCTAGGAGTCTGAGTTCTTTTCATTCTTTTCAGCGAAGGAGAACCGGCGTAGGAAGATTTAATAAACTAATCCTACTCTTCCCACATAAGATGCTATCCGCCCTTGACCTTCTATTGTTAGAACTTAATAAAGTCTATGATAAATAAAGAGCATGAAGATTTGAGTATATAATGACCAAATTCATGATGAGTAAAGTGAAAACATTTTCTCCGAAAATTACAAATGCATGAATTTGTTTTTGGTACCTTCCGTAAGGAGATGCCCCCAAATACTACCCAGAACTTCACTTGAATATAGACATATGAACGCAAATGCCACAAATTTAGAGATGGTACTAATATCCTGCAAAACGAAAAATGAGAGAGGATAAACTGAAGGAAAATAAAGTTTACTTGAATATGACAACAGAGATGTTGCTTGATCATAACCATTTAAATGGTAGAGAATTTAGGTAATAAAAGGGGGACAGTTTTGCATTTTCTTTTTCTCTTTTTCTAGAAGAAAGCAAGATGTGAGAAAAGATAAGAAAACATTAAACATACCAACTTTATACCCATAGTTATGGAGCAAAGAATGAACACAAAAATAAATAAATAATAATGAATAACGAAACAATAAAAAATTTCTATGCATAATCTGTATGTGTATATTACTCAAATAATAAGGGATTCAAAGTCAAAGAATATTGTTTAGACTTGTTGGCATCTTTATTTTTATTTCAGTTATTCATGAATTCAATTAGTATAACTGAGTTCAATTATATCTTTGATGAGTAAGACAGATGGCTATTGAAATCAATTCCATTCCATTCATATTCTAATTCCTCTAATTTTTGGCTGTGTTTAATCTACCAATTCTATTCTTGGAAAAAAGTAAATAATGAAGTAAAAAATGGAAAGTAGTCATACCCAAATGAATGCTATCCTTGGAATGCGCCTGAGCTAGGAAATTCTGGTCACCAATGAGGTTGAAAATTTGAAAAGAGAGCTTACAACGTCCAACTCAATGATGCATAAAGCAAAAAGAATGATATTCCAAGATGACTAAAGCACGTAACAAGATCCTTTTCTTCGCTTTCATTATCAAAGCTCAGATGCCAGATAAGAGAAGGAAGAAAAGCATTCCAATTAAAATAAAATAATGAAAATGAAGGAATACTCTGTTTTCGAAGGAACTTCACTTTATCTTTGCCTTCATCTTTAGATGATGCATAGGAAAACATAAACAATTAAAAAGCAAATTAGAGCACAAGTTTCAACAAAAGAATGACTTCAACTGTACTCAACTTAATCAACACGAATAGCTTCAGTAAAGATATTGAACCCTGGGAAAAATCTAAATATTGATAAATTTGAATTAAATTTTTATTAACTCCTTTTAATAGATAATCCAAACACTCCATAGATAAGGATACTACAAAAATACATTTCATAAGATTATTGTAATATAGAATTAGAACGAGAAACTGATAACATAATACCAATAACACAAACCTGGTATTTTTGAGGTATAAACTTTAATGAATGTCAACATAATCTTGTAATTTTAATTTTTAAAACACTAGTCATTAGCCCAACTATTAAGCTCTCAATTTCACTCTGCAAACTCATTCAAGGCAATTTGTTCATGGCCTCAGTCTTATTTGAAAGCATTTTCTCAAGGTAATTTTCATTCTCATTCAGAATACAAAACTCTCAGTGCTATTTACTGGTCTGGGTCAATGTATGATTTTGATCCAACTGAAGTATACAGAAACAAAAATCCTCATCTCTCCGAAGTCCCAAAACAACAGATTGAATTACAAAACATGAGAAATTGGCTCTTTAAACCATTTATTAATTTTAGAAAAAGAATGCATGCCAAATGACACATTTGTTACACATGAAAATGCTCCTACAAACCCTTTCCAAACCATTATACATAAGCGTGTTCAACTATCTTCTGCATCTCCTGCCTTAACACAAACCAAACTATTCCATGCATGGAAGCTGTTCGAGGATGAGCGATCAAGAGAAAACGTCATTTAGAAAAAAAAAAAAAAAAAAAAAATCAACGCATGAAAACACAGATGAAAAACTGTAATTGAATCCTTTAAATAAAACCTGTTGCTGCATACTAAATCAATAACTCAAAACTTATTATTTTTCCCGTTTCCTTTTATTCATTGTTGTAACATGTCCCTCACTATGTAACAGTAGTATGGTACATATTCACAGAACATTTTAACTGGAACTGGAGAAAAGAAACGTATAAGACTTCTACATAGCCACAGAATCAATTAACTTAAAAAATTGACCTCTCATGGTTAACAAGGGAAAACATGGCATGAAAAATCAATAAATTTATTTCCCTTGAACAGACGGTTATATAGAAAAAGAACACGCCACTAAATCAAACTAAAATACAACATGGAGAGGCTCTCTGCTATAAAATACAAACTGGATTCCTTTCATCTGATTCTGCTGTGGAAAACTAAGACAAGTTTCTCTCACGCATAAATGATTCTATTTTCTCAACATCTTCAGCAGTATCAACACCATGGGCTTCATGGTCAACCTTTATCACCTGCAAAAACACATATGGTTCAACTTTTGGGGTTTTGTATTCTGACAAGAAATGCCCCAATTTTGTATTCTGACAAGAAATGCCCCAATTTTGTATTCTGACAAGAAATGCCCCAAAACATTCTGTGTAATACTTTAGAAGACTCATTCATGAAAACTAGTATGATTTTGACGGCAGTGCAATCAAAGAAGTACTAAACCATGAGAACATCTTGATGGCCTGAAAAAGAAGATACACCCCCATCTTCCAAATTTCCAATGAACTGGCTTATATATTATCAAGTGCAGCAAAGAGAACGATTTCCAATACAACAAGATGGCATCAATACATATTGCAATGTTAACAATGAGCCCATATTTTTGGGCATTTGAATAACCTTGTTCAGACTACATAATAACTGATTGCTTTTTAAAGATCCAAACCTCTATGAGTGGACCAGAATAAATATTTACATTGAACACTTATAATATGAACATATAGCCATTCTTGCAAAGCAGTATTTCAAGCCACATGGAATGAAAAATCTTTCATATAAGTTAGGCATATTAATATTACTCCACCTTACACAATGCATTCGCCAAACAGGTTATAACGTGAAATAAGGATTAAAACCTATGTGGTCGTAGAAATGATCAAAAAGAAAATAGTTTACTAGCAATGCTATTAAGGAGACAGCCAAATGATCAGATTTCCGTGACACATCCAAACACTTCTAACAGAAGGTTTTAAAAAATTGATGCATTACTGAAATTATCGTTTGATGACTTAATATAAAAGAAGTCACTCAAGGCACAAGCACAGAAAAGAAGTCTATTATACCTTCATCTTAAAACCATTCTCAAGAACTTTCAGCTGTTCTAGATCTTCTTCTAGTTGAAGTGGGGTAGGTTGAAGCTGTGGATATATCTTCAGAAACTTTGAATCATAGCTCTGGCCCAACAATAAAACACTATAAATTCACCGGAAGATAACATAATAATGACAATAATGTTACCATCAACAAGAGGAAAAATTCTTTTTTTCTTTCAAGAACAGGAAAAGGGTGGAGCCATTTTGACACCTGAATTCCAAGATGAAGCATATATGGAAACTGTGGATTAACCCTTCCTGACCTGTGTCAAGTAGTAGGCAAGTTCATCAACCAGCCCAAGAAGTTATAATAATAATAATAATAATAATAATAATAATAATAATAGTAATAGTAATAGTAATAGTAATAGTAATAGTAATAGTAATAGTAATAATAATAACATAGTACACGTATAGATATATATTCTTACTTGTTATATGGAATCAGTCCCCTTGAAAAATAAATTGCATAACCACGATTATCCACCACACATTTCACTCGATTTGGATCAAATGCATCTTCAGGTTTTAAAGATGTGACAGCAGTGCTAAAAACTGCATCTGGCGCTGCCTGCAGCAGAACAAGTCAACTTCAACATGAACTCAAGGCATAAAGTATTATGTGAATATGATAACACAATCAAGAGATCAAACTACAGATTTGTAAAACATATAGTCAACCTCACTCAACCTATATCAGGATGACAAAGTAAGGTCAAAGGACACATCATGTTGTTCAAAGAAACTTTCTCTGAATTATTTGGATTATGATGGGCCATATTAACTTCTTTTTCTTAATTAAATGCATATGCATGCTAAAAAAAAAAAAATACCTGCAGAGCTTTAACAATGCCATCTATTATCTCTGGTTCAATAAGAGGCTCATCCCCTTGAATATTGACTACAATATCATACTTCTTATCAAGTTTTTCTTGTGCTTCATTGCACCGTTCAGTACCTACAAGTTAAACAAGATTATTAGCAAATCCAATCATGGCATAAAATTTGCAGTGAAATTATTACCATTTCGGCAAGATTCTGAAGTCATTATCACATCAGCGCCAAATCCTCGGCAGCATTCTGCAATCTTTTCGTCATCTGTTGCCACAACTAGATCATAAGAGCACAAAATGAGACATTAGAAAAACAGACTGCAGCCATAGGAACAAGCACAGACATAAAATAAAAAAATAAAATCTAAAACACCAGAAGCTCGAAATGATTTGCTAGAACTAATATTAAAAGTTGTAACATCAGAATACGCTCTATCTTTTATAATTTCAGCTATGTTCACTACTATATCCAAATGAAACGTTGAACAACATTGTTAACCTAAGGATGTCTCGCCTTCAAAATAATCGTACAACGAAGAGAGGGGAAATTTACTACAAAAGGCACTACTCGTATCTAGATGTGATGCAAACAGAATGTTGAACTAACAGAAGCTAGCAATTGAATTTAGATCCAGAATCAAATTCAAAAACACCTTCTTCACGAGTATTCACTCTGAATAGCTCAAAGCAATACCAAAATATCTCAAAGACAAAGTTGCTATTACATGAACCACAAATTTTAACATAGTCCATCATTGAATTGACACAAAAATCATGCAAGGAAATATATACAATACCCAAGTGATCCAATGTGGTTGCCAATTTGGATCTTTCCCATGTTCTCTGCAGGACACCATCGAAAACAGTGAGTCAAACAGCTTCAGTTCACCAGATCCTAAGATACTATTATAACCTATAATTTCACACAAATAACCAAAATCACCGAAGCTTTTTCATTACAAAACTAATGGATAAAAAAAATGAAAACTTTATTATGGAATTGTTTTTAATACTGCCGCCGCCGCCCTTCCCCGGGGCTGGCGGTGGGCCCAAAAAGCAATATTGCAATTCAATTCAATTTGCATGCACATATTCATATTAAATTAAAAAGGATTGAAATTAAAAAAAAAAAAATGTTTTGAAGAGGGATCTAATTGATAAAGCCAAAAGGGAACCTGGATCATAGGCTTGCCGAGGATATTAACGAGGGGTTTGCCCTGGAACCGAGAGGAAGCGAAACGAGCGGGTATGATGCCCACGACCCGACTACGCAACTTCTTGGATTGAGCCAGATAAGCGCGTGCTCCGATGGCTACAGCAATGGCTGCTCCGGCCACAATGCCGTGCACGATCCATGATTTAGTTGAGGAAGATGAAGATTCAGATGATGAACAAATTGACATTGGGCTCAGATTTAGCTGTCACACTCTCTTTGGGTCACTTTCACTGAAGTATTGTGTTTGTTTTTACTTCTTGTTACCTCTCTTTCTATTTGCTCCCCGGCAGCAGCAGTTGTAATGCCGAGAAGGACGGGAGCTTTTCTGGGCCGACGGGCTAGTGGGCTTCCAGCCCGATCCACCGGAAACCGATGCCCAATTGGTAATCGGACTCAAGCAGCGAATAAGAACAAAACAAATCTCGTCAAAAAGATTTAATTACATTAATCTCCCTGAAATTTAATTAAATAGCAAAAATTTATATCAAGTTTCGGAAATAATGTAATTCTTTTTATTGATTAAGCTTTCATTGTTAAAATAAATGAGTAATTCGAAATTATATATATATTATGGGTCCGTTCTTTAATGTACAATAATTACTAAATTGTGTCTTATTTATTTAAAAAATATTTTAATAATTGTATTAATTAAGAATAAGATTTACTAAAAATAAAATTATGTATTGTACTCTTAAAAAAAAAGCGTTAAATAAACATATCAAATGTAAAATATTTGTGAATTAAAAGCAACGGCGTTACTAAAGCAAGTAGAGCTTCCCTCTCAAAGCTCTAATGGACAAGTACTCGAACAGTAATGGGATGACGTTACCCAATGTCCACTGAACTTGATCGTGACATTCATGTTGAATGGAAGGGCACACAGATTTCAAAGGCCAAGGGAATGGCGCGGGACAGGAGAATATATATGATATATCAGACCCTGACTGACACACCAGTCAAACTGATTAATGGCGCTACTTCTTCAACGTTAACTACAAGATAGATGGAGACATCAACTTTGGAAAAGCTAAACGCTGAAGTTATAAGACGCCTCTACCTAATATCAAACACTACAGGAAGACCAAGCTAGCCACGCTCTCTCTCTTATTTTGCCCACCAGTTTTAGTAAAAGATTTGCGATTAGTCTTTGGATGGAACCCAACATGATTTTCTGTTTGCCCATTCGCGTATTGTCAGCTGCAGTGTAATCAAATCACCATCTGGGGTTCAAAGTTTCAAAATTGATTGTGGAGTGGAGGTCTGAAACTTTGATTTGATTTTCTTCTCACAGCCGCTCGCCATTATTATGGTTCTATGTACCACACTTGTATGGGTAAACATTTCCTTGCCTAAAACTCACTCAGAACAAGACTAAATTTAATTCCTAAAACAGAATGCTTTACAGGTTTCTGTATTTCTTTGGATTCAAACAAATACTTGTCTGAGTTTAAAACCATTGTTGAAAAACACAAGATCATGAACAATTTTTAGCTCCAAAAAAAAAAAAGAAATAGATGCAGAAGGTGGTTTCTAAAGACCGTAGACAGAGCCAATTGTCCTTTATCTTCATCAGCTGAGTTCATCTCCATTTCTGAGGTGCTATTTCTCAATATGCATGTTTTTTAATGAGTAAGTGACTAAAATAAGATTGAACTTTAATGCAAAAAAACAAAAACAATAGAGAAAATAATCAAAATCTATTGGTAAGAACCTTGGACAAATTCAGACTGTATGCTACAAAAACAGCAACTTTAGACAATTCCATTGAAGTTCATGTGAATGAACATTTCAAGACAAACCGCCTATCTTGACACATTCAACAATGGTCACTGTTTCTTTTCCAAAAGAGAATAATAAGAAAGACAAAACTAGTTAAGTTTCTTTGATAAGCTGAACTTCTGTTTTGAAGAGGAGAACACAGAGCGAGTCAAGCGAGAAGTACATAAACCCGCCGGGCGAATGAGTCACAAACGACCCAAAACTCTTCCCCACCACGCAATGCCACGCCGGCCCGTACGCTAAATCAAACTCCTACGATAAAACAAACGACGAAACATTCATTCAATCAGACTTTGTTGAAACTTGAAAGGAGAGAGGTTCAGAATACAAAAAAAAAAAAAAAGAACCTTTTTGAGGGCTCGAGCCAGGTGGGTGGGATTGGGGCGCGAATTTTTGGGGGCTGAATCAACGAGCGATCTGACGAAATGTAGAGCACGTTGTTGCATGTAAACCGGCATGTCGGACGATCTCAACCGCACGTTGAGGCTGATCGCGGTGGCGGCTAAATTCACCTCCTCTGTGGCGCGCCTTTCATGGGGTTGTTTTGCATAAACTTGTTTTTCCTTTTCCATTGAAGAAGGTTTGGCAGTTGTGTGAGAGTTGTTGAAGAAAATGTATTGATTTTGGTTTGAAACTTTGACCATGTAAACGAGGAGGAAACACTCATACACAAGGAAGTTTGTGTACTGGCTGCGAGGTGGTTAACTTTTGTCCATACAGATATGTACACGTGTCGTATATTGATTAGGCACTCTTTTGTAAATTGTAAGTTTAATGGAAATGGTTTGGATATGACGGGATTGTGAGTACAAATACTGACACGAGGAAGGAATGGAAATGGTGTGGTTTGATTTTGTTGACCTGAGTCAAAATCAATTTCTCATGTTCCAAAATTCGTTTATTCAATCTTAGTACTTAGGTGAGCACGGATAGCAGGTGGAATCTAAAACTATGGGTAGAATCAAAACTAGAATCTACTCAAAATTGATACTGTGTGAATAGGTTTCAGTTCTATTTTATTGGAATTGATACTGTGTGATTCTGATTCTGATTTTTACCTGCAAGCGAAACCTAGAAAAATAACCTAAAGCGGGTACCCGGCTTAGAATTTGTTTGTGTTTTGGTTTTAATTGAAAAATTTTATGTAAATTGTGATCAATTGATTGAATTCAAGTATTGTCTTGAGATTAGAGAATTTATGAGTCATATTAAACACAAATGAATGAGTAAACAAAAGTTAAAAACTACTAAATGTAGGTTTTATTATTTGTTAGGGGTATATTCACATATTTTTAAGGTATTTTTGTCATTTTTTAAACTAATAGGGGGTAATTGATTTTTTATAGGGTACCCGGGTAAGGAACTAGAACCTATATTTTAGGTTCTGGTTCATTGAATTTAAGAACCAGAACCTTTTGATTCCAATTGTGGTTCCTTTTTTTGGGAACCTATATTATGCAGTTTTGGTTCCAGTTCCCCTGAAAAATTTAAGGTACTCAAAACCGCTCACCCCTACTTATTACATATAAATCATTTATGGCAAGGATGACATTTTTAACCCCAATTTATAGTGAAAAGACACTTTTGCTTCATTTCGAAAACACTGGATATTACTCCCATTTTTTTTAATTCAAGCATTAAAACTTAAATTGTAAAAGGACAATTTTGTCAATTCATCTCACATATATAATACTATGAAATAGTGATGCTATTGACCCCCATGTTTTATTTTTTAGACTATATTTTTAAATTACCATTTTATTCTTACTATTTAAGACATAAAAGAGTTGTGCATACTGCATAAACTCCACCCATAATAAATCCTTGTACTATAAATCTAAAAATTTTATTTTCTATTTTAATCATAAATCCTAATTTGGTTATAAAATATGGAGATGAAATTTATGGAATAGAGAAAGTTTGACCAACAGCATGTAAGTACTAAATTCTTTGTTTTATTAAATTTCCTTTTTTTTTTTTTTTTTTTATGACCGAGGGTAGGGGTGTGCAAAAAATCTGATATCCGACATCTAGTCCGTATCCAATCTGATCCGATCCAAAAAATCGGATTGTATTTGGATATCAATTTTTGGAAGATCCAGATTTTTGGATTGGATGCCGAATCGGCTCTACAAAGAAACCGAATATCTGGATCCGATCCGCTTTTGTCCACAACTACAAGTTTTAAGAAGTTATTTTGAGGTCTAATGTGAAAAGTGGTAAAGTATGTGGAATGTTTAAATACAATGACAATTTTGAGGGTCAAAATGTAATAAAATTATGATGTGGTAAATAATGCAAAATTTTAGGGGGCACATTGATATTTTTAATGCGTATTTGGATACAACCGGATATCCAGTTTATTCGATCTGAATATTCGGCTCGAATCAAAACCGGATTGGATTCGGATCAAGTTTCATCTTGATCCGAATTTTCGAATCGGATCAGAAAAATGCAAAAATGGATTGGATATCACATTTTGCACACCCCTAACCGAGGGTGTCCAAGTTAGTTTACGTGCACTTCAACTAATCTTTAAACCTAGGACCTTGGAACTACCGATTGAGTAAGAGCTTCATTCCTTTTTTTTTTTTTTAAATAACCGGAGGTGTCTGGATCAGTTTACATGCACCTCAACTAATCCACCGAGACCCTGAAACTATCGGCTGGGAAAGAGCTCCAGTGGCTACCCCTATTAGCAACTTTGAACTACCGATCGGGTAAAAGGTCCAGTGGGTATCCCTCTTATCAACCACAGAGGGACTCGAACTGAAGACATTTTGAGTAATACACCTAAGAGTCTCTATCAAAGCACTCAATCACCTAGAGGTAGTTAACTTCATCCCCCATTCTTAAAACTTTATAAGTTATCTAATGCATTTAAATTTCTTTGTTATTATTCTTAGTTTTTTGGAGCAAAACACATGTTAATGGATCCATCTTTGAACACTGGATTCAAAACACATAATAAATATTGTTATTTCATTGAAAATCATTTGGACATGTGGGTGTCAAAGCTTCTCAAGTGATGGACTACATGGTTGATCAAGTTGAGAGGTTTTGTTACAGTCAGTTTTACAAGAAAGGATTTGCAAAACGGTATGGATTATCATCGTCATGCTCAAATTAAAGACATTGATTCAGAGACTACTATTGCCTACTTAGCTGCAAAAGCAAAAAAAGATCATGGATTGTGTTTTGAATATACATTGGTTGATGAAAATAAACTACTCTACTTATTTTGAACCGATTATGGTCATCGATAGATTATAAATGTTTTGAAGAGTAAATGACATATGTAAGATTTCAATTCATACAATCAACATGTATATAATTACAAAATCTCAATTCATAGACAAGTTCATAAGTACTTATAAAGATAGCAGAAGTAAATCAATACTACTAACCTTCTGCCATAACAAATTGTTGTAGATTGTCTCTTGGTATTCACAATTTTGTCTTCTCACAGTCTGCAAGTTCTTCCAATTCAATGTAATTTTCCAATACGATGGTTTTGGGATAAAATAGATTGCTTGAATTGGAGACCTGTAACTGCTCCTTTTTATGCAGCAGTCTTTCCATCAAAGACAATTGCCAAGAGATAACTGCTGCAATTTAAAAAATCTTGTGAAATTACAAATAAAGGTTTTGGACCAAATAGTAAATATGGGTAATTACAATTTTAATTAAATTAAAAATTTTAACATTCTCCCACTTGGTCCAAACTTTTATAACACAGTCCACACATAGTAATTTTACATTCTCTATGTTTAATCAGAAAAATAAAATTGCATGAATCGTAGCGGTAAGTCCCTTTTAAACAAGTATTACATTTCATGTATTACTATGCAATTTTCTTCTTCTAAATAAACTCATTATTGTGGAATATTACTCTCTATGAACAAACCTCAAATGTCTATTCTAAGTCCTCTAGAATGTTTGTTATTCTCAAAGCAAAATGTATACAACTTAAAGAGAAAACAAACCAAAATACAAAGTTTCAGAGAATGAAAGTATTACCTTTCAAAGTGATAAAGTGGGACATAGTCCCATTTGAACTACAAAATCCTTGAATACCTTTGGTAGCATGTCTTTTGTTAGAGGATCAACAATCATCTGCTCGACATGTATGTGTTCAATGAGCACTTCTTTGGCTTTAATGTGCTCTCTTATTGCTAAGTACTTAATTTCGATGTGTTTACTTCGACGTTCACTCTTATTATTCTTAGCAAAGAACACATCAGTTGAATTGTCACAATACAACTTATTAGCCTAGAGATAGATTCAGTAACTCCAAGCCCAAGAATGAAACTTCTCAACCAAATACCCTGTGTAGTAGCCTCAAAACAGGAAACAAACTCATCTTCCATAGTAGAAATGACAACCAAAGATTGTTTGGCACTTCTCCAAGATATAGCACCTCCGGCTAACATAAAAACATATTTGGATGTTGATTTCCAAGAATCAACACAGCCAGCAAAATCTGAGTCTAAATATCCGACAACCTCCAAAATGTCAGACCATCTATATGTAAGCATAAAACTTTTAGTTCCTTGAAGATACCTCATGACCTTCTTTGTAGCTCTCCAATGATCTAAACCTAGATTACTTTGATATCTTCCTAACATGTCAACTACAAAAGCAATGTCAGGTCTAGTACAAACCTAAACATACATTAGGCTTCCAACAGATGAAGCATAAGCAATGGTTTTCATTTGTTCCTTTTCAATCTCAAGTGTAGGACATTGGTTCAGATTGAACCTATCACTTTTAACAATGGGTACAACACTAGATGAACAACCCTTCTTCCTAAATCTATCAAGAATTTTATTAATATAGGCTTTTTGAGATAGTCCCAAAATATGTTGAGAACTATCTCTATGAATCTTAATGCCAATGACATAAGACGCCTCACCCATATCCCTCATGCTAACGTGTTGAGAGAGAAATTGTTTCACCTCATGCAGCAAACTCAAATCATTGGTTGCAAGCAGAATATCATCTACATATAACACAAGAAATATAATTTTGCCCCCACTAACCTTGTGATATATATAACGATCCATAACATTCTCTACAAACCCAAATAAAGAGATAACAATGTGAAATCTTAAATACCACTGTCGGGACGCTTGTTTAAGTCCATAAATGGACTTTTGAAGCTTGCAAACCAAATACTCACCATCACTTGAGATGAACCCATCAGATCGTTTCATATAAATCTCTTCCTCCAAATCACCATTGAGGAAAGTTGTTTTCACTTTTCAAATCCATTTGATGTAAATCTAAAGCGAAATGGGCAACTAATGCCATAATGATGCAGAAGGAATCCTTTTTAGAAACTGGAGAAAATGTTTCTTTATAATCTATCCATTTCCTTTGCGTGAACCCCTTGGCAACAAGCCTAGCCTTGTATCTCTCAATGTTGCCTAATGAATCTCTTTTGGTTTTAAATACTCAACAAGCCTAGCCTTGTATCTCAACATCGATTTTCTCAGAGACTAAGTCTCTGAGTTGATCACTACCACTGACCATGTCATTCTCAAGAAATTTGGCATTTCTTAATTCAATAATTCTACTTGAATAGTTCGGACAATAAAACTTGTATCCCTCATATCCAATAAAATATGCATTAATAGTCCTAGAATCTAACTTCCGTTCTTGTGGATTATAAACTCTAACTTCAACTGGACAACCCCAAACGCATAAATGACTTAAACTCGATTTCCAACCTTTCCACAACTCGAATGGCGTTTTGGGAATAGCCTTAGTTGGAACTCAGTTTCATATATACACCATAATTTTAAGAGCTTTGATCCACAAGGAATGAGAAAGTTTAGAGTTACTTAGCATACTCTGTACCATATCCATTAATGTTCTATTTCTCCATTCTACTATACCATTCTGGGATGGTGTGCCAAGCAAGGTGTATTGACCAAAAATACCTTGCTACTGAAAAAATTTAGCAAATAGACCAAGTGCTTGTCCTATACCAATGTATCTATCATATTATTCACCTCCTCTATCAGATCTCACAATCTTAATTTGTTTTCCACATTGTTTGACTACTTCTGTTTTATATATTTTGAAAGCATCCAATGTTTCATCCTTGTGATGAAGTAAATAGAGATATATATATCATGAGTGATCATCAATAAAAGTGATGAAATATTTCTTATTGCTAAGCTCATTCAGGGCAACAAATATCTTTGTGTATAATTTCTAAAAGTTCAAAACTCTTCCTAGCACCTTTCTTGGATTTGTTAGTCTGCTTTCTCTTAATGCCGTCTATACAAGTATCAATGTCAGTAAAGTCAAAAATTTCAAAAACTCCAGCTTTTACCAACCTTTTAATCCTATCAATGGAGATGTGTCCTAATCTCTTATGCCACAGAAAAGAAGAGTTTTCACTCATAGCCGTACATTTAATACCAGTACTAGCATGTGAAGTCATTAAACTATAAGGAACAATGAATTTTAAACAAACCATCAACCATATTATCATTTCCAACAATAGATGAATTCTTAATTAAATTAAAATAACTACCATAAAAGTTGAAAGAGTATCCACAAGTTACAAGTTTAGAAATTGAAATTAAATTCTTAGAAAAACTAGGAGTATAAAAGGTTCATTCCAAATCCAAAATAAAATCAGTACTTAAAATAAGTCTAAATGTTCCAACAACTTTAACATGTGAAGGCATCTTGTTTCCTGAATAGATGCTGCATTCACTTCCCATCAATTTCCTTTGATCTAGAAAACCCTGTATGGTATTAGAAACATAGATTATAGAACCTAAATCAATCCACCAATCATTATGAGAAACACAAATCATATTAAATTAATAACACACAAGAAATGTGAGGTTACCTTTTTTGTCAAGTCAGGCGTTTCTTTTAAGACAATCCTTCTTCATGTGTCCCTTCTTTTTACATAAGAAACACTTGGTGTTGTCCTTATTTCCTTTGCTCGCAACCTCGTGCAATTTGCATTTTTCCTTCCACTTCTTTTTCTTGCTTGAAGTGTACTTGACATTTGCTGTCACTAGATGTGCAGTTTCACTAACTTCCTAAAGCAATCTCTCCTCCTTTTGAAGACACATGGTTAAAAGCTCATTGATTGACCATTTAGCCTTTTGTGTGTTATAGGATATCTTGAAAGAGTATAATGAGATATGAGAGAGTTTAGGACATAATGCATCAGAAAATCATCATTAATCACCATCTGAATGAGTCTCAACTGAGCAGCAATGTCCCTCATTATCATTATGTGCTCACGAACTCATTTAATACTGGTGAGCTTCATGGATGTCAACCTATTCATAAGGGTGTTGCCTAATGCCTTATCTGATGTTTCAAACTAAGCATGAATAGCATCCATTAGATCCTTGACACTCTCACACTCCAGTATCGACCCACAAATACTACTCATAATGTGAGATTTGATAAAGATCATACTTAAACGGTTAGATCGCTCCCATCGTTCATACAAATCAATCTCAGCCTAAGTGCTAGTATCTGTAGGTGCAGGTGGCTCTTCCTTATAAAGAGTATAGTTAAGATCAATGCACCTTAAATGAAGAATGACAGCCTCCCTCCACTTTTTGTAGTTGTCACCACTTAAATAAGGAATTTTGTCCTCAACCATCATCAAAGTTTGATCAACTGTATGTATATCAACAGATATGCTTACTAAATAAATTATGAGGCACAAACCATCAACAGAAATTATAAGTTTACCAATGTAAAACAAATAACTAATTTTAAATGAATCGACATATCATAAAATTTTCCTGTAGATAAAGACATTACATATTATGATTCATTATCATTTAATGATGAAACTAAAAATTATTAATATTTCATAATACCTGTGGGCTAATTAAGAAATAAAAATAATTTCTATTTCATCCTAATTAATCATGAAAATATAACAACCCTGTGGGTAAAATGATTATATTAACATGATTAACTACAAAACGATGTTATTAACTTTAATATGATCATAATTAGTATTACGTAATGCATATATTATCATAACTAGATGTTGTGGCCACTCTAAATTAATCAAATATATACGATCATAGGACATCACAAAATGATATAATCTATTATTGCACATAACACAAAATAATATAAATTAAAACAAGAATAGTTCATTATTCATGCATAAAAAGACCCACATGTGCCATGACAACCTCATACGATCTATCACGCGCCTCCAGAAACCCACTCATGCACCCACATGAACCACCTCGCCCCACTCACGCACCAAGGTCAAAATCGGGTTAACTTTGACCATTTACCATTAACTTTGATAATTGACTGTTAGATTTAACAGTTGACCATTAGCTTTAATAGTTGACCGTTAACTTTGACCGTTACGTTTAACCGTTGATCGTTGACCGTTACTTTGACCACCGACTCGAGTCATGTTGACCTGATTCAGTTTTAGGTCGGGTCATGTCGGTCTAACTTAATCTTGGTTCGAGTCGACTTTGACCCATTTGGTTGTTTGATCCAGTTTGACTCTTAAAGGGCTGGATTGACCAATTTAAGTGGATTGGATTGTATGAGAGATAGGTTGACCAATTTAAAGAAATTGGGCTTAATGAGATGGAATGACCAATTTTATTCCTCGACATGCTATGATTGTTTGGATGGCTATAAAAGGAAGACTTCCCACTAAGAATACGCTAAAGAGGAATTGTGTTACTTCTAATGCTAATTGTTGTTTTTGTAATATGGGACAAGAATCCTTAGATCATCTTTTCTTTGCTTGTCCATTCACTATATCCATATGGTGCAGTATTCTTGAGTTAGCTCATTTGGGGTATTTAGTAAGACCTTGGCATGATTATACTTTATTTTTTGCTAGAAGATGGAAAGGTGTAACGCCCCACTTGAGGTACGTAGTTAAGATTTGTTGTATTACTTAATTGTTCATTGATTCAGCTTCAATTGAGTTTGTATGTTGTCATGGTTGGTTGGTTAGCCTTTAATTGAAATGGTATGTTGAGTTGGTTAAGTGTTTGCCTTGAAATTGGTTGAGACTTGGGGAATCTTGGAATTACAGTCTTCGTCCGGGCGAAGAATAGTCTTTGCCATGACAACATTGGCTTTTGTGTTTGACGGTGTCGGTTCTGGAATGTTTTGCCAGGGCGACAGAAATTTCTTCCCCGCGGCGAAGGGACGGCAGAAAGTTTAATTAAGTTTCTAGAGAATTCTCCATAGGGGTAAAATGACAATTCTACCCCTAATTAACAGGAAAAGTGGGGAGTAAAATGTAAGGAAATTTCATGGAGAATGTGCTGGAGATGAGGGTGTATTTGCAAAGAATTAAAGAGTAAAGATGGAATTTCCAAAAAAGAACAAGGGTAAAATGGGAATGTTTGTATGTAAATTGAGCTAACAAGGGATTAAGTGTAGTAAACCCTTTATTTTACCCATTTCCACCGCCATTCTCATTCTCTATTTTCTTTCAATCCTCCACTCAATTTTCCAAGATTTCTAAGGAGTTTTAGGGAGCTTTTGGGTAGTTTTTAGTAGAGATTTCATCTAAATCCTCCTAAGGTAAGGATTCTTGCTTTAGATGTAAATTTGCTTATAGTTGTGTTGAAGTCTTATATTGTTGTTGTTATTGTTTAAAGTTGTAGAGAGAAGCTAGGCTACAAAAGGGAATGAGAAGTGTTAGAGAAGCCACTTATTCACAAGGTAAGTAAATCCAACCCAAGTTGAGTTTTAAGAACTCCTTTGAGTAGAGATTTATGTATGAATGTATATGTATTATGTTTGTTGAGATGAGATGAGATTATTAGTTATTGATGAGTATTGAATATATTTGAATATGAGAAGTGTTGAGTTTTTATTGAAGTTGAAGGAAGTTTTGAGCAAACCCTATAGGAGTGTTTTTCTTTGACAGGAGTTTAAAGTGTATGAGAGAGTTTTTCTCCCATTTTGGATGATTAAAGAGAAGAGAAAAGTTATTGTTAAAATAGAGTATTGTATGCACATGAGTTGTTTGATGAAATGCTCAAGAGAAGCATAAGTAAGAATAGAAAGCCTTAAATTTTGTTACATGGCATAATTGCATTTCATGAGTGCATTAATGAGCATGTGTCATCCATATGCATTAATTGCATTAGAGAAAGAGAGTAGAGAAAGAGTAGAGAAAAAGAGAATAGAGCTGGTTGTGCGATGGAGAACCTGTGAGTATGGGTAGAGTTTTCCCATATGTACGCCGCAAAGAGAGAGAGCGGCTTGAGTATGAGAGAGAAAAGTGGTGTAGCCCGTAAGAGTACATGCGGATGAGGGCTATACCCAAGAGTACCCAAGAGAGAGTTTATACACTCACATGGCCAAGGGTTCCGAATCCATGTATAACCGAGTCCGATCGGCTAGAACGAGTAGAAGTCACTGAGAGCGGGAGCAAGTCCCTGACAGTGCCTTCCTTGCTTAGGTGCGTAAACGAACCTTAAACAGTTCGCGAACGCTTCATTGTTCGCTTCAACCTGCATCGATAATGTTCGTGAACAGTTCGATATTCGTTCGATAATATGTTCAATCGAATTCAAACAGGAGTTGTTCGTTCGATTATGTTCGCGAACACTATACGTTCGACTGATCCATCCATTCAAGAACAATCGTTCGATTGTTCGTTCGTTTATGTTCAAAAAACATGTTATGCATTATTATAATTAAAATTTTTTTTTTCATATTTTTATATTATGTTTGATTTAGTTTGGATAATTTTTTTTTAATGGTAATCAATAATAAAATATTATGATACTTTTGTTTTTCTTATATATATAACATGTTTGGATTTTTTTTTTCCAAATGTCATCAATAATTAAATATATAAGTATATAGCATTTTAATTAAAAAGTAATAAATTATTATGATACATATCATGACAAATTTAATAACATAATAGATTGTATAATCAATTGATATATAATATGGTAAATCCAATAACATAATAGCTTCATATTTTTCTAAATGTAATCAATAATTAAATATTATAAGATAGCATTTCAATTAATAAATAATAAATATAGTATGGTAAATTGATAAACATAACATATTGTATAATCAAGTGATGTATAGCATAATAAATTTAATAATATAATAGCTTAATTAAACCTAAACAAATCACACATTTGTATTGATCATATATTACAATAAATGTTCATACCACTATGAATTTATAGGTGTTGAAACAAAATATACATGTAGACAGTAATGATAATATATATATATAACAAATTAATCACATATATGTATTGATTATATATTACAATAAACTTTCATTCTACTATAAATTTATGGGTGTTGATACAAAATATATATGTAAACATTTAAAATATTTATGATAATTTATGTAATAATAATAAATATATGATAACCTATAATTTTGGTAATTTCATAGTATATTTAACATATTTAACCTATGATTAATATATGTGTGATAATAATTTTGTATATACACAATTACACATTATATATAACAAATTAATCACATATATGTATTGATCATAATTATAATGGACTCTCATTTCACTATGAATTTATGGGTGTTGATACAAAATATATATATAAACATTTAAAACATTTACGATAATTTATGTAATGATAATAAATATATGATAACCTATAATTTTGATAATTTCATAACATATTAAACATATTTAATTTATGATTAATATATGTATGATAATAATTTTGTACATATTATATAGCGGCATGTTCACTCCTTGTAATCCTTTTGGTTGTGTTGTAATGTCTATGCAAAATGCAAATTACTTTTGTTTGTGTCATGTTTGATATGGAACTAAATTTGTTTTGAACGATTTATTGTTCTGTTTAATTTATTTTGAAGTTTTATTATTTATGATGGTTAGTTATTTTAATTTACTGAGTTTTTATTGATTTAGTTAAAATATAAATATAGATAGAGAGTTGGTTTATTTTCAAATGTTGAATTAAATGGGTATGAATTATAAATTGTTGCATATTTGTTTTTTAGAGCATGTATTGGAAAGTTGGTGTATGTTTTTTATTCGAAGTTTTTATTCAAACAGGTATTCGAACAAATTATTCGAACAAGTATTTACAAGTTATCGAACGAGTTATTCGAACAGGTATTTATAGATTATCGAACGAGTTATTCGAACGAGATAGTCGAACGAACACGAACGAACACGAACGAGTTATGAACGAACACAAACGAACTTTTTGTTAATCGAACGAACACGAACACACATCTTGTGTTCGTTCGAACACGAACATGAACACTAACAATCAAACATGCTTATCAAACAATTTTCGAATGGGCCTGTTCGTTCATGTTCGGTTCGATTGCAGGACTACCTCCGGTAAGATGAGGCCATGACTTACAAAAGAGAGTTAGTAGAAAAGAGTTATGAGAAAGAGAAAATAGAGCGAAGTATAAAAGAGAGAGTAAATGAGAATTGTAAGGAAAGAATTAGAGAGAGTTACGGGGATAGATGAGTAGAGGATTTACTTACTGAGCATTGTTTTTGTGCTCACCCAGTTATTTCCTATGTTTTTACAGGATCTAGGAGAGGACACGGTTGAATGGACGTCATCACGCGAGGAGAAATGGTTACACTGTCCACCATGTTTTTGATAACTTTTGTACATGATACAAATTTTGTGTAAAGAATGTATATGTTTAATAAAAGAAAAATTTGGGCCCAACTCTTATTACTATCTTATATGTATTTTCATTATTTATATTTTTGTGAGTATTTGAGTAGGAAGCAACTATTACATTTTTGGTATCAAAGCCAAGATTTTGGGTTTTGACAATGTACCATTCTTGTTGCTACAATGTCCAAGAGCCGACTGTATAAGTTAATTCTTTCCTTACGTTAAGTGTTTGCTGAATTGACCGAGTGTGGTTGTTTTGTAGATGAGGCGTAGTAACAGGAAGAAGGGTAAGAGTGTGATGAACGAGGGAGAATCCTCTAACCCAGCAGAACCAACTCCCCCTACTCTTGATGAGACGAGGATTCGAACCATTGTACAGCAGGTGTTAGCGGAAAGTCAAGGGAGAGTTGTACAGGAGAGAGCCGGGACCCCCAGTAGAGTACCGACCACAAGACAAGAGCGAGAAGGGTCGGTACCTCAAACAATACAGACTCAGGTTGATCCGATTCAAAGACTTGCAAACCAGCACCAGCCGCCAGAGTTTAGGGGTACTAGGGACCCGCTAGAGGTAGAGGAGTGGTTTAAGTCCGTAGAGTGGATGGCGGCACTGTTTCTCATGAATGATAAAGAGAGGATCAGATATGCCAGTTTCTTATTTAAGGGAGATGCCTGAATTTGGTGGGAATTAATGGAGGAGACTCTTGATATGGCCTCAATGACCTAGGAGGAATTTAGAAGATTGTTTGAGGCCGAGTATCGAACAGAAGATCGAATACATGAGAAGGTCCAAGAGTTTATTAATCTGAAGCGGGAGACTAGTACAGTGAAAGAATATTCAGTAAAGTTTAACTCCCTTGCTTGCTTTGCACCCGGGATAGTGTATACCACAGAGTTAAGGAGAGACAAGTTTGTGCAAGAGTTGAGATCAGATATTGCTCGAGATGTAATGACAGGAGCCGAGCCCCCTCATACTTACAATGAAGCTCTAGCACGAGTTTTAAGGGCAGAGATTTATGTAAACAAATACATTGCAGAAGGGTTGGCTTTAACGGTATCTAGTAAGCCATCCACCACCCCACAGAGGGAGAGAGTAGATGCCACAAGGAATAGAGAAGTAAGGGCTAAGAAGAAGTTTCAACCAAGGAAGAATATGAGAGATTGGCAGAACAAACGGCCCAGAACAGAAGGGTTTCCCCCTTTTGCTAAACGCGGGAGGAACCATTCAAGGGAGTGTTTGAGGGACAGAAATATGTGTTACTGGTGCCGACAGCGAGGGCATCTGATAAGGGATTGTAAAGCTCCTCTTCCACCGGCAGCTTAGACTTCTAGAGGTACATATGCCAGAATATTTATAGTGGCACAAGGTGAGGCCGAGACCAGTCCATTAGCCGTAACTGGTCAGTTGTTATTCCATATTGTTCCTTTATATGCTTTAATTGATTCTGCAATTACCCATTCTTTTATATCTCAAGGAATGATAGAGAGATTAAATTTGAAACCTACTAGAGTGAGTCAACCCATTAAGATAGAGTTACCTGATGGGGTGAGTGTGTTGACTCAGGAGATGTTATTAGGAGCGTCTGTAGTGATCCAGGGTCGGGAGTTAGCAGTTGACTTAATAGTTTTTAATATACCCGACTTTGATGTGATATTGGGCATGGATTTCCTAGGGAGGTATGGAGTAGAAATTGATTGTCGGAAGAAGAAAGCGAGATTTAATCTCGATAGTGGAGATAAGTTTAGTTTTGGAAAGGGCCATCTGTTGAGCATGTTGATTAGTAGTGTAAGGGCTAGAAAGATGTTAAGAAAGGGGTGTTCTGGATACATTGCTCATGTAGTACAGGGTGGTGATGTTCCACAGTCAGAAATTCAGAGGGTGCCGGTAGTTCGAGAATTTTTAGATGTGTTTCTGGAAGACTTACCAGGTTTGCCACCGGAAAGAGAAGTTGAGTTTAGTATTGAACTAGCATTAGGAACAGCACCTATATCTAAATCCCCTTACCGAATGGCCCCAACAAAGCTTCGGGAATTAAAGAAGCAACTCCAAGAGCTTTTAGATAAAGGTTTTATCCGACCGAGTCATTCTCCCTTGGGAGCCCCAATTCTGTTTGTAAAGAAGAAGGACGGGTCACTACGGATGTGTATTGATTACAAAGAGTTGAATAGGGTGACAGTGAAGAATAAGTATCCGCTACCTCGAATAGATGATTTGTTTGACCAGTTGAAGGGAGCAGCAGTATTCTCCAAGATTGATTTGAGGTCAGGGTACCATCAGGTAAGAGTGGCCGAGCAAGATATAGCTAAGATTGCTTTCCGTACAAGGTATGGGCACTATGAGTTTGTAGTGATACCGTTTGGCTTGACAAATGCCCCAGCAGTTTTTATGGATGTGATGAACCGGGTATTCCATGACTGTCTGGATCAGTTTATAGTGGTGTTCATTGATGATATTCTAGTTTATTCTAAATCAAGAGAAGAGCATGAGGAACATTTGCGAATAGTGCTACAACGGTTGAGGGAAAAACAGTAGTGTGCTAAATTTTCTAAGTATGAGTTTTGGCTCGACCAAGTAATATTTATGGGTCATACTGTGTCTAAAGAAAGGATTTCAGTAGATACGAGTAAGGTGAAGGCAATCCTTGAGTGGCAGAGGTCGAAGACAGTAAAAGAGGTCCAAAGTTTCTTAGGCCTGGTAGGTTACTACAGACGATTTGTTGAAGGATTCGCCTAGTTGGCTAAACCATTGACAACTCTTACCAAGCAGAAGACTCTTTTTGTATGGTCAGAAGCTTGTGAGGAATGTTTCCAAGAGTTGAAGAAGAGGTTAACAACAACTCTAGTATTAGTGTTACCACAGGAGGGTGTAGATTATGATATTTATACGAATGCCTCATTGCAAGGGCTTGGTACGATGTTAATGCAGTTAGGTAGGGTAATAGCTTATGCCTCTCGGCAATTGAAAGAGTATGAAACGAGATACCCTACGCATGACTTAGAATTGGCGGCCGTGGTCTTTGTCTTAAAGATTTGGAGACATTACCTTTATGGTGCAAAGAGTAACATCTACACTGATCATAAGAGTTTAAAGTACTTCTTCACTCAAAAGGAGCTGAATATGAGACAGAGAAGGTGGTTAGAGCTGGTTAAGGATTATGATTGTGAGATCAAGTATTAACTGGGAAAAGCCAATGTAGTAGCCGATGCTTTGAGCAGAAAAGCCTATTTGTCCCGGCTCACTAAGCAGAAAGAGTTAATGGAAGAGTTGTGTAGAGAACAGATTGAAGTGATTCCGGAAAGGATTGCTAGGTTAGAGGTTCAGTCTACCTTTGTAATAGCCACTACTACTCAAAATTTTATAATGAAATACATATAAAATAACATAAGGAAATTGGGCCCAAATTTTTCTTTTATTAAACATATAAACATACTCTTTACAAACATATACGTTTTTACACAAAATATATAACGTATACAAAAGTCATCAAAACATCAGGGACAGTGGAACCACTCCTCCTCGCACGCCGACATCCATCCGACAGTGTCCTCACCTAGGTCCTGCAAAACATGGAAAAACAACGGGGTGAGCATTAAAATAATGCTCAGTAAGTAAATCCTCTACTCAAACTATCCCCGTAACTCTCTCTTTCATTCTTTCCTTACGTCCTCGTTCAATAACTCTTTGGGTACATCTTTCTTTTCCTCTTTCTCTTTCTTTTAGAAACTCTTTTCTCATAACTCTTTCATATGTCACGACCCCATCTCACCGGGGGCACGGCCGGGACTCGCTCCCGCTCTACGTGACCTCTATTCACTCTAGCCGATCGGACTCGGTTATGCATGGATTCGGAACCCTTGGCCAAGTGAGTATATAATCTCTCTCTCTCGGGTACTCGGGTATAGCCCTCATCCGCATGCGCTCTCACGGGCTACACCACTTCTCTAGCTGATACTCATGCCGCTCTCTCAATGCGGCGTACATGCGGGAATACTCTACCCATTACTCACGGGTTCCCCATCGCACAACCTACTCTATTCTCTTAACTCTTAACTCTTAAAGGACTTATACTCAAGCTCTCTACTAAATCTCAAGCTACTTCTCAAGCGTATAAACAAAGGTGTAGAGCCATCTCAAGCTCCCTAATGCACTAATGAAATGCCAACTACAAGATTTCCTCAACACAGTCATTCTGCACCAGTCACACTAAAACGGCCATAACTTATGGTATACACCTCGGATTACTACGGTTCTGGTCTCGTTTCAAAGCTTAGAAACAGGGCTACAACCTCTCTGTTTTGGTCTCAGCCCAGTTCGAACCGTAAGATACTCAAAAATTTCTCAGAAGGTTACGGCAGTGACAGGGCAGATTTCACTTAGGCATTTCCTCAAACATCTCATGTGCATATAAACACCCTACGAAATTTACTACTAAACTTCATTTTCATAGCCATCCAAATTGGGGAAAAACTCCCTCAATTACTCATAATCCCTATCAAGAAAAGCACTCCCAAAAAGGATTACACAACATCTCTCAAACTTCATCTCAAACTCCATTCTCAATACACATATCAACAACACTTCTCATATTTAATCAATCCCAACTACTAAGACTAAGCATACATCTCATCTTAATTTTCAGTAGATATACCATGTACATACATAATTAAAATAAGTCTCTACTCAAAGCTTAGTCATAGCTCAACTTGGTTGGATTTACTTACCTTGTGCAAAGATGGGTTCCTTAGCACCTTCTCCTTCCCTTTGTTGGCTTGTCTCTTCTCTACAACTCAAAACACCCACAAGGGCAGCAACAACACAATAAGAATTCACTATAAATACAAGAAAACTTACATCTAAAGCATGAGTTCTTACCTTAGAAAGCTTTAGATGAAATTTCTACTCAAAAAGCTTCTTAAAACCCTTAGAACTCTTGGAAAATTGGGTGGAGAAATTGAGAGAATATGGGCAATGGAAGAGGCGGTGGAAAGAAGATGAATGAGGGCTTTCTCTACACTTTACTCTTTTTAGTTCATATAATAAGCTTCATTTCCCATTTTGCCCTTGTCCTTTCTTGGAAATTCCATCTATATCCTTTGATTCTTTACAACTACACCCCCATACAAACACAATCTCTACTAAATTTCCTTTCATTTTACTCCCCACTTTTCCTACTAATTAGGGGTAGAATGGTCATTGTGTTCCAAAAGGAGAATTCTCTAGAAAACTCAAGAATCTTGGTTTTTGGCTCTTCGCCGCGGCGAAGAATTTTGCGTCGCCTCGGCGAAATTGGGCAGAACCTACCCGAATGCCACTTCTCCTCCTCGCCGGCGAAGTTTCTTCTTCGCCCGGCGAAGTTTGAATTTCCAACTTCACCAAAACTCAACCCATTTCAAGGCAACAATTCAACCAACTCAACATACAAACTCAACTTAAGTTAAAACAATAAACTTTTAGCTAATACGACAAATCTTAGATACGTACCTCAAGTGGGATATTACAACCTTACTGGAAGAAGTCAAAGAAAAGCAAGTGGCCAATGAGTGGTGTCAGAAAATAGTTCAACAAGTGCATGAGGGCAAGGTAACAGAATTCCACTTGGTAGATGGTGTCCTTTATTTTAGAAATCGGTTGTGTATTCCTCAGGACGGTGAGTTGAGAAAGAGAATTCTTATGGAGGCTCATGACACATCATACACTGCCCATCCTGGAGCGACCAAGATGTATCAAGATGTAAAGAAAAGCTACTGGTGGTCAGGTATGAAGAGAGACATTGCAGAGTTTGTAACTAAATGTCTGACTTGCCAACAGGTGAAAGCAGAACACCAAAGGCCGTCAGGGTTGCTTCAGCTACTTAGTATTCCAGAATGGAAATGGGAGAGCATTTCGATGGATTTTATCACAGGTCTCCCTAGAGTACAAAGAGGATATAATGCTATATGGGTGATTGTGGATAGATTAACTAAGTCCACCCATTTCCTTCCAGTAAAGAAGAGCACCACCACAGATTAGTTGGCTCAGATCTTCATGAAAGAGATAGTCAGATTACATAGTGTGCCCAAGATTATAGTGTTAGACAGAGATTCTAGATTTGTCTCAGCTTTCTGGACTAGTTTACAGAGAAATTTGAGTACCCATTTAGCATTCAGTACTGCCTATCATCCTCAGACAGATGGCCAAACAGAGAGAACAAATCAGGTGCTTGAGGATATGTTGAAAGCCTGCTGCATGGATTATAGAATGTCATGGCATGAAATGTTACCTTTGCTGGAGTTTGCCTACAATAACAATTATCAGTCTACAATTAAGATGGCGCCTTATGAGGTGTTGTATGGTAGACGATGTAGGTCTCCAGTACATTGGGATAAGATCAACGAAAGTGAGGACACGGTCGGATGGACGTCGTCACGCGAGGAGAAATAGTTACACTATCCACCATGTTTTTTATAACTTTTGTACATGATACAAATTTTGTGTAAAAGAATGTATATGTTTAATAAAAGAAAAATTTGGGCCCAACTCTTATTACTATCTTATATTTATTTTCATTATGTATATTTTTGTGAGTATTTGAGTAAGAAGCAGCTATTACAAAAGGAAAAAAGCTCAATTATCCTATTGTTAAGCTTTGTTTGGGAGCAACGGTGTATTGGGTTTGAAAGGAGAGAAATAGTAGGATGTTTGGGGGAGAGTGTAAGGATATATGTTCTATTATTGATTCGATCAAATGCATTGTGAGAAAAAGAGCTATGGACTTTAAAAACTTCAAGGCCTTCTTTACTAATAGGACTTTGGCAGACTCGTGGGGCCTCCCTAAGGCTGTCTTCAAGTTCTCTTCCTTTGTTCCTGCTTTGGTCGATTAATGCCTTGAATGAAGATTAAGTTGTTTTGGGTTCTTCTTTTGAGTTTCCTTGTGTCTTCTTTTGTTTTGCTGAGCATTGTTTCTAACTAAGGGCATGCTTGAGATTGTAAAACAAGAGGAGTGACTGTTGCTGGGCAGCCTTGGTTAAGGTTTGCTTTCATTGTTTGGTTTTGTGTTGGTGCTTTGTTTTGCTTTTGGCTTTAGGTGTCTGTTTAGTTTTTTGTAAGTAGTCTTAGTGATTACTTGATTCTTTTGAGCCTAGCCTAGGGCTTATCCTATGGTAGGTTGACCCTTTTTATATAGTCTCTTGTAAATTCTGTCCTTTTCTTATAAATACTTACCCACAAAAAAAAAAAAAAAAAAAAGATGGACTAACCAATTAAAATAAATTGGGCTTACACATTTTAATTGATCAATTGGGCTTGCACTTTATTTCTCAATATAATAAAATTGGACTAACTTTAATGGACTGGGTTTTGGGTTGGTAAAACCCAGAAAATTAACCCGTTCTTTGCAAATTCCAGCCGCTACTTTCATGGCTGCAGAGGCTGATTTTGGCCAAATTTCCGACAACTCATGGGTTGAAAATTTGGCGTGAACTGATGGTCTCCACACACATGAACTATATCAATTTCAATTTATATTATCAATTGCAAAATCCATCAAATATGAAGAATAAAATAGCACTCAAAATCATACTTTATAGTGCTAAATTTATATATTCTAAATACTAGCAAAGATTATAAATTTGCTCTAATACCAAATGTAAGATTTCAATTCATACAATCAACATGTATACAATTACAAAATCTCAATTCATATACATGTTCAAGATTATAAATTTACTCTAATACCAAATGTAAGATTTCAATTCATACAATCAACATGTATACAATTACAAAATTTCAATTCATGTACATGTTCATAAGTATTTATAAAAACAGTAGAAGCAAATCAATACTACTAATCTCCCGTCATAACAAATTGTTGTAAATCGTCTTTTGGTCTTCACAATTTTGTCTTCTCATAGTCTGCAGGTTCTTCCAATTTAATGTAATTTTCTAGTACGATGGTTTAGAAAATCTTGTGAAATTACAAATAAAGGTTTTAGACCAAATAGTAAATATGGGTAATTAGAATTTTAATTAAATTAAAAATTCGAACAACATGTTCCCACCCAAGCTTTAGCCAAACTCAGGTTACCACCCTCAATTTCATAAATCCTATATTCTCACCCTCAATTTTATTTATGGAAGATTCGGGAAACCTTGGCTTAAAACATGCTTGCATTGCAATCTCACACAAATATTACAAATTATAAAAATATTTATGACATCAATAATAATATTCTTTCAATAACGGAATTATTCTCGATAATTAAACGTTGAGGCATACGTGGCAAATCTTTATTCGCCACTTGTCCAAACTGCAGAATATCCACCGGAGAAAGTCTCAACATCATCCACAAACACACTCCTCAACTAAAATCCAAATAAACTCCAAACAGGAACCACACACACAACACCAAAAAGAGAGAAAAAGAAAAATCTCTACGTATCTCCTGTTAACCAGACCTCCGATCATCTCCTCCGATGGCGGCCGTGCTCGAGTGCGTCAGCGTTCCACGCGCTTCGGCTTCTCCGGCTGTTTCGCCGGCCAAACTTTCGTCTTCTTCGGTTTCTTCGATCTCTGCCCGGCGGAGATTGCCGCAGTTCAAAGGCCTTAAAGTGGTTCCTACTCGCTCGTTTGGATCGGTGAGTCATCGTCAGA